>OZ025289.1:221194872-221794872 GCA_964019185.1 Maratus speculifer
AAATGAAAAACAATAACGTTAAATTCTTTTTTAACAATGTCAAATCTAGAAATCAATTTTTAAAAGTTTATTTCAAAAATCTTCTTAAAGTCATATTTGGAATGGCATAGTTCATTACCTCATTTTAAGGATGTCTAATTCATTTAACTGTCCAAATTCATCAGCTAACATTATAATATTAGTTCAGTTTTTGTGTGAGTAAGTCCTTGAACATTCATAACAGTTCCATTTTGGAATCTTTGTGAAAATACTTTTATAATTGTATTTTTAATTAATAACACATTTTATAATATAGTAATAATAAAATTTAACAATGTAAATAATAAACAATATAATTAAGAAACATGATAAGGAAAAATATCAATACTAATAAATATCATAAGTGTAAGTAAATCTCATAATGGGTATAAGTAAATCTCTTAATAAGTAATAATAAATATCACAAAAGACATTCTTTAAATACTTAATCTCGTTTATCTCATCTCATATTTTTGGGATGAAATATAGAGAGAAGTGGAATAAAATAAAAAATGCAATCAACTATGAAATCATTTACTTAATCTGGTAATCCGAGTACAGGATTAAGTAGGAATATGTACAAAAAAAATTAAAATATAATATGATAAATTAAAATAAAATAAAGATAAATAAAAATTTTGTTCATGTTTGAGAATGCACGTGACCTTTAAACTACTAAGATTCTTAAAAAGAAATATTAATAAATGATAAAAATAAAAAACAAGATCTATTCATGTCAAATAATTACGCAATAAATATTCTCTCGGTGTGATAAAACATTGCAAGATGCAAGTAGGAAAGAGAAAAAGAAACAAAATTATATTATAATTGACATGTAATTGGACTGGAATGCAGAAGCAAAGAAAGAGAGAAAGAAAAAAAAAATATATTAAAATAAAGTGATAAAAATTTTGTTACTTGGCAAATAATTAATTTAATAATTGATAGATTAAACTTAATATTACAAATAGGTTCAGTTGAAAGAAAAAAAATATTCTAAGTAGAGTAATTCAGTACAGAATAAGAAATTTCCACTTTGTTCGTCTACGCCGGCATAAATAAACAAATATAAAAATTTCCAGACAAGTGACACTCTCGCTGCAGTCAAGAGATATCATTGCCATTCTGTGAGAATTACAGGATATTATCTGAATTAAAATATGAAAAGAAATTTACTGTTTAAGAGAAAAAATTATAAAATGATAAACTAGAGATATAGTTTAAGCTACAGTTTTTACCTGAGTTTGTTGTTGTTGATTAGGGGGTTGTAGCTCATGACATAATTTAAATTTATCAGGGGAATAATAAGGCCTTAATTTAGATACATGTACTATTTCTGAACTTTTGAACTGGTTTTGCCTATCAATTTCAAAATTTACTTCGGATAATTTGTTAAGAATTTTATAAGGGCCACTAAATACTTGTGATAGCTTTCTAGTATTAGGGTACTGAAATTCTTCATAGATAACTAGATCTCCTATTTTAAATTTTGGTTCGATATAATCTTTATCATAATATCTTTTATTTTTTAAATGAAATTCATCAGTTCTTGCTTTAGCAATTTTAAGTGCTTCATGAACAGGGGGATAATAATTTTGTTGTAAGGGGGAGTCATAGGGTAATTGGCCAAAAAGCAAGTACGCAGGTGGAAATTTGGTAATAGAATGGGGTGTATTATTATATTCATTAATTACCTCAGTTAAAAGCTTAGTCCAGGGAATTTTAGAGGTAGTGGAGTTTACTTTACATTTTAATCTAGTTACTATTGTCTGATTTACTCTTTCACATTTCCCATTCGTTTGTGGATGATGGGCAGTGGTCAAACGTTGTTTAATATTATGATTTCGCAGGAATTTTTTGAATCTTGAAGAAGTAAAAGCGGCATTCCTGTCACTAAGTATTTTTTGAGGGGACTGTACACTTGAAATCTTACTAAAACAGAATAATTGTTGAGGGATTTTGATATTGAAAATTTGTTTCAGACAATTTGTATAAGTTTCTGTAGTGACACTTTTGGAAGGAAATGCCCAAACATATCTTGTGGCATGGTCTATTATAATATGGAGATATTTTTTTGTAGAATTATAATAATTGAACCCTCCTACAGTATCAACAGACAGACAGTCAAAAGGTTGATCTGTAGTGGGCATAGCTTGTAATAAGCCAAATTTTTTCTGTCTAGGTTTTTTATTTTTCTGGCAAATATCACAGTATTTAACAAAGTTAGTAATGTCTTGGGTCATATCTGGCCAATAATAGTTAGGAGAAATTAAATTTTGCATTTTTTGAACACCAGGGTGACCAAACTGTTCATGAGCAACATTAAGCAATTTTTTTCTTAGGGACATGGGAACTACCACTTTACGAAAACCTTTTCTTTTAACTATAATCAGTCCATTGTCATTAATATAATTTGATCCACACACATTTTCTTTTTCTTGCATCTCAATAATCTCTTTAACGTCAAGAAGAAAAGTAAGGGGCTTACAAAAATGAGAAATAGGGTTTCGGGACAACATGTCGGCTTTTTGCACAATCAATTTTCAATTTAAATTTGGCACAATCAGGTAAACCTAAAATAGCATAGTCCAAATCAAGTTGACTTACTAAAAAATTAACATATCTCTTTATATTACCAAATTTAATACATAATCGACAAGATTTATTAATTGTAAGAGTTCCTTGTGCCTGTCTGATAGTAATAGGGGTAACATTTTGTAAATTACCATTTAAATATCGAACAAATTTGAGGGGTAGAATTGAGACAGTTGATCCACTATCCACCACACAATACACTTTGTTATTGCCCACATATCCAGGGATGATTAATTGTCAAATATTATTAGTAGGAGATGGTTGAATATGAGCAGGAGTTTGAGTTTGAAAGGAATTTGTGTTAAATATACAACTCCTCTCCCAATGATATGCATTTTCTATGCCTCTGTTTAAACATATACGGCACGGACGACTTGGGTAGTTATTCTGGTAATGAGTCGTAGGCATTCTAGGAGTGAAAAACCTAGGATTAAAATTTTGGAATGGATTGTTTAGAGTAGGTCGAGTCCAATGTCTGGGCTGAGGATTGGGATTGTGCATTGGTCTAGTTTGTTGAAAATTTCTATTGCCGTTATTAGAGGTATGATTTGGAATCGCTGCTAATTGTTTAGCAATGCGAAACCATTCACGAGTATTGGAAGGAGGGTTAACCATCAAACAATTTTGATACTCCGGCTGAAGGCCATCAATTAATCCCTGTATAATTAAATTTTCCTCAAGCTGAAGTTGCCTTCCAATCTCAACTTTCTTTCTAAAATAAGAATCCAAATCACTTAGATCATTTAACTTTAAGGAAGTAAATTCAGAAAATTTTGGAACTCTAACTTGAATGAATTTTTCACTTAAAATCTCGACAATTTCTTCATAAGTAGCACAATCCAAACAATCATTGATATAAGTTTTTAGCGCTTCCCCCTTTAAATATTTTGAAATATTTTGATGTTTCCACTCATTATCTTTCTTTTCTACCGAACATTCTCGATCAAAATGTTTAAACCATTTAAATATATCCATGCCCAACCCAAATTCAAAAGGGACAATATCAAGTTTATTTTCTGACATTTTTTCTTCTTTTACTAATCCTGATCTTAATAGCATATAAGAAGGATAATTCATATGGAAAATATTTAAATGCTATACTTCAATTATTAAAATTCAATTACTATACTTCAAATACCTCAATAAATAATAATAAAAATAAATAAATAATAAATAAATAAGTAATAAAATAATAAATATCGGGTTTCCATACATGGGAAATAACAAATAATTTTAAAAACAAAAATACTTTTCTTTACGTATGGAAAATAAATTTTGCAACAGAGTATTTTTTTAACAACAAATTAATCCATCTTTCGATTTAAAAAATAAATAAATAAATAAATAACACCTTTAAAACTAAATAAAATTTCTATGAGCATAAAATTTCAATTATAAATTAAGAACACATTTATTTTTTAATATCTGTAATAAAAGAGAAAGAAAAAATCAAGAATTTAAACAAAGAAATTATCATTAAATTTCTTAATCAATAAAACAATAAAATAATAAATAATAACTTACAGACATGTTCGATGTGGCCTTGTTCAAATACCTAATTTTTTATTAAACTAAACAAAAAATAAAGCACTTCGTAGATACGACTCACAGGTGCAAATTTCAATTATCTTGTATTACTGATGGAATATACCGTAGTTTCGCAACCACACAGCAGGTGTTCATTTATTATGAAATGAAAATTTATCAAAATATTTATGCACTTTTACCTAGAAAATACAGTAAATAAATAAATAAAAGAAAATGATGTTGAATTGATTTCATGCAGGTGATCTTTTGTAAATTTTAATTTGCATATCTCACAGTTTGGTTGCATATCTCTCAGTTGAAAAGTTTCTCACTAGAATGCGAGGTATATTTCACAATTAAAATATTTGTAGATGTAGATACCACACATAATTACAAACAAAACTTTATAAGACGATCTTTTCTCAGCTGAAAGGTTTATCATTTATGCACATGAAGATGTTTTTCCATGCAGGCCATCTCGTCGTAACATGGGTGGAAGTAGACGCAGATGAGGTTAAAGATGCGTGCAGCTAACATCTCAAAAACTCTGACTGTTAGTAACACACATTGAGTCTTATTGCAGGAAACAAAATTACAATATTAGTATTAACACACAGCAGCTGATCCCATCCATCTTCAGTCTTGGACATACCATTTAGATGGAAGATATCATAGTTATTTTTTTTTTCTGTATTAAATGTTAAGATGAAAACAATACCAGGAAAAATGTAGGAACAACTGTAAGTGTATGAAGAGCATGCAGCTTATTCTCAAAAGTTTTACGCCGGTTCATTTTTCATCCTACCGGCTAAAATGTAATAAAACGACGACGATGTTCTATAATAGTGTATAATCACTAATAGAATACCATGTTGGTTGTAGAATACTACTATTCACTAAGATTCAATAGTGGGATGAGCAGTCGTTCTGGTAAGTGGATAAGCCATGGATTTGTTCTCGTAGGAGTTTCTCCAATAACAATGCAAGAAAATCAGTGTTTTAGTTCTTTATTATTTAGAGCACGAACTTAAGTTACTCCACAGATCACCGTTCCATACATCTATCACTACGGCCTTCGCTCACTAAGCTGCAACATTCCGGCGTTCTACAATCTCGGAAAAAATGACATTTCTAATTCAGCGGAGAAATAAAACGCGCGTCTTGATAGTTTAAAGAAAAGGTGCATTCTACTCTCCTGAAAAACCAAATGAAAAAATCATTTTCACGACAAAACTAGCGCCCTCCTACTCCGCGTCAATCATTTTAAAAATCCAATCAGGATGGACTCGAGCCTCTAACGGACAAAATGATCAATTCTAATTGGCCGTAATAGGCGGTCTACTGGCAAGAACTATATTTTTTTCTCGGAACACTAAGCCCTTTAGCAACGCGTAGTAACACTTGTCACGCGATGTTAAAAAATAAAAAATAAAATTAAAATCGCAGGAATATGCCAGAAAGTAAAAAGCTTACGAAATACTTCCCGCCTTTTTGAGAAGCAAGAAATAATTTATTAATAACTAAAGTAAGAAAAGAAATTTAGCTGTTATAAGTTACGAAACTAAGATTGGAATATGTTCCACAAATTTAGAATTGAAGCTAAGAGAGAACAAAAATAAAAATGGCGCAATTTTTTTTTTTTTTTTTTTTTTTTATTACATATATATAATCCTAAAAAATTCATATATTCTTTAATCTATAATTAGATATTACAAGATCTTATAATTAATTCTTTGCGTAAAAAATGTATAAAAAAATTATAAAACATAAAAAAATAATAAAAAATTAAAAATGTTAAAAAGTAATAAAAAAATATATATATAGGTTGGTTGGGTGGGTAGATGTTAGAGTACGGAGGAGGGTGGTGTTGTCTGGATCAAAACGCAAAGGTTAATTATTTAAATAAATAAATAAATATATATATATAATTGAGAGTGGGTTATTTGTTTTAACATAATTTTTAAACTGTTTAATTGACACCAATATATGGATATTTGTCTAGTTATATCTATAGTTAAATAGCTAATAAATGTTACTGATTAAAGTAACAAAATGGCATTTTAAGTTATATGTTAATATGAAGGTTATCTCTTAATTCTAATTTTAATTATTTTATTAATTTAATTTTATGTTAATATCGATTATTAATTATTTTCTCCGGTTCAATTATATTTCCATTTAGCTTTATCTTTTTTGATTGTTATGGATAACTATTATTTTTACTTACTTTCAACTCCTTTTTTGTAAAATATCTTTGTTCCTTGTTTAATAATTTGGTTTTTGTGTGCTGGTAGCCCCAATTTACGTATTATTTTGCTATTTCATGGCTAATACGTGGATGAAACCGCACACTTCATTTGTAGTTCCAGAGCATTTGGGGCCTGATGATTCTGCTTTTGGGGCTACAAATTCCATTTGCATTCATTTTATTTATTTATTTTTTCAGATTTACTCATTACACTATTTTTTTATTTTATTATAATTCAATTCAATTCTAATTCTTCGTTTTGTTTTATTGTTTTATTGGTAAAATCCATTGGTGAATCTTGTCTACTTTTAATGGTATTATATATATATATATATATATATATATATATTCCATTCAGAAATTAATCGCAATTAATGTGGCTATTTAGTATTGCCCTTGATAACGAGCTAAATACCACATTTCCAATTTTATTTCTAATTCTGACAACTCCTCTGTATGACATAATTTGGCATTAACAAATTTTTACAGTAATTGATGTTGATTTGTAGTATTATCTAATGGTTCTATATATATATATATATATTATTATATAGTATATATATATATATATATATATATATATATATATATATATATTATTATTATTATTATTTTATTCTGACTTTTCTTAAATATTGTTTTGTTATGTGTTTAATTTTAAGTCTAAAAGCTTTCACCTGAAATCAAGTTCCACAGGCTTGTAAAATAAAATTTATCAAATAAAAATTTTAAGATTCTGTTTATTTAACTGAAAATGAAAATCACCGCAATTAGAATTATGAAATACATAAGATATGCATTTTAAAATATTATATCTAAGAATATGCAATTTTATTCAATGATTAGTGCATGCTTAATATCTATTGTCATACCATATAACAGCATTTTTGCATCTCTAAAATAATTTTACAGGGTGTATCTAAACTACTGGGCAAAACTGTGAGGGGTGATAGTACAGATCAAGACAAATAGTATTAAATGGGAAACTAAGGGTGTCCCAAACGTCTTCCGAAGGAGATAGGCGCTATCAAAGTTTAGGGTCCAAAATTTGAAATGATTATAAAAAACGAAAAAATTGGTCGATTCGTTTGCGGTTTTCACGAAAAATATTCTTTATGTCAGTATTGTCTTAAAAATAAATTATAAAGATAAATACTAAAAAATTCCGATAGAGGGCGCTTTAGACTTTGGAGTAACGAATAACTATTTTTTACCGTTATTTTTTTCATCTCATTAATTTTTTTCAGAAGTCTAGACATAAACTTAAATTTTGAGCTTAAAATCTGTGGTTAAGTAGCGCAAACTGAACTGTGTTCAAAGGGAGTGGGTAGGTTCAAATTTCAAATGATTATAAAAAACAGAATAATTGGTCAATTGATTTGCGGTTTTCACTAAAACTATTCTTTATGTCAGTATTGTCTTGAAAATAAATTATAAAAATAAATTTCAAAAAATGTCGATAGAGGTAGCTTTAGACTTTGGAGTAACGTACAACTATTTTTTACCGCTATTTTTTGCATATCATTAATTTTTTTTTAAGCTTAGACTTAAACTTAAATTTTGTGCTGAAAATCTGAATCGTTGAGAGTGATTAAGTAGCGCTAACTGAACTGTGTGAAATGGGGATGGGAAGGTTCAAATTTTAAATGATTATACAAAACGGAAAAATTGGTCGATTCGTTTGCGGTTTTCTCTAAAACCATTCTTTATGTCAGTATTTCCTTAAAAATAAATTTTAAAGATAAATTTCAAAAAATTCTGTAAGAGGGTGCCTTAAACTTTAGAGTAACCAACAACAATTTTTAACTGTTATTTTTTGTATCTAATTAAATGCTTGCAAAAGCTTAGACTTAAATTTTGAGCTCAAATTCTGAATCATTGGGAGGGGTTAAGAAGCGCAAACTGAACTGTGTTCAAGAGTTGAAAGGTTACCCTCCTACCCTACGAACACAGTTCAATTTTTCGCTACTTCACATCGATTCAGATTTTGAGCTCAAAATTTAGTCTAAGCTTTTAAAACATTTATTTAGATTAAAAAAATAACAATAACGGTTAAAAATAGTTGTTGGTTACTCTAAAGTTTAAGGCGCCCTCTAACGGAAATTTTTGAAATTTATCTTTAAAATTTAATTTCTAGGATATACTGACATAAAGAATGGTTTTAGAGAAAACCGCAAACGAATCGACCAAATTTTTCCGTTTTTTATAATCACTTGAAATTTGAACCTCCCCACCCCCATTGAACACAGTTTAGTTTGCTCTATTTAACCACTAACAACAATTCAGACTTTCAGCTCAAAATTTAAGTTTATGTCTAAGCTTCTAAAAAAATTTTATGAGATGCAACAAATAACGTAAAAAATATTTGTACGTCACTCCAAAGTCTAAAGCGCCCTCTATCGACATTTTTTGAAATTTATCTGTATAATTTATTTTCAAGACAATACTGACATAAAGAATAATTTTAGTGAAAACCGCAAATCAATTGACCAATTTTTCTGTTTTTTATAATCATAGAAATTTGAACCTACCCACTCCCATTGATCACAGTTCAGTTTGTGCTATTTAACCACACATTTTGAGCTCAAAATTTAAGTTTATGTCTAAATTTCTAAAAAAATTAAATGAGATGCAAAAAATAGCGGTAAAAAATAGTTGTTCGTTACTCCAAAGTCTAAAGCGCCGTCTATCAGCATTTTTTGAAATTTATCTTTATAATTTATTTTCAAGACAATACTGACATAAAGAAGAGCTTACGTGAAACCCGCAAACGAATCAACCAATTTTTCCGTTTTTTATGATCATTTCAAATTTTTGACCCTAAACTTTGATGGCGCCTATCTCCTTCAGAAGACGTTTGGGACCCCTAGTTTCCCATTTAATATTATTTGTCTTGATCTGTACTATCACCTCTTAAAGTTTTGTCCAGTAGTTTAGATACACCCTGTTTTTTATTAAAAATGTATAATAAATATTATTTAATAATTGTAATAAACTTACAATATCGTTTAGTATAAATGTTCATTGTAGTTAGTAGAATCTATATCACTGGAGATTATGACAAATATTTTTTTCCTTATATTCTTGTATATATTTAATTTTTCCCATTTAGGAAATGTTCTTCTTTTAAATGAATTTAACAAATGTAATTGTAAATAATAACAAGAACATGAGGAAAAAATCAATATAAAAATGTATTGTATGCCACACTCACGCTATAAATTTGAGAAAAATCGAAAATGATACCGTGACGGTAAAGACACTGTTTTTAACGCTGTCCCATCAAAAACTAGTTTTGACGTAAGACCCAACCTAGTCGTTGAGCCAGGAGCTTGTATGGTTTCATGTCTGGGGACTTGGTAAACTATATATTTTTGGATTCACCACAACAATAGCACCTCATTTATCCATGATACTTTAAAAAAGAGGGTAGCTTTTGGGCGCCACATTGGAAAATGGCCGCTGTCGGTTGAGTTAAACAGTCGTGTGGTTTCATGTCAGAGGACATAGTAAATCATACATTTTTGGATTCATCAGAACATCAGCATCTCATTCGTCCATGATACATTCAATACTAGGGTAGATTATAGAAGTCATATTGGAAAATGGCCGCTGTCGTTGAGGCAGGGACTTTTCTGATTTCATGTCAACGGACTTGTTAAACCATATTATTTTGGATTCACGACAACATCAGAATGACATTTATCCATGATATTTTCAAAATAAGAGTAGCTAATGGACGCCATATTGAAAACGCCGTTGTTGAGCCAGGGGCTCGTGTGGTGTCATGCCAGAGGACTTGTTAAATCATACGCATGCATTTTTTGATTCACCACAACATCAGAATGATATTTATCCATATTTACAAAACCAAGTTAGCTTATCGACGCCATATTGGAAAATGGTCACCATCGTTGAGCCAGGGGCTCGTATTCTCGTGTCAGTGGACTTTGTAAACCATATATTTTTGGATTCACCACAACATGGCATTTATCCATGATATTTGCAAAAACAGAGTAACCAATGGAGCCCATATTGGAAAATTCTGCCGATAAGCACAGTGATAGAAAAGATTTTCTTAATTTTACATGCTGTAAAATTAACAGAACGGTTAAAGAGACAATAAGTAAAGACACGCAGGGATCAAAAGCTACAACTAAGTTCAGTCAAAGATCTGCCACAGTTAAAAGATATTTTTGATACCAAGGAAGACTTTCTTCACATGATTCGTGATAGAACCAAAATCAGTTCTTCAGAAAAAACTATTCTACATCCAAATCAGTCTTTGAGCAAGATCCAGAAAGACGAACATGATATCTCCTATTTACAGAACATAGTTATCAATGAATAGATAAATATAGACAAGCTAATAGAATCATCAAGAGCAATTACAAATCCAGAAATTGTCGAAGACATGATCAAAGCTCATGAGATGACTGAAGAAATTCACGAAACTTTCAAGAAAGTATATCTGTCTGAAGACTCAAAGGCAGAAGGATTTTTCAAATCTCCAATAAGCTAAATACATTTTGTGACTTGAAAAAAAGGAGAAATTGAAGTTAAATAAATCAGAGTTTATTGCCATGACAAAAGGATATTTGCTTTCTCAGGTGACGATCCTTGCAGAGGAAAGTATTTGGTAATAAGAACTGTCTTTTCCTACCATCTAGGGCTTCATAATCCTTAGAAACATTTGACGGTTCAACGTGAAAAACTGAAAAATCAAACTGATGAATGGTATGACAAAATTGCGACTGCTGAAAGAATGCAAATAATGGTGCTATTAATATAATGACAGAATGTGCTTTGTTCAAAGCTACCATAGGAGCTACAATCATTTGGACAACTAGCAAAGAATCTGTTTTTTGAAATAATACAAGATTATACATCCTCTCAAAAAATTGATGTTGTATTTGATACATACAGGCAGTTGTCAATAAAAATAAATGAACGAAAAATATGAACTCTTGGTGATGTTATAAAAGTTATATACTCCTGGATAAACAATACGAAAATGGAAGCAGATTTTTTCTGATGAGGAGAAAAAGAAAAAAAATATGCATTTCATTTCACAAGAATCGCAAAATGAACATCATTTGAAATAGTTGAATACACAAGTGCTGTACGTTATCTACGGAGAAAAATATCATAAATTCAAGAAATAACTAGTTGAAGAATCCACTAAATTGACCTGCTTCTAAGAAGCGTTAGTACACAACTCATATTTTGTGTACACCATACTTTAGTGTCGGGATTTATAAATATTATCATTATCTCAACACTGTTTTCTTTAGAAAACGATTTGAAAAACGAGGAAGGATTAATATTTGTGAAATTTGGATCCAATGACAGGGTAAAAAAAATACTGCAATTTGAGTGAGATGCATGAACTTGTATATATATAATGCATCCCTTGAAATGCATTCACTGTCAGTGCAATAAGTGTTTTTTGCAGACAAGGGAAAATGATGAATCAGAACACAAATTTCGAAATGCGCTTAAGGCGTTTAACTCTGAAGCTGATTTATCAGAGGAAACAAAAACAGCTTGAGTCGTCATTTTACCATCTCTATTATGGAAAGCAAAAATACTCAAACATCAAGGAATTGCGCTATATTCTATATATGTTTTCTGTAAAAAAAAAGTCTGTGGAGTCGCATTGTCTTTTGTCATGTAGTAAAACACTCTAGTTATAGGTAATGCAAGCCAATTGCCACGGTCTTGTTCGGAAGAAGTGCCTACAGGCTGATTCTGATCTTCTATCCTTAAATAAATATGGTTGGATTTTTGGAACAGATAGTGAGGGAAAAGGCTTTCTAGAGATCTGTACCTAACATTTTAACAAAATCTTACCAAATATATAATTTGTATAACGTTATATGTTCAATAATATTTGTTCTCTGCATTTTTTCATTGAAATTTAATTATGTGGTAATAGTTAAAAAAAAATCATTTGTATCTATGTGCGATAGATGGCGCACATTTTTTATGGCAGTCCTCTTGCTCCTGAATCTGCTTTGGAACTGGTGTCATATTTTTGTTCAAGAATATATGCCACACTATTATGTGCATGTCTATACTTAAAGTACAAGCATATGCAGAGCATAGAACTTTTCTATGACGGTAGAAGTTATTTGGATACAGGAATGTGAACCAATCATGATAGAAGTGCAGAAGAGTAGGATTTCTGTAAATTATTTACCCGTTCGAGATCAACATCTTTTACAAGAATTTAATTCAATTGACACCGTTTTTTGTCAAACAATTAAATTTAGTTTATAAAACAAGAGAATGTCTTAATTAGATAAGAAAAATTTTACTTTTTAATGTTATCAAAAACAAGCGATGGAATCATGTTTTGAAGTTGCATATATGCACGTGTGGTCCCGAAAGGGTTATTTCTTAACAGACTAAGTACAATAGTTTCACCAGTACTACCTTTTTCTTGAAATGCTATGTCTTATCCACATGAAAATAATATGCATTAAAATGCAAAACAGGGTTTCGGTTTTCTTTCATCGCAAATGTCTTTTGATCGGTTTATCTAATTGAAAATGTTAATAATCATATTGAAATAAAATCTTAACAAATATATAATTTGTATAACGTTATATGTTCAATAATATTTGTTCTCTGCATTTTTTCATTGAAATTTAATTATATGGTAATGGTTTAAAAAAAATCATTTGTATCTATGTGCGATAAATGACGCTCATTTTTTCAATATGGCTTCTATAAGCTACCACAAATTTAATAGTATCATCATAAAATGAACACCTTGGACCATTGTGAATCCAAAAAGGTATATATCACCAAGTCCCCAGAGATGAAACCAAAAACCCTAATTTTGGCTTCTGGCTCAACGACTAATCCTGATATAATATTTCGACTATTTCTTTTTTATTGCTTGGTTTACACTGTATATTTAATTTTGAAATAGATTTTTCAAAACAAACATTCTTAAAAAATGGGTAACACGGGTACCTTAGTCGATATTATATATTTGCTGCGATAGCATATAATTTTTCATTTCAAGTTATTTTAGAAATGTAACAAATCTGATTTTTATTCATAATTACTTACCCATCATACGTAGTATAGGGTAAAGCTTGCAATCGTTTGAAAATCTTTTTTTTTTTTTTTTTTTTTTTTTTTTTTTTTTTTTTTTGACGAATTTACATGTTTTAGATACAGGAGATTTCGAAAAAAATATTTTTAGAAAAAAAGTTGCCGTCCGTCCGTCTGTGTGTTTGTCTGTCTGTAAACACTCCGAAACAAATTGATCTCCCGAACAAATTGAGATAGAGACTTGAAATTTTCTATGTACTTAGTATGTAAGAATGGAACGAAGATTATTTAATACCAGCAACCTCGATTATCAGGAACTATTTTTTCGGACTCTTGAAAAATTCATTCTGATGAAAGGTGCATAAAAATTTTCGAACTTTTTTTGTTTTAAGGAGTGGACGTAAAAGGAATTAAAATAATAAAAATTTTGCATAAAGAACGAAGTCGATAAGATTATTAGTTGCCGAAATATTTGTAATCCTGTTTTCCGCATTCTTCGATTTTTCATGACCCTGTATTTCAATCAAATTTCAATTCAAATATATATTTTAATTGGAAATGAGACGCTTAATCCGATGCAGTAAACTGTTTTATTAATATGCTTATTATTTTTGGAGCTATAAGGAGTTTCTCTTACGCAATTCGACTCTACTTGAGTATAGTTTGGCGTTTTATATAATTTGTCGAAATTGATTCATCAGCAATTCATTTTTAGAACATTACTATGCTTATTAAAAATACTTAAATATACGTTTAAATTTTGTTTTGGCATTGCAATGCATTTTACAAATAGTTTACACACGTTTTATTTTCACATATTATATTATTTATTTCCATGATGGGTAAGTGTTACGGTGACCCCCAACGACTAGTTTTTCCTAAAAATCGTTTGTTCAAATATTATTATTATAATTATTATTTTTAAGATGATGTAATCATTACCTTTTTTGTTATACATAAAGAAGTCATTTTGTAGAAAATTGTATGGAAGTATCAATAATAAATACTTCTTTAAAAATACTTTAGTGCTGATTTATTTTTATGAAGGTACCAGGAAACTGTACAGGAATCCCCAAGCAGTCATCCAATGTTATGTTTGTTAATTATTGTAACTTCTTTAATTGCAGTTGTAACAACGACCATTAATATTACATAAAACTTGATTATGTGAGTAATATACCATAGGGATTTTTCCAAACGTTTTTATATTTGTTATTATAATTGATCTTTATATAATTATTGACATAATAATAATTATTACAATTGTCAGTTTCATTCTATGTCTAACTTATTATTATGTAAATCGAGCAATAATATTTTCAATTTCTTAATTTTTTTGTAATATATACTTTTTTAATTACAGTAATGATAACATACGTTATAATCTTAATTATTGTTGCCCGGTAACAGCAATTATAATCATTATCTTTGCTGATTTTTCTGTAGAAAACGGTGTTTACTATGCTGATATTAATAGAATAAAAGTTGGGGCTAACTGAAGCATTATTTATTTTTAATTATTCTGAATTCTGAAACATAACGAACAAATATGTTATCAATTATTATGCTTCAGCCTAATTTTAAACGATTACAGTCGCTTATTAAGTTTATAAATTTTTAAAAACTACTTTGTTATCTAGATCTAATTTAATTAAAATGATGATTCAAAAGATTCAATTATATTAAATAATTTAAAACTAAAACATATACTTACTCAATAATAAGTATTTTTATTTAAACTACAACAAACAGGTGTAAGAGTTTGAAAGAAATAGCAATTTTCTTTATTCCCTTTTAAATGTGAAAAATATTATTTTATTCTTCCCTAACAATCGAATTTCAAAAAAATAAAAGAAATTAAAAAGTTGGGGCAGTAAAATACATTGACAATTTTTATAAAAATATGTTTTAAGCGTAATTACTTCATAAATTAGGCTTTCATCTGCTTTTTTTTTTTTTTTTTTTTTTTAATTCCTTTGGAACTATGGGTGCATATATGTACTTACGAAAAGTGCTTACAACACTTGTTTTTGCTATTAGTAAAAAATATAAATAAAATTTGCCTTATTTAATTAGGACACTTCCGTGATTAATAAAGTAAAATTAGCTAACTAATAATAATTATAAATTATTATTAATTAAAGTTAATAAAGTAAAAGTTTGTGAACCAAATTAAATTCATGTAAAAGATGCATACATAAAATACAAGATTATTTAATTTTTTTTAACATTAAGATTAATTTTGTATTATTTGTTCTTAGAAAATTCTAATTCTACATGTGTAAACTATTTTGCTAACCAATTTGCTAACCAATAGTAATCGTAAGGCATGTGGTAAGTATGGCACTTAAATATAACATAAGTATGTCGTGAAGCATGTTAATTAATCCATCTTTCACCAATTATATTAAACAATACTACAAGTATATAGTATTTTTCCGAAAATATACTTCCGATGAAGTAATTTTACTTACAAATCTTTCAGACTATTTTTTTTATTTTAAATATAATATTATATAGAACAAACAATCTGTTTATAAATGAGATTACTTTCTCAATTTTAATTTTATTTGTTTAATTTGGTTATAAATAGGAGACACAAAAACTTCTCTAAGAATCAAAATTCAAATTTAAAATAAAAAAAGCAAAGCATATTTTAAATAAATTCATTTTGTTACTATTTATTTATTCTTTTGTTTTGTAGAATTTCAATAGTTATCAGCATAACATTTTGGATATAGGAAAAAATTCGGAGGCAGCCTGGATGGCAAATTGAAATGATATTAAGACACCACATTTTGCTAACTAATTTTAGCGTTGGTGATTTCAATATAAACGATGGATTAGATAAAGCAGATGAGAAAACTGCCAGCCAAGTATCACAACAGCGAGTGCGTGGAAGGACATCAACACTATATATATATATATATATATATATATATATATACAGTCGAGCCTCTATATAACGAAATCCATCGTTCCAGTAAAAAATTCGTTATATAGAGAAATTCGATGTATAGAGTATGATGTTAAAAATAGTATTTAATGTGTAAATTTTGAACAAATATTATTTTTGATCTTTTTAATTAAGAATTTGAAATGTTTAAAAGTATATATTAACCTAACATTTTATTTCTTACTTATTTAAGCAGTTTCAAAAAAGAGAAAAGACATTTATTTGAAAGCTTAATGAAAATCAAATGAGGAAGACTTACATAAATTTCAGAGGAAGAAATCTGTAATTTTTTGTTGTTTTGACTTTAAAATTACAATTGTTACGCTCTCAAAAAAAAAATTCTCAAATTTTAGCAAGGAATGAAAAATTGTAGTTGATATTTTCCTCCATTTGAAGGTCTCTCTTATGTGCTTTCATTGATTCCTCTCTTATATGTGTAACAATTCAATTGACTATGTTTTGAAAAGGATGTTGAAAGGTGTGTGGGAGGTGGGATGAACTTGTTAGATTTAAAGAATAAGGAGAGAAGTAATATTTATAAAAAAAAAAAAAACCCTCTCCACTGAACGATAAATCAAAAATAAGTGATGGAAAATTGATTCCATATGATTTCGAAGCTTTTTTAAAACTTAATAAATTAAGATCAATTTATGAAAAAATTCGTTATATGGAGATAGATATTTTGCTATATAGAGTCTGTTTTTAATGTAATCATGCGAAAAGGAGACCGTTCTCACTAAAAATTCGTTATATGGAGAAATTCGATGTATGGAGTTTCGTTATATAGAGGTTCGACTGTATATATATATATATATATATATATATATACAGGGTGATTCAGCTCGTCGGTGACAAACTTTAAGGATCGATAGAGCACACCTAGACGAACATTTTTGAATAGGGAATGTAGGGTCCCTGACGCGATGGTAAGGCGCTAGGCGCTTTCGAAAATTTGGGTGCCGAAATTCGAAACGTCATAAAAACTAGGGAAATGGTTAGATTTTCTTGCTTGTTGCGTCGAAATGATTCTGTTTGTTTAGACTTTCTTCAGTACCAATTTGATAAGCGTATCTCTTAAAACATGGATAGGGGGCGCTGCAGACTTTGGAGAGCTAGACAACAACTTTAAGCCCGTTATTTTGATAATTTAACACATGCTCGCCAAAGTTTATACTCTAACTTAAAGTTTGAACCCAAAAGTAGAGCCCTGCAAAAAGCGTAAGAGCCGGAATAAAATGTCAAAGTACAGGGTGGTCGAAACTCGAAGGCTCCTAAGAGATAAACAAACAGATTTCTTGACTTATGGCATGCATTTTCATGATTCTGTTTGCTGGGGCTCTCTGAAACTCAGTTGAACGGTATAAAAAGAAACATCGATAGGGGGCGCTTTGGGCAAAAAACATAATTCGTTGACATTTCGGACGCTAACTGGAAACGGGGCGCTACGATCAGTTAGAAACAAAACAAGAGAGTAATTTACTTATAAGAAGCTATTAAAACTGCAGTTTTTTTTTTAAACAAACATAGCTGGTTTCAATCATGCACAATGCGCGCAATAAAATTTACATAAGGTGCTTTTTGCTGATTTATGCAAAAGATATCGTACCATATCGATAGGCAAAAGATACGTAATGCGTAGACGACAACGCGAGATGACGTAGTTGTATGCGCAGACACGTCTTTTGAACGTGCGGTACCTACTTAAGCTTCGGGTTACTTGTCTGCAGATCGGTAGTAGGATGGAACGGTACACAAACTCTGAATTGGCTGACATGAATTTGGCGTATGGCGCTGCTGGTTGTAATGGACGAGCCGCTCAGCGGTTGTACGCCGAGCGTTACCCCAACAGGCAAATCCCCTGCCATGCCTTCTTCGCTCGAGTACACCAGAGGTTGTCCACAACGGGATCTTTCGACGGAGGCAGGCCTGAACGGGAGCGATCAGTGAGCACCCCCGACAACGAAGAGGCTGTGCTTAACCTGGTTGAGGACAACCCAGGTCTTAGCACGAGAGATATCGCCAGACATGTTGGCATTTCGCAAGCAACTGCGTGGCGCATCTTACGTTCCCGGAATCTGCACCCCTACCACATCCAGCGGGTGCAGTTGCTCAGAGAGCAGGATTTTGGCCCTCGAGTGGAATTCTCAAGATGGTACTTGGCGATGAGATCCAGGGATCCCCGTTTTGTAAACAGCATTTTGTTTACGGACGAGTCCACCTTCAGCCGGGAGGGAATGTGGAACGCCCACAACAGTCATGTGTGGTGTGATGAAAATCCACATGAAACCAGAAGCCGAGCAGCCCAGGAGCGTTTCTCAGTAAATGTGTGGGCCGGCATTCTGGGGGATTGCCTCATTGGCCCTTATTTGTTACCTGAACGGCTGACAGGTGGAAATTACCTGATTTTCCTGGATCAAGTGCTGCCGCAGCTTCTGGAGGAGGCGCACGTACCCGAAGGTTCGCGTCGCCAGATGTGGTTCCAGCACGATGGAGCTCCGGCCCATTACACGAACGACGTGCGTCTCCATCTAAACGCAAGGTATGGCCAGCGGTGGATCGGGCGTGGGGGTCCAGTTCACTGGCCTGCCCGATCACCAGACCTCACCTGCTTGGATTTCTTCCTTTGGGGTTACCTGAAGGCCGAGGTATACCATTCACCTGTCAGCAGTGCTGAAGAACTTGTGGCGCGCATTGTGGCAGCTGCAGGGCAGATCAGAGATACTCCTGGCATTGTTGGAAACACACACTCCTCAATGCGACGGAGGTGCGAAGCCTGCATTATGGCCCAAGGTCGAAATTTCGAGCATCTTCTGTAGTGTTATTTTTTGTAAATAAATTTCCAGTATCATTGATGTTTTTGGTCTAAATTTATTCAGAAGTGTTGAGCAGAGGTAGAAAATGTGTTTTCATTATTACTAACTGATCGTAGCGCCCCGTTTCCAGTTAGCGTCCGAAATGTCAACGAATTATGTTTTTTGCCCAAAGCGCCCCCTATCGATGTTTCTTTTTGTACCGTTCAACTGAGTTTCAGAGAGCCCCAGCAAACAGAATCATGAAAATGCATGCCATAAGTCAAGAAATCTGTTTGTTTATCTCTTAGGAGCCTTCGAGTTTCGACCACCCTGTACTTTGACATTTTATTCCGGCTCTTACGCTTTTTGCAGGGCTCTACTTTTGGGTTCAAACTTTAAGTTAGAGTATAAACTTTGGCGAGCATGTGTTAAATTATCAAAATAACGGGCTTAAAGTTGTTGTCTAGCTCTCCAAAGTCTGCAGCGCCCCCTATTCATGTTTTAAGAGATACGCTTATCAAATTGGTACTGAAGAAAGTCTAAACAAACAGAATCATTTCGACGCAACAAGCAAGAAAATCTAACCATTTCCCTAGTTTTTATGACGTTTCGAATTTCGGCACCCAAATTTTCGAAAGCGCCTAGCGCCTTACCATCGCGTCAGGGACCCTACATTCCCTATTCAAAAATGTTCGTCTAGGTGTGCTCTATCGATCCTTAAAGTTTGTCACCGACGAGCTGAATCACCCTGTATATATCTTCCAAAGTGTTCAGTTCAAGGTTGGGGGGGGGGGGGATTACTCCCAGGCAGTAGCGCAAACTTTTCAAAAATATTAGGTGGGTTCAAAAATTTTTTTAGCAAAATAACACATTTTTTTTCTTTTTTGTGTGTGGGATGAAAGAGGGATGAGGGAGCGAATGATTAATATGATAATTCAAAAATAAATTATTTTCTTTTCTAAGCAAGTTTTTAAATTATAATTTTATTATAGTTTTATAAATAAGTTTTTTTTTAATTATACTGTCACAAATTCTTTCTTATTTATATTAATCTCATTAATATTTATTATATATTTCATAAAAATTGTTAACTATTGAAAGTGCAAATAACTAAATAAAAAAAATTGCCATTTAAGGATTTAAGTGCAATTGATTTTTTAAATCACCAGACTTTAAAACATTCACCTTTTATATGAACATTTTAATAAAATTTTTTAATTTTACTTAAGAAAGATGTTATAATAAAAATAAATGACATTGACATGTTTCGGAACCGTCAAGTAAGTTCCATAATCCTAATATAAATGAAAATAAAATTTCAAAATATTTCCCGGTCAATACAAATGACACGCGACAATGAGATATAAATAACAAAAAACACGCGCTCTATTGTAAAAAATTAAATTAAAATATAGACCATGATCTAAAATGTAAATAAAAATAAAAATTCAAAATATTTCACGGTCAATACAAATGACACGCGACAATGAGATATAAATAACAAAAAAAAAAAAAAAAAAAAAAAAAAAAAAAAAAAAACTACAAAAAACACGCGCACTATTGTAAAAAATTAAATTAAAGTTATTGTTATTGTTGTAGCTCGAAACGTTTCCTATATTATTTTTCATTGGTGATTTTTCAAAGTGTTTTACTTTATTCGTATAGATAGATAGATAGATAGATAAAAATATATATTTGTTTTTTAGGTGCTGAAACAAATTAGGAAAGGCTGTCACTGAAAAAAAAAAAAAAAAAAAAAACATGATCTAAAAGAATTTCCAACATGGTTTCATCCCATTCAAGCTCTCACGAGGAATTTATTCATTAATTCTAACCATAACTTAGGAATAATAAAAGAAACGGTATAATTGCAAACCAGATTTTTACGCGTATAAATTTCAATAAACTCTCTTATAATAGATTTACGACAACAATTTGATATGAGTTAATTATTAAAATGGTAAATTATGTTTCATATCAAATTGTTGTCGTAAATATATTATAAGAGAGTCCATTGAAATTTATACGCGTAAAAATCTGGTTTGCAATGATACCGTTTCTTTTATTAATCCTAAGTTATGGTTAGAATTAATGAATAAATTCCTCGTGAGAGCTTGAATGGGATGAACCATGTTGGAAATTCTTTTAGACCATGGTCTATATTTTAATTTAATTTTTTTCAATAGTGCGCGTGTTTTTTTTTTTTTTTTTTTTTTTTTTTTTTGTTATTTATATCTTATTGTCGCGTGTCATTTGTATTGACCGTGAAATATTTTGAAATTTTATTTTTATTTAGATTTTAGATCATGGTCTATATTTTAGTTTAATTTTTTACAATAGTGGTTTTTTTTTGTTTGTGTTTTTTGTTAGTTATTTATATCTCATTGTCGCGTGTCATTTGTATTGACCGTGTAATATTTTGAAATTTTATTTTTATTTATATTATGATTATGGAACTTATTTGACGGTTCCGAAACATGTCAATGTCATTTATTTTTATTATAACACCTTTCTTAAGTAAAATTAAAATTTTTTATTAAAACATTTAAGTGTATATTAGTTCGAGACATCAAAACAGACTGCAAAATATGTAAGAAATTTGTTTTCATAAGAAATTTAACTATACTTCCGTGGGGTTTTCAGTGCTCCTGTAATTCTAACTGATGTCCTTACTATTTTTTATTAGAAATTACTTTTGAGAACATTAATAAAATCAAATTTCATTTCATCGACTAAAAAAAAAGAGAAAAAATACTTGTTAAACAAACTGAAGTTGAGTAAGCTTAAAGATAAAATTATTGGGTGGGCTCGAGCCCCATGAGCCCATGTAAGTTGGCGCCACTGCTTCCAGGGAAACGTGAGATTTTGTGTTTTCAATGGTCAAAAAGGGTAATCCCCATCCCCTCCTCTTAAGCTCTATAATGTCCACTGTGGTTCTCCCAGAACCACAGAAATTCCTCCAGGTCAAAAGTGTCTGAATTCAACACTAACCTTATTGCAATATGAAATAAATGGCAACTCTATTATTGAAGATGTCTCCTAGTCGAGATAACATTAGTAATCGGGTTCCCATTCAATTCACAATTCAAGATGTGCTGTGGAAACATCCCAGCCGGGCGTGCTCTCGCTGATTGATGCGTTAGATGTACCATCTAATTTATCATATATATCAAAATCATCCATGCTAAAAGTGATTGCCAAAATGTCACTATAAGAAACATTATGGAAAAAACAGTTCGAAGGGACAATTTATCTCAATAATTCAACCTTATAAAAAATTGTTTAATTGGTATAATCAAAAGACTGTTTAATGGCAGCGATTATTTTTATAAAAAAAATATACATCCCATAAAAAAAAAAAAAAAAAACATTTTTCTTGTTTAGAAATTAATGAAGATATCGAAAATTAATTCGAGAATGTAATTATTTTAGTTTTTTTAATCTGATCGTATTAAAGGCTGCTCGAAAACCAAAAAAAGAAAAAAATATATTTTAGCATAACCATTAAAGAAAATCTGCGGCTCACATAAGTAATAAAAAGGAAAATTCAAACCATAATTTACAACTTTTTTTTTTTTTTTTTTTTTTTTTTAACATGGCTTTACGGAAACTAATTTGAATCTAACAGCATGTGCAATAATAATAACAATAATAAACACAAAGCATGTTTTTTTTCTTTCTTCTCCCCCCCCCTTCCCCCAAACATGCGTTTATTATCTCTAGGCTTAAGTAAGTTAGTGAATTTCAAGATATTAATTTTCTTGAAAATAAATAACTATTTTCAACATTTATTGATAAGTTAAGTCAATGCTATAAAAAGGTAAATAAAATGGCTTTATGACCCCCCCCCCCATCCCCCCGAAAAAAAAATTCTTGTTTTTTGTTTCTAGTTTGGAAAATTATAAATAAAATAACTCTTTTTAACACTTGTAGTCAAAGAAAGAAAGTTTATATGTATGTGCATGTGCATATACATAAAACCAATATGTATATATATACATAACTTAATTATGAATTTGATAGAATTTCTAAAAAGAGATATTTCGAAATTAATCCCACTTTAAAATTTTTCCCATTTAATAAATAATAGTTTAACTAACTTTTTTAATCATAAAAGAATATCTCTAGAGCTATTTCTCACATTTTTATTTATTTGTATTGGAAATATGTATTGTATTTATTGACATCAGTGTATCTCTAAAAAATAAATCATTAAAATAATTTTATTAATTATTAGTGCTTTTTTTAATTGATTAACTTTACTTTAGAGAAATTATACAGCTCTTTTGTGTTACTTGAAATACAATTCAACTTTTGATATATATTGTATCGTATATATTTCTCATTTTTATCATTAATTATTTTTAATATTATCATCATCTAATGTATATTTATTAAAAAATATTTAAAATGAGAAAAAATAGTGTTGATCAAAGAATAGTGTGTTATTAGATTATTAAATTCGATCACTTTTAAATTATTGCAAAATGTACACTGCATGAAAATAAATATTTTGTTCACATATCTTGCACGACAATACATTAAAACTAGATAGAAATCACTCAAACACAAAGAAACAGAAACAATAAATTTATGTGTAAAAATATTTAATAAATACATTATAAATGTTTACAAAAATACGAGTATGGCACTTCTTTCATATTCTGACTTCAAGAAACATTACGATTATGAGTACATATATAAATAGTAAACATTGAATTCGATGTAAATTTTACCTGAGTTATAATGAGTGCTCATCAAAAAAAACTATATGCAGCAAAGTACTTCAAAATTTACAATCTGAGAATCTGCCATCCCAGGAACTATACTATTATAAGTTTAAAAATAGCAATTAATTCATATGAAACTTTATTATTTTCAGTGTTGAAATATCACAATATTTTTTTTTTATTATTTATGAGTACAAAGCAAAAGAAAACATTATGCAGCAACTATAAAATGCATGCAACATTAATTTATATTTATACATTTCACTAATGCATTAAAATATAAAAAAAAAAAAAAAAAAAAAAAAAAAAAAAAAAAAAAAAAAGGTCATTTGTTTGGTTTGGATTTAAAAAACAAAACAAAACAAGCATTTAAAACAATAATTCATTTAAGGAAAGTATTTAGAAAAGTATTTCGCTTATTTTTGTCTTGTCTAAATAGAAGATAGAAAAAAAAGGCCATTCTCCTTTTTTAATTTAAGAAAAATTATAACTGTATTTATTTTTGTTTTTAATTTTATATGTGTATTTCAAATTTGCATATTAGCAATAACATAAAAGTGAGAGAAAGTTAAAACGTATTTAAAAGTTTTTAAATTATCTTTTTAATTAAAAGACATTAATTTAATGAAGAAAGATATTCATACAAGTATTTTTTTATATTATAATTTTTTAACTTGTATTAGTCAAAAAAAAGTTATAAAAATACTTATCACAATTAAAAACATTCAAAGATTCGTGCATTAATTTAATATGATTACACTGAATTTTTTTTCCTTTCAATTTAACATAATAATTGAAATGAAAAAGGTCGATTTCTATTATAATTTCTTTTATAAAAGCAACTTTAATGCATTTAAACTTGCAGTAGGAATAAAAAAAATATATAGTAGAAACTCTCTTATCTCAGTTATTAAAAATAAAAAAGTAAATAAAAAAATCAAGCGTTCTAAAGTACATTTATTTATGTTTTTAAATAGGTAAAAAGGAATTTTCAAAAAAGGGCATTTATTGAAATAACTTTACTCATATATTTGAAACTTCCATTTGGAATGATAAAACGCTAAAAGACATTTTTAAAATAATTATAATAATAATAATAATCACAAGTTCATCTATTAATATTTATAATTGAAAACAATTTTAAAAAAGCTGTCTATAAAACTATTTAAGAGGTTTTAAAAAGAAACAATAGACAAAATATTAAAGATCATGTTTCGCTCTCCCAAATATAAAATAAAATAAAATAAAATAAAGTTTGTTTATTAATGTTTTTAATTAAAAATGATAAATATATTTAAAAAGTATTTATAAAAACATTTTTTATATAATTTTTTAAATTGTATTAGGAATAAAGAAAATATAGAGAAAAGTTAAAATTTGTTTTTCTCAACCTAAACGAAATCGAAAGTTCATCTATTAATCATTTTTCATTATATCGTATTTATTATCTTATCATCTTATTTATTATATTTATGATAATCATTCATCTAATTATCATTTTTTATTTAAAAACATTAATTGAATTAAAAAAGGTATTTATAAAGGTATTTTGCGATATTTTTACTAAGCTTGTATTAGTAATTAAGAAAAAATGAACAAATAATTAAATGAATAAAAATGGAAAAATAGATAAAAACAATTTATATTTTTATTAAAAATAACAACAGAAACTGGAATTTTTAAATTAAGGCAACAAATCAAAAATAAATAAATAAATAAATAAATAAAAATAAAAAATGCATTTGAAAAGGTATTTTATATATGCATATGTAGTTTAAACTTGGGTTGGAAATAAAGAAAAGATAGAAAAAAAAAATCAAAAATCATTTTCCTTAAATAATTAAAAGTAATCAAAATCTCATCTAATAATTGTTTTAACTTCTATTAATTTCATCAATGAATTTCATCGATAATTCCATTAAAAAAAGTATTTATGAAGTACTTTTTCATATACATCTTTTTAATTTTCAATCGATTAAATTAGATTTAAAAAAAACAACAACTAAAGGTCAGTTGTATGTCTCTGTCTTTGTTTATTAAAAATAAATAAATAAATAAATAAAAATAAATCAATAATTAAATTGAAAGAGGTAACTGAAAAATTTTTAACGCGTTTAAACGTAGATTAGGGAAAAAACAAATAGTATACAAAAAATAAAAAACCATTTATGTCTTAGTTTTTTAATCTATCGATAGTTTTTTTTATTTAATTAAAAAATATATTTTTTAGTATCGATAAAGGTATTTAGTCTAAATTTAATAGAAATTAATGTAAACATATATTTAAAAATACATTAATTACAGAAAAAAATAATAGAAAAGAAAAATGTTCTTTCTACATATTTCATAAAAAAAGAAGAAAGAAAAAGAAAGGTAAGGAGAAACTAAAAGACGCATTTAGATTGTAATAAATATGTATTTCAAGTTATTAAATTATTTTAATTGTTATTTTGGTAACTAAGTTTTAATACATTCCTTTGCTTAAAAAAATGCTTTTTTCAGAAATAAATAAATAAGTAAAATAATTTAACAGTGTAAAATTTTTTGAAAACATTTATTTAACAGAAAATTCAGCATTGTGGATTTTTTTCGTTTCCATGACCTTTTTAAAAAAAATTATTACAAACTTTTTCTTCAAAAAATATAAGCCACATGCATGATATACTAACTCAAAAAATTGCTTGATTAAATTTTACGTTTTTATTTGTAATGAACTTTGAAGAGCGTTAATATTTAAAGAGAAAACTATAAACTGAAACACCAGTTTAAACTAAAGAGAAATTCCACATATTTCTTGAAAAATGTTTTATCATTAAATAAAAATAAGAAATAACATACTATTTCAATTGCTAATTGTATCAAAGTAAATAAAATAAATAACAATTTGAATCTATTTAAATACAACTTTCTTATTTAATATCATTTTCGTACAAATGCAACCTTGTACAATAATTAGATTATCCAAAAAAAAAAAAAAAAAAAAAAATCAAAGAATCAAAAATATCATTTAATAATAATTAATTTAAAATTTTTTTTTTAAAGATTAATATATCTATAACTGTCAATTGATAATCCAAGATTTTGAAATATATAAACAAGTTAAGCGTTTCATTACTATTATAAAATTATGAATACTTATCATTTTTATTCTAAAAGTGTGCATTAAATTGGATATGCAAATTAATTAAGTTCTTAATTCTAAAAGTTTTACATTATTTTACTTTGCAAAGATTGATATTCTTAAATAATATTCATACAATATTGGTGCAAAATATGCATCATAAACAAGAAAACTTTCTTAAGAGCTTATAAAATTTTGATAGTTTTGGTTCTTTTGAGAAATAGATTGATATTTTTTTAGTATGAATATATACATAAAATTAAATGATACATAAACAAATGATACAAAAAGTATTTTCTATATACATATTAATGTATTTTTTTGAGAAATTTTGATTCATAAAATTAACATGCACTTTGTCTTTTGATGTTATTAAAATGTTAAATGTTACGAAAGAAAGAGAATATTAAAAATAATATGCACCAGTTGGATTATCTTAAAATGGTGTATATTTAAGAATATGATATATAGATAATAAAATATAATATGTGAAAATATTGAATATAGAACACTGTCACATTAATTAATATATTTTTTTAATTAACATGAAAGTTTAATGATGGTAATCAGAAATTTAAAAACATTGACTTATTTTACTTATTATACATGAAAATTCTTATATAAATAAAGCAAAGTGGACCACGTTGTTCACCATGGTAAGACGACTTAAATAAATAATTAAGTATAATTTTAAGTAAAAATTCTGGTATGTAAATTCGAGGCCGAAATTAACCTAATTTAAAAATCGTAATTCGAAATTTAAGTTTCATTTTGTAATTAGTAATTTAAAGCGTAATTTGTAATTTTAAAAATATTAGCTGATTTTGTTTACTATACAGAAAAAATTCTTATATAAACAAAACAAAGGGAACCACACTGTTCATCATGATGGTCGACTTAAATAGAAAAATAATTAAATATAATTTTGAGAAAAAATCCTGGTGTGTAAATTATTTATCGAAGGCTATAAATTTTTAAACAGAATTAGAAGAAGTCAAATATTATAAGCTGCAATATGTCATACATTAAGATGTGCACATTTAAAAAAAGTTTAAGAACTATAATAGGAGTAATCGGTAATTTCAAAATACCAACATTTTTTTTTTCTTTCTCTTACATGTAATTAAAATGTGATAATTCTTATATAAACAAAACAACGTATACTATGTAGTTGAGCATGATAAAATGACTTGCTGAAAATACATTTAAATATAGTTTTAAGAAAAAAATGTCTAATGTGCAAATGAACTATTAACAGATTAAACATTAACACATGTGAAGGTTAGAAGAGCTCAAATCTATAAACTACAATATTTCCTTGAGGTTTTTGGCTTACCAATTGACATTCCCAGGAAGAAATATCAAATATTATAAGTACCAAGCAAGAGCATTGTCACACAACTTTGTATGAAGAGGTAATTCGTGTAGCCATACTTTCTTTGGTTTTTCGTTTATACTCTCATACAAATGACAGGCATTCTGACAGCTCTCAGGGAAAAAAATAAGTTCTGCATTCTCTTGTTAATAAATACGAAATTTCACCACACTCTTTTACATTCACGAACAGTTTTCTATGTACAAAAAGTCTATACTGTACAAGGTATATATACATAAATGATGTACTATTGCAACGAAGCACGGAAAAGCACAAAATGTACAAAATCAGCTAAGGTAACAATTACGTTACCTTCTTGAAGAATTCGCAATGAGGTATAGAGCTATATCTTGGTGACCACCGTAAGCAGCTATGTGTAAAGCACTCCATCCGTCTCTGTTTGCCAATCGAATATCAGCACCAAATTTCACTAAGAGTTTGACTAATTCCAAATTTCCATCCATACAGCTTAAATGTAAAGCCGTTTGGCCTTCTTTATCATAGTAGTTAATGTTCACGCATCCTTCCCACCTCTGAAGAATTTTTTGAAGTTCTATAGCATCACCGTCTTTAACAGCTTGTAAGAAATCCTCCTGATAAGATGTATCTACCACTGTTTGGCTCATTGTTCCAGATATAATAAAAGACAACTTTTTTTTTTTTTTTTTTTTTTTTTTTTTAATTGTTAAATTGGTTTTGGAAACACAAAGACTAGAATATTCTCAAGCGGGCCGTCTGGCAGCAGCTAGTTTTCAAGACCTCTCCAGCAGGTCTGCGAGTTCCAACTTCAGGAGTGTTTATGAAACAGCCGTATTTTATCCGCGGAGTAGAGAGAGTACTATGAAGGCTTTCCCGCCTAGCCTCTCCAGCCAATGATGAACGTTGGCTTGTTTTAGGTTTGCAAATTTCTCTCGGAGAAGTTTCATTCTACAAACTTTCTCGCCAAGATGATCCGTCAGTGGTTTGCTGTTATCAGGTGGTTCATATCTGTGAGCCCCCTTTTTTTTCTGATGCTGATAAAAAGTATGGGAAAGGATGTGTAATTTTTTTTCCTTTTTAAAATAGGCAGCTTGTGAGATTAAAATATTTACTTTTAAACTGTAAATGTACTTTCGAGTAATTGCAGCAATATTTTTTTAATCAAATTCGAAGACATCATTTAATATCTATATGTACTTCTACTCAAAACGCTTAGTTAGTGATAAAAATATAAATCAAATACATTATTGCTGTTGAATACGGATTAATTCTTTATGCCCCGACGGTGCTTTAAAGAATTATTAAAGAAACCTGTTATAAAATTAATTTAATTCCTTGATAAGTAGTAGTACAGTTACAAATAAGTTAAAGATTACTTTAATTTAGTTTGTAAAAAAAAAAAAAAAAAAAAAAAAAAAAGCATTATTGACTGCACAAAGCAAAACATTTTTAAAAGAGTGATTCCTTTTACATTTTCATCTTTGCAATTTTCTTGACGCTGAAAAATAGTTGGAGACAAATTTCAGTTCAGAAATTGTTCTATTTTTCTGTTGTAAGAACAGCGTTACACTGAAAAAATTGGGTTCTCAAAATTGATAAAATGTACTTTATTTAAAATACGTCGCATACTCAAAATAGCTCTTATCCAAATACACTCAAAATTGTACTCACATGTACTCTATGAGTTGTAGCTTAAACTATAAGTATTGAACGCCATATTCACCTTGATTATTAAATAAAGATATGAGATATTAAAATTATGATACTTTATTTATTTAAAAGGTGCTAAAATATACATAATAAGATTTAGAATATTAAAAGTCCTTCCGGCAGTGCCGGGAGGAAGAGGTAGCTTTCATATACTTATATAAGGTACCCTGGGGTAATAACGCCAGGCGGGGTAATAACGCCAAGTGCTTATATTTTGCATAATTATGAAATAATCAGGTAAATGACACCCATGTGCTCTGCGAAGAAGGGTTTTGAGTCATATAAATCGCAAAAAACAGCTTTAAGTTAATTTGTTTCATTTTTAGGTCTTATTGTTTTTACAAGCAACTAAAATTAACGCTTGATCTAAAATTTGCGAGATAAGGTTTTTGATCTGAAGACTGTATTTTTTATCCAGAAATACTTTGTTTATTAGATAAATTTGTAGTGTATTTCATGTACTTTCAAATTGTTGTCGAAGATTTTGGATATCTTCTCGAGATAATTCGTAGTTTAGGACTGTAGTTTTTTACTGCGCAATAAGTATCCCGGGGTAATAACGCCAGGGATTGGCGTTATTACCCCGGTTGATTCCCAACAGTGGCCGAACTATATCCGAAGGGGGTTTATATATTAATATGGGGCAGCATTATCATCATTGTTGAAATGGTAAGATTAAGGGGGGGGGGGGCAATACTTAAAAATAATCTCTCTATTTTATTTTTTATTATATTATTATTATTATTTTTACTAATGTAAAAAATAATTTTTATCTCTTGTAAATAAAACTATATCAAAATGTTTTCGAGATTCAAATTCGAACATATTCAAAATCAGGTTTCTATTAAATTTCCACTGGATTGTTCAATTGAGTTCGAAATTTTAACTGTTCGCTTTCTCAGCGTTCGGTTTTTCAAAACTTTATAAATTTAACCTTTAACTGATGTGACAGAAATTGTAACGTATGAATGTGATGCGGTTTGTGAGACCACAAAATTGAAAGATGAATAAAAGGAGGGAATAACTCATAGGATTGTGTTTTTGTACTAAACTTTTTATACAAGAGTATTATACTTAATATTCACCTATTTAGTCTCTGGTGATAGTACTAAAATTCCAAATGAAACAAAACTTCGGTAGTGTTTGCAGTTAAACTGAAAACTACAAGTTAAATAAAAAATTAAAAGAAAAATAGTGGTCTACAAGACCGGTAACATTAGTTAAAGGTTAAAATGCGATCCATGATTAAAAATCATAGAATACTGTTCCTGCGCTAAACTTTTTGAACAGAATTAATTCTAATTAAATTTAATCTATTCAAATATTTCTAACAATATTACGAGAACTCCAAACGAAAGAGAATTTCAGTTGTAACTATAGTTAAACTGGAAAAAAAAAGTTAAACGCTATATATATATATATATATATATATTTTTTTTTTGGGGGGGGGGAGGGTACAGTATTCAGTTAGACTGCTAACAGAAGTTAAAGATTAATTTTGTTTCTAATATAGAGATAATGATATATAACCATATGAATTATGCATAAAATTGAATAAGAGATCTCTTTGGGAAAATATTTTTTAATCAAAAATTTTATTCAATTTATTAAAAATTTATTAAAGCATGCTCTTTAAAACGTCGACAATTTAGCTGTAGGTTTGGAGAATCCGCATCAATGTGGAGTTAGGGTTAAAAACTATTTACTAGATTACTATAATAGTATTAACCCTTAACTGCTGTGACAAAAATTGTCGCATAACTTACTGTGAGCGGCCTGTCAGACCGCTTAATCTAACGATGAATAAAATGTTAAATTAACTTTTAGAATATTATTTTTGTATTGAACCTTATATACAGGATTATTATAAATAAAATTCAGCTATTCAAAAGTCTCTAGAGATAGTAATAGGACTCCAAATGAAACAAAATTTTCCCGGTATCTATAGTTAAACTAAAAATTGCAAGTTAAACTCTGAAACTTGAAAAACTCAGCGGCATGTGAGACGCTAACAGCAGTTAAGGTTTAACAAAAATATTTATTACATATAACTCTAGTTATTATAAAACTTCACATGATTAAAATATTACATTATGAATGGTTAAAACCATGCAATGTTTCTTATAATCATATTTAAGCGGGACTTTTTAAGCAAAGAAAGACACAGGGTGTTATATTCTGTTGAAGCTCCCCCTCACTCCTTTTTCTTTCACTTTCACAAAAAAAAAAGCAATATTTTCTATCGCATAGAATGCATACATGGGAATATAAATCCTGATTCAAATAATCCGTGCAATGTTTCTAATAATTCTATTTAAATGGTCATTTTTAAGCAAAACGTAGCCTAGAATCTCATATCTTTTGCCTCCTCCCCCTGCCACCACCACAGCTTTCTTTTTCTATCAGAGTCACAAAAAAAATGTACATTTTCAATAGCATAGATTGCAATTTGTCAAATTCTAGAGCTGTAGAGTTTGTATTTTTAGAATTGGGTAATCTACATGCCATTATTCCATCTTATTTTATAGTTTTATTTGCATGGCGTTATTACCCATATAGGTGGGTATTAACGCCAAATAGCATTGGTCAAGAAAAAACGCACATTTCATGAATACATATCTGTTAAATTATTTTATTTTATATAGATAGTCAATGAGTTGCTGTATCAGATCTTATATTTGTTTGAAAAATACAATCTAAAACTAAGCCGTGAAAATTGGTAGAACCTTAACGTGGCGTTATTACCCCAGGGTACCTTATTTATTAATTTATTTTAAATTAAGTTATATTATTCGAAAATACTAAGCTCAAATTAGTGGAACCTGATTTTATAAGATTGAATACTAGTTTTTGTCAAGACTGAATGCTAATAGGAATTTTTAGAAATTAGTCATTTTTTATTCAACCTGGTTTTATTTTAAGCGATTTAGAGAGTCGCCAAATTCCACGACATCAAGAAGTATATGCCATTTTAAAGCAACATGATGGATAAAACAAACCAATGAGCTTGGCCGAAATCTTAATTCATGTGCACATGCACACTCACATTGAAATCGATTAATATATTAATCGATTTCAATGTGAGTGCTGTCGCGGGCAAATTGATTTTTTTAAAAATATCACCCACGTTAGACATTCAAACTGCTCAGGCGTTTTTTAAGTTAAAGACAAAGCAAAAAATACTCCGGAATTTATTATTAAGATAAATACTTTAAAAAGAACCTTTTTTCAATTTCTAATTTTTTGTTTGTACATCATTATACATTAAAAAGATTTTTGACAAACTTAAATGGCTGCCATTTTGAAACAAGAGGACGGATAAAGTTGTCCAGTGAACGTGGTCAAGGTCTATTGCTATGTACTATGTGCACACAGAGTTATATCCAAATCAGTTTCTAAATATGCGCATAATCGCGTGACAAATTTCAGTCCGTTTCAAAATGTGAACCACACTGGGAATTGAAAGTGCTATAACCCAGCCATTTTTCAAGATATAGATGAAACAAAAAATGCTGTGGAATCTTTGTATCAAGGTCAAACTCACAAAAGAAAAATCTTTTTCACTTTCTTACTTTTTTGCATATAATTTAAAAATTAAAAAAAAAAATAATATTTCGCCATCTTGAAACAAGATGGCGGATGGATTTGGCAAACGAACTCGATCCAAACATTGGTATGTACTATGTACGCATCAAGTTTCATCCAAATCGGTTTATAAATACGCGTGTTCTCACATGACGAAAATTAGATCATTTCAAGATGTGAGCAACACTAGAAATTAAAACTGCGATAACTTAGCCATTTTTTAAGATACAGACAAAAAAAAAAAAAAAAAAAAAAAAAAAAAAAAAAAAAAAATGCTTTGGAATCTTTGTATCAAGGTCAAATGCATAAAAGAAAAATATTTTTCAATTTCTCACTTTCTTGCACCTAATTTTAAATTTTAAAATTTATTAAAAATTTTAAATGGCCGCCATTTTGAAACAAGATGGCGGATGGAACTGGGTATCGAACTCGATTCAGGCCTCAGTATATACTATGTACACACCAAGTTACATCCAAATCGATTCATAAATACGCGTGTTATCACGTGACAAAAATCATATCGTTTCAAAATGTCAGCCATAGGAAAAATTCAAAGTGCTATAACTCAATCATTTTTTAAGATATAGACAAAATAAAAAGTGCTCTGGAATCGTCATTTTAAGATTTAACACGTAAAAGAAAAATATTGTTCAACTTTTAATTTTTTCGCATTTAATTTTAAATTTAATTTTTTTTTTAAATTTTAAAAGGCCGCTATTTTGAAACAAAACGGCGGATGATGCTGGCTAGCGAACTCAGTCGAGACATTTGTATGTACTCTGTACATACCAAGTTTTATTGAAATCGGTTCATAAATACTAAATACGCGTGTTATTACGTGACAAAAATCAGATCGTTTCAAAATGTCAGTCATAAGAAAAATTCAAAGTGCTATAATTCAATCATTTTTTAAGATATAGACAAAATAAAAAGTGTTCTGGAATCGTCGTTTTAAGATTTAACACGTAAAAGAAAAATATTTTTCAACTTTTAATTTTTTCGCATTTAATTTAAAAATTTTTATAATTAACCATATATATATATATATATATATATGGTATGACATATATATATATATATATACAGGGTGATTCCGAATTTTTTTTACAATAAAAGAGGGGTGATAGTACACATCAAGACAAACAATATTAAATAGGAGACCAAGGGTCCAAAACGTTTTCCTAAGGAAATAGCCGCCATTAAAGTTTAGGGACAAAAATTTCAAATAAACATAAAAAACGGAAAAATCGGTCGATTGATTTGCGATTTTCACTAAAATTATTCTTTATGTCGGCATTTTCTTGAAAATAAATTATAAAGATAAATTTCAAAAAATGCCGATAGAGGGCGCTTTAGACTTTGGAGTAACGAACAACTATTTTTTGCCGGTATTTTTTGCATCTCATTAAATGTTTTCGTAAGCTTAGACTCAAACTTAAATTTTGAACTTAAAATCTGTAGTTGGGAGTGGTTAAGTAACACAAACTGAGCTGTGTTCAGAGGGTTCAAATTTCAAATGATTATAAAAAACGGAAAAATTGGTCGATTGATTTGCGGTTTTCACTAAAACTATTCTTTATTAAGGCATTTTCGTAAAAATAAATTATAAAGATAAATTTCAAAAAATGCCGATAGAGGGCGCTTTAGACTTTGGAGTAACGAATCATCCTTTTTTGGCGTTATTTTTTGCATCCTATTAAATGCTTTCGTAAGCTTAGACTTGAACTTAAATTTTAAGCTCAAAATCTGATTAGCTGGGAGTGGTTAAGTAGACAAACTTAGCTGTGTTCAGAGGGTTCAAATTTTAAATAATTGTAAAAAACGGAAAAATTGGTCGATTCGTTTGCGGTTTTTGCTAAAACTAATTTTTAAATCACCAGTTTTCTTGATCAATCAGTGTTTTCTTGAAAATAATTTTTAAAGATAAATTTCACAAAATGCCAATAGAGGGCGCCTTAGACTTTGGTCTAGTGTACAACTATTTTTAACTGCTATTTTTTTCTCATTAAATGCTTTCAAATGCATAAACTTAAATTTTGGGCTGAAATTATGAATCGTTGGGAGTGTTTAAGTAGCGAAAAATTGAATTGTGCTCGAGGAGGAAAGAGGGTTAAATTTTAACTCCTGAACACACTTCAGTTTGCGCTTCTTAATTCCTCATAACGATACAGGATTTGAGCTCAAAATTTAAGTTTAAATCTAAGCTTCCGAGAACATTTAAAATGCTTTTGCAAGCATTGAATTAGAACCAAAAAATAATGGTTAAAATGAATTCTTGGTTACTCTGAAGTTTAAGGCGTCCTCTGACGGAATTTTTTGAGATTTATCTTTAAAATCTTATCTTATTTTCAAGAAGATACTGACTTAAAGAATAGTTTTATTTTAAACCGCAAACGAATCGACCAATTTTTCCATTTTCTATAATTACTTTAAATTTGAACCTCCCCCTCCCCCTTGAACACAGTTCAGTTTGTGCTACTTAACCACTCCCTACTATTCAGATTTTCAGCTCAAAATTTAAGTTTAAGTCTAACCTTCCTAAATCATTTAAAGAGATGCAAACAATAACGGCAAAAAATAGTTGTTCGTTACTCCAAAGTCTAAAGCGCCCTCTATCGGCATTTTTTGAAATTTATCTTTATAATTTATTTTCACGAAAATACCTAAATAAAGGATAGTTTTAGTGAAAACCGCAACTTAATCGACCAATTTTTCCGTTTTTTTCAATCATTTGAAATTTGAACTTTCTGAACACAGCTCAGTTTGTGTTACTTAACCACTCCCAACTACAGATTTTGAGCTCAAAATTTAATTTTGAGTGTAAACTTACGAAAACATTTAATGAGATGCAAAACATTCCGGCAAAAAATAGTTGTTCATTACTCCAAAGTCTAAAGCGCCCTCTATCGGCATTTTTTGAAATTTATCTTTATAATTTAATTTCAAGAAAATGTCGACATAAAGAATAATTTTAGTAAAAACCGCAAATCAATCGACCGATTTTTCCGTTTTTTATGTTTATTTGAAATTTTGGTCCCTAAACTTTAATGGCGGCTATCTCCTTAGGAAAACGTTTTGGACCCTTGGTCTCCTATTTAATATTGTTTGTCTTGATGCGTACTATCACCCCTCTTTTATTGTAAAAAAAATTTGGAATCACCCTGTATATATGTCAACATTTGAACGGAGGGTGGTTTTGGGGTCTGGGGGTCATGATTGGTGAAAATATACCAAAAGTTTCTGGAAGTGCTTTCCTCCGGACGGCTGCAATAGGTAGCTTTTTACTTTTTGTAATGAAAGCTAACTAAAAGACCGTCAAAAGATGTTAGAAATTAAACCAGAGTAATAACTCTGATTTTTTCACCTGATGATGACTGTTGATTACAATTGAAAGAACTCGAAGTTTTTTTTTTCTCTTTTGGCGGTTTTTTATGCTTTAAAGGTCTTATTATTCATATAAAAGCACCTTTTAAGTAAATTAAATATCAGAATTTTAATACCTCATATTTTTATTTGTATGTATTCATTTTTGATTCCATAGTTGTGTTCTATATCGCAAAAAAATCCGTTTTAAAGTTTTTTGTTTTTAATCTTTTGTGAGTTTAGATATTTTATACATTGCTCTCATTCCATTCACCAGAAAGGGAGTTGCAAAAGAAGGCCATTGTCTCTCTTTATGGAATTTGAAATTTAACTTTCTTTTCTCCGAAAATGTTGAAAATAATGTTTTCAAGGGTCTTAAAATAGGATAGAAAGAGAAATTAAAAAAATTTTTTGATCCTTCTTCCTTCTCTCATTTTTCCCGTGACAGTCAATATTTAGTTCAGTTTTTCTTTCTACATTGATGTGCTTAAAAATTATCTGAAACGGACAAGTTAAGAGAACGGGGAGGAGGGGGGGGGGGAGGACTCTGCCCTTAAGGAAAAAAATTAATAATTCCTTCGTTTCTATTTTAAAAAATGGGCAAAAACTTGTTTTTGAATTTTTAATATTTTTCAACTGTTATATTTTTATATTACATTTGAGTTTATATATTTTCTGTTAGTTGTCTTGCACGGTGGATTCTGACAAGAAATTCTCAATTAGCTTATTTAATGTCCATTAGCTTATTTATTGCACTTTATCTTATTTAATGTCTCCAGAGCTCTCGCTAAGACATTTTATTGGCGGCAGAAAGAGCCTTAAACTGCCAAGTCAAAATTCAGTATTTGCCAGCTCAGTAAAAAGCAAACATAAATATTTCTGGGAGGTTGCCAACTAGTTTTATAAATCTTACCAAGATATCGCAATTAGAAAATGTAATATAGTTTTTATTTGTAAAAAGCTTAATATTTCTGATTATTTTGGTTTACTTTCGTCAAATCTATATATGAAATATAAAGTGTATTATAGTTTTTTATTAAAGTTTTAAACTAATTTGCCAATTTAGTTTGTATATTTGTCAACTGTAACAGCATGTGCAAACGTTTGGGGGGAGGGTCCCGCTTCCTTTGCGAGGCCCCCCAATGTTCCTTATGTCCTTCTCTTTAAAGGTATTCCCAACTGCTCTGCTCAATAAGCGCAAAACTTTTTGATACATTAGCAAATTCATTTTAACGGAAAGATATAAAATTGGACGGTCTGGCTATGTAAGCACTTTCGAATCGAACTCAGTTTTCATTTTATGATAATTAAATTACCTACCGAATTATAAGCCATTTTGATAACGTGATTACGCGATTTTCTACCTTTCGTCGACTGATTTTTCTGCTTTTGTCAGAGAATGCGGTTCAGAACATCATTTTTGACAGCTTGTTCTGAAATAATCTACCGAGTTTGCACAAAAACAGAAAAATGAGTGCGATTAGATATTTTCTGAATAACAATACCTGCTAGTTTCATGCATTTCCGAACAAAAATGAATTAAAACTTATGTCACAAAGTTGCTGTTTTTGATTTAAGAACACACTTAAAAAGCGCGACCAAGACTGTGGAAAAGAGGCATTTTTCAGGTTCCAAATTCTAGCCCCTTCCTAGATTTCATTCTGTCAGTGCATATGTCTCTTTCCAAACATCAAGATGCAAGGCTATTACATATCTCATTTCGTTGGAGCTCCTAATTCTGACCAGCAGATGTTAAGTGCTTGAAATAGCAATCGTATACACGAAATACCCGGAACCACACTGGGTGGAGCAGATCCATTCTTCTTAATAAACGAGTTTATTGACTTAGATTACTGAGATCCCGATGTCTTTCGGCCATGATCCCGGCTCTGATGATCTTACACAACGAGCACTATTAAATAATTTTTTACATTCGAAAGTCGCGCTATCGATCAGATGTGAAATGCGAGGTTTAATCGGAGACTACAAATATACATAATAAATTTAAAAAGTGCTCGCAATAACTGAAAGAGCAAATTGGACATAGAGAAACAAACACACTGTTAAAAATTTCTGTAAAAATACAGAAAAAAAACAGAGCAAGACTCTCTGTAAATTTACACTAGTTTTCGGTTAAATGCACTTGATAGAGTTTCTCGGTCATCATTTTATTGACATTTCCCTTATATTCTATCTAATTCCCTTTAGAAATTTCGTGTTTAGTGAAAAATATTTTTATCTTTGTTAAAACTTAATTCAAAATACAGACTTATAAAATTATTTTGCAATTTTATTAGACATGTTAAAAAATTATTATTATTATTATTATTATTATTATTATTATTATTATTATCATTAGAATAATTTAAAAAGGGAAAAATCATCTCTTTGGTGTAAGTGAAAGTTTTTATAGCTTTTTTCCCGCTGAGTCATAAAAGACATATTATAAATTAAATAAAAAAGCTACTATAGCTCAGTCTATAGGGTGTTCTTTCGCTGTCAAGAGATGTCGAGCTCAAACCCCAGGACGGCTAGTAACAAATTGTGTAAAAAATAAATGATACAGCAGTTTAAAATTACTCGCAAAATTAGAATTCTTTCAGGCTTTTTGAAGACTGAGTTATTTGCAGATTTTGAAAACTAAATTAAATTACTATCATAGAAAAAAAAATTACCGCGTGTTGTGTATTTTTAGCTCACAGGCTATCATAGCCTGAGAGCTTATGTGCCCGTCCGTTCTGTATGTACGTTCGTGCGTTCGTACGTTCGTATCTTCGTGCGTAACGCGATAACTCATGATAAAAATATCCGATCCACTTGAAATTTTGTATGTAGGTATATCCTGACAAAACGCTTCCCTGATTAGTTTTTGGAGTTCATTCGATATGTATAAGAGGGGGAACGGGGGGCTGATGCCCCTCCCCTTAGTTGATATAAATGGGATTTTCATACAGAATTAAGTTTTCGTTCAAAATTTAGATTAGGATCATTCTGATGAGGCGATTCCGTAACTGTTATTAGGTGTTCATTGAATAAGTATAAATAGGGGGAACGGGGGTTCTAAAGCCCCCCCCCCCCCCATTAATTTATATAAATGGGTTTTTCAAGCAGAATTTTCAGATTTCGTTCAAATCTCTGAATAGTTTTGGAAGTTTAATGGTTAAGTATAAAAGAGGGGGATAACTCCTTTTAAATTATATAAATGCTATATGGGTTTTTATTAAGAATTATCTCATTTGCTCTGAATTTTGGATATAAATTTTTTATATGATAAAGCATGTCTTTGATAGTATAGGAGGTTCAATGGTTAAGTATAAAAAAAGAGGAAAGGGGAGAGCTGTTTTCCCTTCTTAATTTTTTTTCGAACGGAATTAACCCTTGAAAATATAAGGCTTTAATGTACAATTAGTATTGGTAGCCTGTGAGCTCAATGCCATCAGTTTAACTGGGCAGTATTCTTTATTAACTATGTTAATTTGCAGAGTCTTTTGTACACTTACCGAATGATTTCTCAGTTATTTAACAGAATCTCTATAGTTTTACATATGAATGAAAAATAAATAAAACTAAAATTCACCGGATTTTATAACAGACGATTTTCTAACATAATATTTTAATTTCATTTTTTTTTTCAATTTTAAGAGAAAAATTTTGGCGTGTTTCTGTTGCCAACAATTACAAAACTCGTACTAAAACTATAAAAAATTAATATCTCAAAAATAAATACGGCTTTCAAGTAAATTGCATTTAAAATATATAATATTATTGTATTATTGTATAAAATATATAACTGCATTTTTTTTTCTGAATACGACGCTTTAAAAATTGAAAATTTGCGATATTTAGAAGTATAAAATTTGTAATAACGAAAATTAAATAAGAAAGTGTTGCCATTCGCAAGATGACGTATGCGTTACGCACAGATACGTTTGGACTATATAATATAGATAGATAGATACGCTGCGAACTTTAGTTGTTACCATTGCCATAACTTAAATTTTATAAGATTTAATGCTCTGTTTCATAACACATGCTCTCAAAAGATTGAAACGTGCTTTAAACTTTTAACCTGGTGGGGATAAATACGCAATACAATTTGCAAAAAATTTCAAAATCAAGTAATATATTAAACAGTGCTGCTGTTAATTTTCCTCGATTTCTATTTTTTAGGTGCATTCGTAATTATACAAATACGTATAGTCGTCGTTCAGTCCATCCGTCCGTGTGTCTGTCCGACTCTCCGTCCGCATATAACAGAGCAAAAACTACTGAATCGGTTAAAATTTAAAATGTATAATTGTTGAATGATTTTGTCGAGTCATTTCAAATTTTATGAAAATCGGATGCATAATTCAATTACAGGGACAATCAAAAATACTCCTTTATATTGCGGCCAATGGGAAAAAATAGCTTCAAGTGCATTTTGATGATGTTACATGCTTTCGAACATAATAAAATTGATATTTATCAATGAAGCATATTACAATATGCATTCTGTACGATCTGTGGTGCAAAGAATATTTTTTATTAAATTACAGGCCCTCACAAAAACATTCCATTACATAATGGTATAGGAGGAAGCATTGTTTGGTGTGTGTTTTAATTACATTAAACTATTTTATATTTTATCAAATTGATATAAATGAAATCGATATATTGCTGAGGTTTACTACAAGTTACTTCCTGTATAATAGAAAGCGTATAGCATTTACAGGGACATACAAAAGGTTTCGGCTACTATACTGTATCCGATGAACTGCATACTATTACACCAAGACCTGAATAATATTTAAATTTTGTTATAGTACGAACGCATCTCATTTACTACGCTCGACATGCAAATTCTGACTTGTTAAATTTGTGTATGTCTCTCTACAAAATTAGTCAATTAGATTTTTTTTCTTTTTTGGGTTAAGAAGGTAACTATTACAAAATAATTCCTTAACTGTATCCTTAAAATTGATTGAGTTATATGCTTTGCAGAAAATTGATCCTTCTGAATTGGAACCATTTATCTAATTAGAAATATAAATATGCGAGATATTGCAAAAAATAGGAAACATGAACGATATTACACAATTTTTGGATCTTTTTAAAAAATCATAATAATCGATGACTACAACAATATTTATATATCATTTGAACTCTATGTACGAACATTTTATACAGCTTTACTAGACAAAATTGGTTAATTAGATTTTTCAAACTTTTTGTGCCAATATAATCACCACATTAACGAATTGTATAGGTATATTTTTTAAATTGAATGAGTAAAACATAGTTGAAAATTTACCACTGTGAATCAGGATCGCTTATCAAATTAGTAATGTGTTAAATCTGTGAGACATTGGAATATAGGGGAAATTTGGGCGACATAACGTATGCAGTTCTTCTTTAAAAGTAAATGATAATAATTGATGCTTGCAACAACAATTGTGGCAAAATTTTGTAGAATACAAAATAAATTTGTTTTTATAAACGCCTCTTTAAGCCTTGATTATACATTACTTTCTAAAGTTTTTAAAGATAAAGAACTTTTTACGATTCGTGGGTCAATCAGAAGATTCAATCGTGTATTTGTATTTCTAGTTATATCATACTTTCTAAGATTTAACAAGTTGGAAACTACTGGACGTCAAGCGTAGCAAATGAGGCACTTCCATACTGTAATGAAGTTTTATAAATATTTAAATCGTAGTGTAATAATATACAGTGCTTCGGATACAGTACAGTAGCCGAAATCTTTTGTGTGTCCTTGTAAATGCTATTTGCTTTCTACTATACAGCAACTAACTTGTATTAGTAAATCTCAGCAACGGTATTTTTAGTATGTTTGCCGTTTAAAAAAATTATGGATGCATTAGTTCTTTTATAAAAAAAATGCAAAAATATTGTTACTTTAAAATATTTATTTTATGAAATAATACTTCCCGAATTCAAAACGAATCATGGCTTTTGCTAGTTTTAATATACCATAATTAATTTTGCAGGTTTCATAACATACATAATAATCTATTTCATTTCCAAACGGTGAGGGTTTTAATCTTAAATTATATCAAACAAATAAAAAATATATATATATTTGTTTAGATACGGCTGCTAAAACTCTGCAAAGATGTTAAAAGTGAGCAAAGAAAAAAAAATATGTTTATATTCTTCGTCATCAAAATAAATTTTTTTTTTTATATTCAGACGCTGTTAGTTATTTGATGATAGCAATTATTATTATTTTATCTCCTATCTTAATTTTGCAGATTTTATAATATATTTTATAGCACATGTAACACGGCAAATAATTTATAATAAGGCGAATTGAAAGCGACTCGAGCATTTCAAATAACAATTTCAAATTACACCAAACGACCGTAAAAACAACTTTCATCTGGAAAACTATTATTAAATTCCTCAAAAAAATTAAAAACAAGTTGAATGTAGATTCTGCCATTGCAGAATTCAGTTTCGCCTCCGATTAGCAAAAAAAAAAAAAAAAAAAAATCGATAGAGGTTTTTATATACATTTCATCAGAACGAAATTTTCGAAAGTCCGAAAAAAATAGTTCCGGATAATCGATATTAAAGATATTAAATAGGCTTCGTCCTATTCTTACTTACTGAGTACATACAAAATTTTAAGTCTCTATCTCCATTTGTTCGTGAGATAAGAGCGTTTACAGGCAGACAGACGGACGGCAATTTTTTTTCTAAAAATATGTTTTTCGGAATCTCCAGTATCTGAAACGTGTAAATCCGTCAAAAATATTTTTTCCGAGAGTCCGAAGAAAATAGTTCCGGATAATCGAGGTTACTGATATTAAATAGGCTTCGTCCTATTCTTACTTTCTAAGTACATATACAATTTAAGTCTCTATCTCCATTTGTTCGTGAGATAGAGCGTTTACAGACAGACATACGGATGGCAATTTTTTTTTTTCTAAAAATATGTTTTTCGGAATTTCCAGTATCTGAAACATGTAAATTCGACAATTTTTTTTTTCGAGAGTCCGAAAAAAATAGTTCCGGATAATCGAGATTACTGATATTAAATAGGCTTCGTCATATTCTTACTTACTAAGTACATACAAAATTTTAATTCTCTATTTCCATTTGTTCGTGAGATAACAGCGTTTACAGACAGACAGACGGACGGCATTTTTTTTTCTTTCTAAAAATGTGTTTTTCGGAATCTCCAGTATCTGAAACGTGTAAATCCGTCAATTTTTTTTCGAGAGTCCGAAATAATAGTTCCGGATAATCGAAGTCACTGATATTAAATAGGCTTCGTCCTATTCTTACTTACTAAGTACATACAAAATTTTAAGTCTCTATCTCCATTTGTTCGTGAAATAAAGCGTTTACAGAAAGACGGACGGACGGCAATTTTTTTTTCTCGATTTTCAAAACGATTGCAAGACTTACCCTATACTACGTATGATAGGTAAGTAAAAGTGGGCCACAATTTGTGACACGACACTTTTTAGCTTGTATGAAAGAAATAGCATAGGAGGCTAATAAGGAAAGAAAAATGTATGTTTATATTCTGCAAATTAAAAAAATATATATTTTTTCTTTTTCTTTTTTTTTTCTTTTAATTTAGACGTTTTTACTTATTTGGCAATATACATTTTTTTAATTACCATTTCTTAATTTTCTTGATTTCAAAATATATTTTATACCACATATATAAGAGTGTAAATAATTCCAAAATCAAGCGAATTGAAATTAAAAGTTCAAATGTTTCTAATCTCAAATGATATATATGTAAATTTAAACAGTAGCGCCAACTTTTCAAAATTATTGGGTGGGCTTAAAACTTTAAAAAAAAAAAAAAAAAAAAAAAAAAAAAAAAAAAAAAAAAAACTCATTTTTTATTTTAATTTTAGTGTATATGTGTGCAGAGAGAGAGGAGTAGGGGAACGAATGACTAAAATGATAATTCAAAACTAAACTTTGTTTTTTTCTGAGCAAGTTTTAAATTATCATAATTTTATTATAATTTTATGAATAAATTTATTAAATTGTACTGTCACAAGTTTTTTTTTTTTTTTTTTTTTTTTTTTTTTTTTTTTTTTTTTTTTTTGGTAAATGCATTAATATTTATTATATATAACATAAAAAATGCTAACTGCTAAAAGTTCAAAAAATTAAATTTTAAGAAAAACATACATTTTAGCTACCTGAGTACATTTTCAACTCAAGACATATAAACATGCAAGTAATTTGTTTCCATAAGGAATTTAACTATACTTCCGCTAAAGGGACTTTCCGTGCTCCTGTAATTCTGACTAACTTACTAATTTCTATTCAAAATAACCTTTGATATTGTTAATAAAACCAAATTTCATTTCAGCGATTAAATAAATAAAAAATAAATTATCTTTTAAACAACTAGAAATTGGGTGGGTATAAAGATCAAATTATTGGATGGGCTCGCGCTCCATGGGCCCATATAAGTTGGCGCCACTGAACGTAAATAAAACATAAGGCATAAATAATAATAATATAAACGTTTTTATTGACCCAAATCACTTTTAAAATATTTTTTTAGTTCATTTAAAATATTTTTGTACCTTTAACTATACGTCTGTGACTAACGGTTTAGGAATTAGCCATTGAAAATCGTTGAGAATGGACTAACTGTATAACAGATACAATAAAAATATTTGCACTGGAACATTTGTTAAATCCATAGACACGAAAGAAAATAACACATGAAGGGAAAAAAAAGTTTATTTTTGCTTTTCACAGGAAATAAATTTTGGTGTCTCGACCCTATTAGTAGTTCGACGTCGTTCATAAAGTTTGTTTTACATTAATCTTATCGACTTCATAATATATTTCATAACACATATAGCAGTGTAATTGAAGTAAAAAGTCCAGCCATTTATAACAATGTCATACAATTACAGTCGACTGTCGTTAATTCGAAATCGGATAGATCGAATCTCCGATTAGTTAAAACCAAACATGAAAGCCCGAAATTTTTAATGTCAAAAACATTTAAAACTTTAAATTCAAAAAATTTAAATTTTTTTAATAACATTTAAAATTTTTATTAATCCGATCTCATGTTTTCTTGACCACGTTTAATTTGAACTAACTAGAATTCTAATTTTTCCTTTTTACCTTATTTTCTCACGGACTTCAGATCCTTGAAATAACTTTCCGTCTTTCATTTTTGTCAGAATTGTTCTGAACTAGTATACATATAATCCCATATTAAAGCCCTGTCTATCCATCAACGACTCCTCCAACCCTTCTTGCATTGTGCTTGTTCCTAATTCTTTGATTACTTTATGCCTTAATTTCTTCCAATTTAATATTAAGTCATATTCTAATGATAATAACCAAAATAAATTAAAAACAAGCTTGAAATTGCACGTGAAGTGTAGCAAATGAGGTGCATTCGTACGATAACGAAGCTTTAAAAATATCAATCTTATAAAATTGTAAATAGTTAAATACAATTAAAATGCGCACCAAACAATGTTCTTCCTATACCATTATGTAATGGAATACTTTTGTGTGGCTTTGTAAATCAATAAAAAAATGTTCTTTGCACCACAGATTATGCAAAATGTATATTATAATACGTACTTTATAGATGCATATCAATTTTATTATGTTCGAATGAGTGTAACACCATTAAAATGCATTTGAAACATTTTTCCCCATTGACCGTAATGTAACGGAATACTTTTGATTGTCCCTGTAATTGGAAAATGCATCCGATTTTGATAAAATTTGAAATGACTCGACAAAATTATGTAATAATTATGTACTTTAAGCATTTGAAACTTTTTTCCTGTTGACCGTAATGTAACGGAATACTTTTGATTGTTCCTATAATTGATCTATGCATCCAATTTCCATAAAATTTGAAATGACTCGACAAAATTATGTAATAATTATATATTTTAAATTTCAAACGATTCGGTTCGGTAGTTTTGCGTTGTTACATGCGGATGGACGGACAGACGGACGGATTGAACGACAATTATAGGTGCTACGTATTTACATAATTACGAACGCACCTAAAAATACTGCAACATTAATTACTTTATAATAATACCCCTGTAAATGTGTTTTTCTCTCATACTTTCCTAATTCGAACTCTGGATAATTCACATATTTCTTGTAGTCCCGATTAATTCGAATTAACGAGAGCCGACTGTATATCAAACATTCGCTATATGTCTTGGAAACACTTGTTGAATACGAAACTAGAAAAGAAAAGTTGAGAATGAATGAAATGAGAAGAGGAAAAGTGATGCTTATGTTCCTATTCAGAATGAATAACGTTTGGCGAAATTCGAACTTCGGTGAAAGCGATCACTTTTATTTTCTGGGTACCATAGCTGCAGAAGCTCCGCCTGGCTTCGTTGATTGACGAGATGTGGTTGTGTATATTAGGTGCTGGATTTTGACAGCAGTTTCTGGAGGAATAAATAGTGTCCGTGGGAAATTGTCTGAAAAATGTGGAATTCAAGTCTTTTTTATTTTTTTTTCTTCTTTTGCGACTCCAAGATCGTTTTCGTATGTCAAAGGATTAGAAGGGCGAAAAAAGGTCGAATAAACACTGAAAAATTTTCCAGATAAAAAAAGTTTCTTTTATTGATCCAATGATATATCGAAATTTATTCATTTATTTACTTTGATTTTGATCTTTTGTTCAGGATTGAAGAAATAAAATAAAATTAAAAATGCATACTTGTAAAATAAGATATAAGAGATTTTTTCTTAAAACATTTGAATCCTTTGATTAAAATTCCTGAGGGCTCGATCTTAGCAAAATTTACAAATAAACAACTCTTTCTAGTATATTTCTCTTGAAACAATTTTAATATAACGTATAAAAGAGATTATCTAAAAAAATTATACGAATAGAATGAAACAGTCCAATAGGATATATATGTTCCAGCCCTTAATCAAAGGGTTAATACCAGGATAAAATACGCTAATAAATGTACAAAAGTTTGAAAATAAAGCATTACTGGTCTTCATTTTCTTTTCCATAAACATTATATAAGTGATAAATGCTTAAAAATAAATATGTGAATCAATAAAATTTTATATCTTTTTTTATCACTTTCCAACAAAGTTGAAAAGTTCTTATGCATTCCGTTTGTCTGTCCGTCTGTCCACGCTCTATCTCCCATAAATATACTCGGATATATACTCATATACCCGTAAATATACTCATGCAATTGATAAAGCTTATTTAAGGTCACCAAAGCATGTTTGGTATTGAATATAAAGTATGTACGATTAATGGTTCATTTACAGGGACACTCAAAATAATACGTGAACTAACATTAAAAACCATAATGTTATTAAAAGAATAACATTATTAGTTTATGGAGAAAAAATCATTTGGAGAGTATTTTTATTATGACATTATGCTATTTCAAATGTATTGAAACTGATATAAATCACTGAATTTCACTACTATCATGTTAAAAGAGAGCATTCATAGCAGTTTTTACTAATTTGCAAGGACACACAAAATATATCGCTTTTGCGTAATAATTGCCGGAGAGTATGTATTAAAATTCGTTATGCGTTTTTAAATTTAATTAGATTTTTACATATTACTTTTTATATATAAATTCTATACCTTACATACAGGGAAGCGCAAAAGTATTCGCATGCCATCTCCTTATTCGAGGAAATTGCTGAAGGGAAAATTTCAACTGAAATTTACATATGTCTTAAATGAACTAAATTTTAAAAATCATGTTGTTAACAGATAAAAATCTCTATATTATATACAGGACGGCTAAAAAATTCAGATAATTTTCCGATTGCAGATGGGAACAGCTGAAATTCGGTTTTGACATGCGTTATACATTTTCGTATGGTGAAATGAGACGCAATATTTTAATTTTTTAAACGGTGCAATTTTATTACACTATTTCGAATGTGTTGGGAAGTCTGCATAATCTATGCTTGACTCATGATTTTTTTGTTTCCTGATTTTTTAAATATAGAAATAGAAAAAAAAATGTTATTTTTGATTTTTTACTTATATCTATCATATGACATGAATTGTATGATTATGGTGTGGGAAGCGTGTTTCAGATAATTAAAAAAAAATTTAAACGAATATCAGCAGACAAATTCAAAATGCTTAGTACAAAATCGACGATGCAAGAAATTTTATTTTTAATTTTAGAAAACAAGAAAGAATATCACATAGCACATGTTATAACTATTGCCACCTGTTGGAATCAGAAAAGTAATTTCTCAAATACGATTAAGCAAAAAGATGAGTAATATAACTGAATTGATAACTATAATAAGTGTAAATGAAATTGTGAACATCAATAAATTCTTCAGACAGACAAACAATAAAGCTATAAATATACTATTTAAGAAAAAAAAAAGAAAAAAAGAAAAAAATTGTATGTCTAAATTAATTTTTCAGATAAAGTTTGTCAATAAACAGTCAAATAAAATAAATTATTATGAAAAAGTTACAGTGTCGGTAAAGTGTACAGTTACCGATTTATCTAGCATAAAAATAAGTAAATAGAAAAATATATAGGAAAACAATATATAAATAGACATAATTTTAAATAGTTGCATAACTAAATTGTCTAATAAGTTAAGTCATATTTTTAAAATGTGACTTTTATTTCATTAAAACGCACTAAAATAACATTAAAAAAAAATTTCCTGTTAGTGATAAAAATGAAAAATTCTTATACAATTAAAATTTTTTATATCTTTATTCATTGTACTGATATGTATTAAGAAATAATAAACAGAACAACACATTTTTATTATATAATTTATTTTGAGATATATTTCTTGATAAAAGTCCTTTATTTTTCTGTATTTGTGAAAAGAAAAACTCTATTTATTTATTTATTGCCACAATTGTGGAAGAAAAAATTATTATTCAGCCCTCCTTACCTCTATTTCTTAATATACAGTGTGTCCGCTCTCAACGGTGGCCAATGACTAATTCCTTAACCAATAGATAATTCTAGACATATAGTTCCAATTACAAAAAGGTTTTACAGTGTCAGCAAAAAAAATCCTGACACTTGCGATTTTAGACATTTTGTTAAATATCTAAAAAAATACATGAGGAATTATTCTAAAACTCTAAGTGTGTAGACATAATGGTACAGGTCATACTTTTCCGAGAAGATTTCCCACCAAAACTCCATAAGGGGCCGTCAACAAATTGAAAAAGAATGAATATCTCTTGGATAACCCTGTCAAAACTAATGTAGCAAAAGTGTTTAAATTATAGATTATGATTAAGTGGCTTATTGTAATAAACTGTGTTCATTTTTATGCGGATAGCAAGTATACACGTAGAGAAATTAATTTTTTATTATAAAATAGTCCCAATATAAAAACAGTCCCAAAAATTTTCAAGCTTTTTTGCTTATAATTTGCAAAATTCTTAATAAAAAACAATGTTCTCTTCAGATAATATGAGAAACAACATTGCATATAACATCATGTAATTAAAATTTAAAAATATTAATAAATGTATGAAAATGAACAGGTTTACTAAATAAGGTTTCAGTGCGCATGCGTGAACTCGATTAAAATATAATTTGCATAATGCGTTAGATAAATGTGTCGAGCAATTTTTGTAAAAGTCTCAAAAACATAACTTGACAATTCCGAAAATTATCGCCATTAGAATAACATCAAAATCCGTTTTTTTTTTTCAAAATCAAGCAAAAAAGATGAGGAGCTGTATCCAAACATAGTTGTACATGCAATATTGTGTAGACTCTAATCAATGGAATATGGGTACAGCCCCTCATCTTTTTTGCCTCATTTTGAGAATAACGAATTTTGATCTTATTCTATCGACGATAATTTTCAGAATTTTCAAGCTATGTTTTTGACACTTTTACAAAAGTTGCTCAACCCATTTAATTAGCATATTATGTAAATTTTATTTTGAATAAGTTCAGGCATGCGCACTGAAACTTTATCTAGTAAACCTGTTAATTTTTTATATAATTATTGATATTTTTTAATTATGAATAATGTAAATGTCATTTGTCATATTTTCTGAAAAGAACATTGTTTTCTGCAAATTATAAGTAAAAAACTTGGAAGAATTTGGGACCGTTTTTATAAAAACCTTTATTTTTCTTCGAGTATACATGCTATATTCATAAAAATGAACACATTTTATTACAATAAGCCACTTAATCAAAATCTGCAGTTTGAACGATTTTGCTACATTAGTTTTGATAGAGTTTTCCAAAGGATCTACGTTCTTTTTTAATTTGTTGACGGCCCCCTATGGGATTTCGGGAAAAAAAATCTTTGCGAAAACATATGACCTGTACTATTTTGTTTATACACCTGGAGTTTCAGAATAATTCTTTATGTATGTTTCTATAGGTATTTAACAAAACATCTAAAATCGCAAGTGTCAAGATTTTTTTTTTTTTTTTAATTTATTGGCACTGTAAATGAGATAAAGAAATATTATAAAAGCGATTTTGGTCAATAAAAATATTTCTATATATATATATATATATATATATATATATAAATTAAATTTTTATACGGTTTTTCGCCCCTTTAAATTATATTTAGTAACATTTTCCTATTACCGTGACAAGTAAGACAAAGAAAGTCCTGTTCATGTAACACTAAAATTGATCGAGTTATGAAACTTTAAAAATGCATGACTTGTGTGACTATATCAGGATTTATACATAAACCCAGAAAAAAAATGTCGTCATTCAAAAAACTCTACGGGAAAAAAAAAAAAAAAAAAAAAAAAAAAAAAAAAAAAAAAAAAAAACGGACATCTAGTGATTCATATGCCTTCATTTGTTTGTGACATCAATATGGATACTGGAAATTAAACATAGCTTACAATAGCTCCATGTTTTATCAAAAACCATACATTTATATTTTTTCAAAATTCGGAACATATTACTATACACAGATTAATGAAATTGCATTCTTTCATCTATTTAAGTAAAAACAAGATAAAATAATGCAAATATTTACGAAAATAATAAAACGTCAAGCAAACATTTTTTACAATAATTTTTTTAGCAGTCGATATTCTTGGCATGGGTACGTACTTTAATCCTTTTTAGGTGCGTTCGTAATTATGTAAATACGTAGCACCTATTGTTGTCATTCAGTCCGTCCGTCTGTCTGTCGGTCCGCATATAACAACACAAAAACTACCCAACCGAATCCTTTGAAATTTAAAGTACATAATTATTACCTAATTTTGTCGAGTCATTTCAAATTTTATGAAAATCGGATGGATAGATCAATTACAGGGACAATGAAAAGGATTCCGTTACATTACTGTCAATGGGGAAAAAGGTTCAAATGCATTTTAATCATTTGAAATTTTAAATACATAATTATTACATAATTTTATCGAGTTATTTTAAATTTTATCAAAATCGGACGCATAGTTCAATTACAGGGATAATCAAAAGTATTCCGTTACATTACGGTTAATGGGGAAAAGAGTTTCAAATGCATTTTAATGGTGTTACACTCATTCGAACGTAATAAAATTTATATACATCTATAAAGTATATATTATGATATACATTTTGCATAATCTGTGGTGCAAAGAATATTTGTTATTGATTTACAAGGCCACACAAAAGTATTCCATTCCATAATGGTATAGGGAGAACATTGTTTGGTGCGCATTTTAATTGTAATTATTTACAATTTTATGAGATTTATATATGAGAGTGATATTTTTAAAATTTCGTTATCGTATGAACGCACCTCATTTGCTACGCTTCACGTGCAGTTTCCAACTTTTTTTTTTTTTTTTTAGTTGTTAGGAGAAAATGGCAACAAAAAGGTATATTGATGTACTATTTTCCTCTTGCATTCAACTAGCTTTCTACAGAAGTGGAATATTGCAGTTTCCACTATTACAGAAACGCCATTAAAAATTGCAACTAAATTAATATCTGAATAATAATTTGACATGTTGTTTTCAAACAAATTGTATTTAAAACTACTCCCCCCCCCTAAATACAATGGTATAAAAATTGAAAACTTGCGATGTTTAAGGAGTTTTTAAAATTTCAGTAGATTAATAGTATTTAACAGTACATACACCATATACGCTTGCTTTTTTTATGCGTGGCTTGAGATTAGGTATAACTTTATTTTTTTGTAGTTGACAGTTTACTTTTGCAACAATTTTGTTTATTTTAAAAAGTATGGTAGAAATGTTGAACTCACTGTATTTCAATAGTCAACTAAAAATGCATTAAAAAAACTGCATGTTTAATTATTTTTTTTAATCTCTATCATTTTTTTAATTATATTTTTGTCTGATTCTTTTTAAAATTTTCAAATACGCATTACTCAAGGCTGCGCATCGATTTTTAGATAATCTAATGTTACACTTAATACATTTTTCTTACTGATATATATATATATATATATATATATATATATATATATATATAAGAAAACGATGAAATTTAACACAGCTCCATATGCTCTTATTTTTTAAAGTAACTATAAATCTGAAAGCTAATTCATTGTATAGACTTATCACACATACAATAAGGAACATGTACAAAGAAATGTAAATCTTTAATTTTCATAACGAAAAAAAGGATTACCATTTTTAAAACATAAAAGTGAAGAAAATATGAAAATAGATAAAAATCAATTTAAAGTTTTAATTTCTCTGGGTAATTATACTGAGTGTATTAACAAAATTTACAATATCTTACGATATAATTACCGTTATGGGTAAAAATGAGGTGTCGAAACATTCTCAAACAAGCTTCATTTAATATTAAACAAGTTGGTAAGTGTGATCGCAGAACGCAAAGATTTCGTTTAATATTTCTTTCAAAACAACTTATCCTTAAATTAATAAATATAAATTGTTAATTAATAATTATTAAAATCTTACATTGATGGTAGTATCAATAAATTTAATTTGAAAATAATTATGAAAAAAAGTTTGTTAATTTAATCAAAATAAAAGTGTTCAAATAAAATTATTGAAATAAAATCCAAAATTCCAATATTTTGTGAAAATCCAAAATTTAAAAATTTTTAAATTACTAAAAAAAAAAAAAAAAAAAAAAAAAATAAATAAATAAAAATAAATAAATAAATAAATAAGAAATAAAAAATTCTTAAAGGAAATTTAAAATGCTGAATCATCAATAAATCGCAATAGTTTTTGAAATAGAAACAAAATTGAATTCCAAAATATATTATGAATGTCAGTTTTTAGAAAATAATATAATGTCTTAAATTGGCAAAAAATGTGAAATGTTTTAAAAATTAAATCCATCTTGAGGCACCTGTCCCTGCTAGCGGAGACACTCGCAAGCTAATGTTGTTACTATATGGGAGTTATTTTCTAATAACTCGTTTTCATTTCGACATCTTATTTATTTATTTTTTATTTTATTTTATTTAATTTTAATTTTAATTTTTATTTATTTTTATTTTATTTTATTTAATTTTAATTTTAATTTTTATTTATTTTTATTTTATTTTATTTTATTTTTTGCACTGGATAGGTAAAGTTCCTCTCTACATGACCCCATTTTTCCTTTTCCGATTTTGTTTGCAGTTACATTTTATAAAGTTAGTTTCACTTTCGTAACCGGTTCCGAAAATGAAAGAATCATTTAAAAAAAAAAAAAAATCAAAATCGGTCAAAATCGATAAAGGAGCGATGTAGATAGGAACCTCACCTATCAATAAAAAAAAAAAAAAAAAAAAAAAAAAAAAAAAAAAAATTGTAAACATGTCGAAATGCAAGAGAGTTATTAGGAAATAACCTCCCTATAGGAATAGCTATAGCTGGCGAGCGTCTTCGCTCGCAGGGATAGCAACTTTAATAAAATATTCCAAGTTCCAACACCGAAAATCGAAGTAATAATCTTCTGTTTACTAGCGAGGCGCTTTATCTCCAAGCTACGATGGCTACAAGCAAAACATTGAAATTAAGGTTTTCTTTTGAAATTAAAATCGCAAAAATGAACGGATGACATTGAAAAAATTAACGTAATTAAAATAATAGACTTTTTGAAAATTTTTTGATTTATCATGTGACACGAGGTGTTTCGATGTAAGTACACAAAATTTGAAGTCTCTGATCTATATCGTTTTTGTCTACAGACTCTGTGACAGACGGACAGAGACAAATAGAGTTTCATTAAATAAACGAAACCCTAAAACACAAATCGGTTTTTTTAAACCAATTTTATGATAAATTATCTCCTTAATTATTGTCTGAAAGAAATTGCATATCGGGAACATGAACGATCGCTTAAGAAAAGTAGCTTATGTAAGCATCCCAGCGAAATAGCTCATTAAGATGTCACTGGCGCGGAAGTGATATGACTTTAATGACAATTAACTCCGTATAAAAACTCAATTTCTTATTCATGAATTTTCTCCATGGAATTCAATACCACATATTTTATTCAAGCAGCTTTTAATAAAGTCGCGACAACTCTATTACTTATGAATAGCTAATCATCGTGATGCCGAGTGACCTTTAAAAAAAAAAACATCATGAAACTATTTCACACCGAATTTGGAAACAAATTCAAGCATTCGTGCTTAATGAAATATTTTTACTTTCTTCTATCTTTGCAAGAAGAAAGTATTGGATTCGTGAAAATTTTCGACTTCCGGTTTTTAAAGGATTTATACGTTTTAGAAGGTCCTGAACATGATTTGATGTTTTTAGAAAATGTCTATCTGTCACTCTGTAAGTCTGTATGTGACAAATATTTTGTGGGCGCTCTATCTCAAGAACTAATACACAGAATTTCACAAAACTTTAGATTCTGTTAGTTCTTAAAAAAAAAAAAAAAAAAAAAATATCTGGAGTTGATTAGTTTTTGATATATCGGTGGATATATACATCTACAGATGGTACTGACATGCTGCAATATTCGGAATTTCTTTAAGGGTGTTCTCAACTGCTCTGCTCAACAAGCGCAAAACGTTTTGGCACACTTACAAAGTCATTTTTTAACAAAAAGTTATAAAATTGGAATGCCTGACTATGGAAAAGATTTCGAATCGAACTGAATGTTCCATTTTATGATAATTAAATTACCTATCCAGTTATAAGCTATTTTGATGACGCAATCACCCGTTTTTCTCCTGCTTTTCGACCGTTTTTTTTTCTGCTTTCGTCGGGAAATGTGCTCAAAAATGTCATATTTGAAGGCTTATTATGAAAGGCCTATTGTGTTTTTTAAAAAACAAAATATTGAGTGCTATTAGACAGTTTCTGAATAACAACACCTGCTATTTTCATGCATTTCGGAACAGAAATAAATTAAAGCATGTGTCACAAAATTGCCTTTTTTTGATTTAAGAACCTTAAGGGACCTTAAGAACCTCAACTACTCTGCTCAACAAGCGCAAGACACATTAGCAAATTAATTTTTTAACGGAAAGATATTAAATTGGACGGTCTGGCTATGTAAACACTTACGAATCGAACTCGGTTTTCCATTTTATGATAATTAAATTACCAACCGAATTATAAACCATTTTGATCACGCGATCACGCGATTTTCTACCTTTCGTTGACTGGTTTTTCTGCTTTTGTCGGAAAATGCGGTTCAGAACATCATTTTCGACGGCTTGTTCTGAAATATCTATTGCGTTTGCACAAAAATAAAAAAAATGAGTGCGATTAGATCGTTTCTGAATAACAACACCTGCTAGTTTCATGCATTTCCGAACAAAAATGAATTAAAGCTCAAAGTTGCTCTTTTTGATTTAAGAACACCATTAATAAACTAATGCACAGATTTTCATAAAATTTTAGATTCAGTTAGTCCTTGATTACAGTCTAGTGCTGATTACCTTTTGTTGTAAATCGCTCAACAGATGGCGCTGCTATGCTGAATTAGTCATGATTTTCGCAATAGCTCTATCTCAAGAACGGATTATAGTCGGATTTTCATAAAATTTCAGATTCATTTAGTCCCCGATATGGATATATAGATACTGTACAATATATGCACTTATTTTTATAAATATAGCACGTATATTCTGAAAATATAGCGTTTTTTTTTTTTTTTTTTTTTTTTTTTTGAAAAGTTTAAAAATTCTGGCATGTTTTTAGCTTATACCATGCTGGTTTTTCAATGAAATTTAACGTTGGTTTGTGAATTAAAACTGACAATTTCTGAAGAATCACTTATCATTCAACTGCTTTTAGAGAGAACTAAAAATCAGCTCACTCTTATCATCGATATCTTTCTGAATTTTCACGATATTTGACTGGATTTTGTAATAAAAATGTAAATTTGTGATTGGAATGTATGCATTTAAATCGAAGAATTTTCCCTGTCAGAAATTAATCCTACAATATTTTACCATAACAACGGTTCTTCAAATAATATAAAACCTTCAATATACCTTTTATTTAAATCTGAATATTTTCTCAGGTAAATCATAAATATGTTCTGAAAATATCAGAAAGTTATGAACACCTCCTCCCTTCCCCATTCATTTTCACTTCGTAAGCAAATTACATCGTTTGAAGATGCATCTTCCCCCTCGTTACTCAATTACACATAACTAATACACCAAATAATAGGAAAATGAGAAGAAAAATATAGTCCTGTTACAGCAATAAAAACATTATAAAAGACTGTGTATCCTTTTTTTAAAACTGAATAAGCTAAACAGTAAAAAAAAACGGACGATTTTACGAAAATTGTACTGGTAATCTGAAAGCCAATACAATTTACTGTTTTTTAACGGAAAATTTCCGTAAATTTCAGAAAAAGATGGAAAAATTTCTGAAATTTACGGAATTTTTTCCATTAAAAACAGTTAATTGTACTGGTGTCCCGATACCAGTACTATTTCCATATTTATTTATTTCTTTCAGTCCAAACTTAAAATAACCATTGTGAATTCGAACCGTATATCAAATTTAAAATGTAAATTTGTGATTGGGATAAGTATATATTTAAGTGGAAGTATTTTCCTAGTCAGAAATGAATCCTGCAATGTTTTTTCCATAACAATTGTTCTTTAAGTAATATAAAACCCTCAATATACCATTTATTTAAATCTGAATGTTTTCTAAAATAAAACATAAATACGTTCTGAAAATATCCGAAAGTTATTCTTCTTAATTAAAGAAACATCTCCTCTCTTTCCCATTCATTTTCACTTCGTAAGCAAATTGTATCGTTTGAAGATACATCTTTCCTCTCTTTACCCCATCACACATGATTTATATACCAAATAATATTAAAAGGAGAAGAAAAATATGTTCCTTTTGCAGCAATAAAATTATTATAAAAGACTGCATACTTCTTTCTTTAAAATTGAATAAGCTAAGCTTAAAATAACCATTGTGAATTCGAACCGTATATCAAATTAAAAATGTAAATTCGTGAATGGAATGTACACTTTTAAATTGATGAATTTTTTACAGTCACAGATGAATCATACAATATTTTTCATAACAACAATTCTTCAAGTAATATAAAGCCGCAATAAATACTTTATTTATATCTGAATATTTTCTTAGAACATAAATACGTTCTGAAAAATATCTGAAAGTTATGAGCCCTCCTCCCTTCCCCATTCATTTTCACTTCGTAGCAAATTACATCGTTTGAAGATGCATCTTCCCCCTCGTTACCCCATTACACATAACTCATACACCCAATAATAGGTATGATAGCCAAAGTAAAAATCTGTCACCATACATTTCTAGGTGAAAGTAGACGATAAAGCTCTCCGTACATCGAAGATGTGAATGCGTTTTTCCCACATTCTGCACACAGACCCGAGTTTCCTCACTTCCTATCGACTTCCTTTGCCGCTCCGGAACTAAGAAGACGACTTCTCACGCAAAAGGGGATGCCGAAAAAGGGGGCTGCTGCTAAGAAGACGTGGTTTATGGGATGATGGGAAAAGTGGGGAGGGGGAGAGATGAATTTGGGAAATTTTGGAAAGGAACTTTTATGTAAGTTGGGAGGGGAGGAGGCATTTCTTTGGGAATATACACCCTGTGGCTTTCCCTAAAGAAGTGGTTTAGAAGTTTTTTGGAGATGTTTGGGAAAGTGGGTTTTTGCAAGGTGGATATTTTGCTGAAAATTTCGCCCGCTCTTAAATTTTTGTATACAGAATGTTTATGTTTACGACCACCTGTGTCTGATGTTCAGATTCAGCCATGTAGAATGTACAGGATAGTATTCATGAGAAAAAATGGCTTGCAAGAATAGTGCTATCGAATTCTAGCAGATATGTTATGAAATGTTGTAATGTTTCATAAAAAAAAATGTAGAAACAATCGGCGTCTTTAACTTTCTTTTGACTTAAATTGACAAAAGAAATTAAAAAAAACTATGTTTCTTAATAGTTGTTGGACTATTCGGAGTGTAATATGTTTCTCAAAAAAGCACGACCATATTTTAATTGTAAACAATGTGATTCAAAATAACTGTTCTATAATTTGAAGGAAAGGCGAAAACACAAAACTAAACAATAATAACTGGAGTGACAAATATTGCCGCATAACTACCGTGAGCGGTCTATCAGACCGCTTAATCTAAAGACGAATAAAATATTACATTAACTTTCAAAATGCGATTTTTGTACTAAACAGAAGAACTGTTTTATTTAAAATTCATCTAAAAGTCCCTAGTGAAAATAAAAGGACTTCAAATAAAACAAAATTTAACCAGTATCAATAAACTAAAAATTTGTGGAAATTAACCCTTTCGAATCCGGTTTTTTTTTTTTTTTTTTTTTTTGGAAAAAATATTTTTATGTTAATAACGTTAATACTAGTTATCCAAATAGATTAATTAATATTTAACAACTATTTCATTGTCTGAAAGATAACGAATGTTGTTGTTTTGCGTACTATAATTCAATTAATATTCTATGACAATAGGGAAAGGAAGAATTTTCGTTATGTTTAGAAAATATCGTATTACAATAAGATTTAACTTATATTACAACTTTCTAATATTTTTTGCGTTTTATTACACACGATTTTTTCAGGATGGTAACTTTTATTTTAAATTTAAAGAGCGAAATTTATGTTTAATATAAAAGAATCGCAAACATCGCAAAGAGAATTAGGCAAATAAAAATAATAATTATTATTACTAAATGCCTAAACATAAATGAAATCATGTAGTAAATGCATACACGTATACTATATACCATATACATTACTACATGTAAATAGCAGCAAAAATATTCTTTGAAACAAAATAGTATTCCATTAAAAGACATGTACTAATTATAGTGCACCAGATCCGAAAGGGTTAAAAAATACAGCTGTCTGTGAAACTGTTAATAGCGATTGCGGGTTAACATAGAAACAAAGGTTCACATTCTCCTTATTCAGCCAACAAAAGAAAAAAAATGCTCCACTCTAACAACCAACACTATGTTTTCATTCGTAACTCTTTTAAAACTGGAGATATTGTAATGAAAATTTAAGAGACTTGTCTTGCTTTATTCAACCTTTTATCGAGTTAGTTATTTCTGTGAATGAAATATCAAAGTTACTCACTGCCACCAGAATCTGTTAACAAATTGATTTAAAAATAAAAAACGGCTTTTTTTTTTTTTTTTTTTTTTTTTTTTTCTCCATAGCGTGCATTATAAAAACTAAATATTTTACTAAAATTTCCGGTGCGAATCGACCTGTTTTCAATAAAAATTAAGTGGGAATTATATTCTTTTTTACCCGATAAAGGGTTAAAATATAACACTTAAACGAAAAGAGCAGAAAAACCGCAGGATTTCAAGTAAATATCTTTTTTTTTTTAATATTTTTATTTCATTTAATCAGTATTTTAAAAAGGCTGAATCAAGATTAAAATTTAGATATCTCTGTTTATTTAAATGTAGAAAAAACGAAATTCTACGAATAATATTTTCAGTTATAATGATTTTAAACTACATCACCTTTATAATAATTTTTTTATATTTAAATCTTAAAAAGAAAAAAAAAATAGAAGTTTTATTATATGATTTTGTTTACAAATGACATGGCTAACGATCGCAAAAAAATTTAAAAATTTAACTCAATAAATAAATATTATTTTAAAATGTGTCCCGGGCCCCCTTAAATAAGACACTCTTTATTATTTCAGGAAATTAGAATCACCCTGACATGAAAAAAGAAAATTACGGACAGGACAGCCCGATTCGATGCAGTACTCTATTTAACGATCCCGAAGCATTCGCTATTTAGAGGTTTTACTTTATTTAAATATTAAATAATATAGATATGTTCATATTTTTACAGTTAAAAAAAAATGAAATATATCGTTTTCAAATTTGGGTGCGGGTAAAAATGTGTCATTTTTTAGTCGGAATGTGTCCAAAATAATCGTTGGGTTCATGTCAATAAAAAAATTTTCACAGGTTCGGGTCGAGTTGTAAGTTGATAGGCTGGCTGTTTATAATTATCAATCATGACTGACTCAGTACGTAAATTATAAAGCAAGCAATACCTAACTAAACTTGAAGATGCTTTTCATGTGCACATTGCACGCTGATGACTTAATAAAGATATAATAAAGATAACAGTATAGAAAATTTTTGTTTGATGCCGCAGAAATATTTTGAATACTCGATGAAAAAGTTCTTGTATAACAGATGATCATTTACAAAAATCATTAACAAAAATAAATCGAGGTAGTATACATAAAACTTCTTTTAACTAGATGAAATTTGTATAGTTAGAAAACTATTTTGTGTTATTGTCTTAATTTGATTACATTTTATGTTATATGAAAATAAAAAGTTTTAGTCAGAGCCACAGTGAGTCAACTTGGGCCACACATATAATTAATTAATAATTGTGTATACTTATGTATGTAATTATTATTATTATTATTTTTAATTAAACGTTTTCGTTTTCGGCTGAAAATAGGAAGATTATTGAAATTCGATATTGGTTCTGGTTTTGGTTTTAAAATCTCTGTTTGGGTTGATCTTTATTTTATATAGTTTTTATGAGAAAAAATATTTAGACTTTCTTTTGAAAAACTTAACCGTTTTAGTGCTAAGCAATTTTTGCAAGAATGCACGAAAATTGCGGTACATATTTTGATTTCTTTAAAGGAAAAAATAATGTTGTCATATAAAACACTGTTATTTAGACAAATATCAATCAATTTTAATAATTCTTTTTGTATTATAAAGAACTCGCAGCGCAAAAGCGCTGCGCCGCGGTTTTCGAGATAAACTATCGCAGCGCTTTTGCGCCGCGTAGCAGTCAAACGGTTAATGAACCCAAAAACTTCTCACAAGAGTAAAAACCCAATCCAAAACCAAACCCAATGCAAAACAGTGTAAGTCATGCTGATCCGACTCTAAAACGCAGCTAAAAAGTAGAAGTCAATCCGACCGGCAGCAAAATGTCGAAATCAACACGACCCAAACACGACCGCAGAAAAAAGTAGAACTCAACCAGATCCAAACTGACCCGAAACAAAAAACAAAAGAAACAAAAAGGTCTGCCGATTTGCCTCAAAAAGTAGAAGTTAATCGTACCCATATTTCTACAACAGAAAAATAGATGCTATTACGACCCGCAATGAAAAAAATTAGCCCCCGACCCGAATAATGGGTCAGATTGGAACCTTCAAGTTTCTAAAATCTCTCTCTGCTTGAGGACTCTCCAGATCCTTCCTTGCCCCAGTTTTGTCTGTCCTCGCTCTATAGGATAATTCCTTAATTGTGTCCACGAATTTTATTTATCACATAACTCACTGTTCATCTCGATCAGTATAATAATTTATTCATTTACTATACTGATTACCCGTGTTTTCCCACTCTTAACCCATTGCGACGCGCTGGTTTCATACATATACCACTTAATTTTAATTCCCAAACGCCACATTGGCACCAGAATTTTGTTTAAAAAAATTGCGGTTTATTGGATGTGTGAAATTGAAATATAGCGTTTTCTTATTTATAAATAAAGTTGTTTTCAAATTCCGGTGTTAGTCATTAATTTCAATACTTAAACAATGAATTTGCTCTGCGCCGCAAAGGGTTAAACCAATTCACGATTCTGGTCGGGTCGGGTTGGCACTTTTTCTGTTGAGTCTCGGATTCAAGTCGGATTGACTTCATCTTTTTGCTGCTGGTCGAGTTGATTTCCATTGTTCCATAGCTTCGGATTGGGTTTTATCTCTCGCGGGTCACGTTTGAATTAATCCTCTTTTTCAAAAGAATGTGTTTCAAATACAAAATGCTGACAATATATTTCATATTCCGAGTAAACAAAAATGGTTTTTAACTACATAACTTTTGAAAAAAAGATTAATATAGGATCACATTTCTTATGTACATTTTATTTTTCAAGTAAGTAAATCGAATATAAACTCATTCATATTCAAATATGTATTTATTTTCATCTGGAAAATAGTTCTGCTCAAACTTTTCATGAAAATCCCAATAACCCGACTTTCAAAATCATAAATCTCCCCATAAAAATCATTATAGGGTGAACTCATCCCACAGAACGAAAATTAGAATCATCCCGACCTGAAAAAAGAAAATAACGGACAGCCCGATTCGATGCAAGACTCTATTCAACGATCCCGAAGTATCCGCTATTCAGAGGTTTTGCTATAGTTAAGTATTAAAAATATAGATATGTTCATTTTTAAATAGAAAAATAAAATGTGTAGTATAGATATTGTAGATCACTTTTCATGTCTGTTTTAAAACATGATTTACTTTCTTTTCATTTCGAGCTCGGATCGGATTGCGGTTTCAAGTATTTCGAATATGGGTCGGGTGGGAATTGAAATATGTCATTTTTGGGTTAGGGTGTACCGAAAATAATTTCGTCACGTTCGTATCGGGTTTCGGGTCGATAAAATTCTTTTTTGCGATTTGGGTCAGGTTGTAAGTTAACTTCAAATGAAATTCTCGGGTTCGTATCGGGTACAACATGGTCCACATAAAATTTTAATTGAGATTACCATTTCTTTGATCTTGCGGTGTTACCTGAATTGAAAATAAATAAGATATATTTTAAAACAGTCTAAAGTCTTGACAGTGTATTAACGTGGTTCAATAGTACTTTATTATAAATATCAGAACTAATTAGTAATGAATTTTAGACTTTTTATTGAATACCTAAAAATATACTTGTCGGTTTTTTCTGGAACTTCAGAATTATAAAGATTATATTTGACCTTATATTTATCAATGTACATTTGATAAAGGCGACAATTAGCTCCCCCCCCCCCTCCAAAGAAATAAAAAATAAATAAAGACGAACTAATAATAACATTTTGGGATTACCTTGTACATTAAAATGCACAAAATAATTTTTCGCTGCAGAATACAAATATATGAATACTGTACAACATGTCCATTGATTTTTGAAAGAATATCACGTAAATTCATGAAAATACAGCGAATTATATGAAAAGTTCAAAAAATTCTTTCGTGTTTTTAGCTTATATCATGCAGGGTTTTAAACCAAATTTAACATTAGTTTCTGAAAAATTGGCAAAATATAATAGAAGAAATATATAGTGCAATTGAAATATAAATATATTAAATATCTTATGAAATATGAGCAGTTGTATGAAATATTTTTTATCTGCGCATGCACGAACGATTACAACGATCTTCTTACACAATATAATATTCAACTCTTTGGAGCAACATCTTTCCCCTCTTTACCCCATCACACATGATTTATATACCAAATAATATTAAAAGGAGAAGAAAAATATGTTCCTTTTGCAGCAATAAAATTATTTACCTGAGAAAATATTCAGATTTAAATAAAAGGTATATTGAAGGTTTTATATTATTTGAAGAACCGTTGTTATGGTAAAATATTGTAGGATTAATTTCTGACAGGGAAAATTCTTCGATTTAAATGCATACATTCCAATCACAAATTTACATTTTTAATTTGACATACGGTTCGAATTTACGAAGACGAATTACAAATTACGAATTCGAAGGTTATTTTAAGTTTACAATGTAAAAAATAGAAGAAAAAACGAATGATTTTATGGAAATAATACTGGTAATTGGGACAACAGCACAATTTACTGTTTTTTAATGGTAAAATTTTCGTAAATTCCAGAAAATTTTCAGAGTTTTTTCAGGGGTTTTTCTGAAATTTATTGACAGTGGAAAATTCTTTGATTTAAATGTATACATTCCACTCACAAATTTACATTTTTAATTTGATATACGATTCGAATTCATAATGTGGTTATTTTAAGTTTAAACTGAAAAAAAAAAAAAATAAATAAATAAAAAATAAAACCGAACGATTTTATTGAAATAATACTGATAATCGGGACACCAATATAATTTATTTTTTTTATTTTAATAAAAATTTTAATTTTTCTTAAGAAAGGTGTTATAATAAAAATAAAATACATTGACATGTTTCGGAACCGTCAAATAAGTTCCATAGTCATAATATAAATAAAACAAAATTTCAAAATATTTCTCGGTCAATACAAATGACACGCGACAATGAGATATAAATAACAAAAAACACGCTCTCTATTGCAAAAAACTAAAATATAGACCATGATCTAAAACATAAATAAAAATAAAATTTCAAAATATTTCACGGTAAATACAAATGACACGCGACAATGAGAAATAAAAACACCAAAAAACACGCGCGCTATTGTAAAAAAATTAAAAATAGACCATGATCTAAAAGAAATTCCAACCTAGTTCATCCCAATCAAGCCTTCACGAGGAATTTATTCATTAATTCAAACCATAACTTAGGAATAATAAAAGAAACGGTATCATTGCAAACCAGATTATTACGCGTATAAATTTCAATGGACTCTCTTATAATAGATTTACGATTACAATTTGATATGAAACATAATTTACTTTGACTAAACAATATTTTTATCTCCTCATTTAAATATGTTCTTGATAAGGCAGTGTTAATACGTCCAAATTTAATATCATATTCGTGCTCCCCTTTTCTGATTCCAAACTTTCTCCCAGTCATGCCTATGTAATAATTTAAGTCACCATTTTCAGTAATATAAGGTATTTCATAAACTCCAGCAAGATCATCATGTCCTATAGGATCCACTTGCTTATTAAGTAAACATCTTAATTTTGGTGGAGGAGTTGCAATCAATTCAATATTAAACTTTTTTAATTTAAATTTTAATATCTCAAAACTGCCTTTAAGATATGGAAAAGAAACTCTTTTAAAATTTTTAGAATCACATCCTTTATTGAATCTTTTAGTTAACCCTGGATATTGTTGTTTAGGCTTCCCTTTTCTATAATAATTAATTAATTTATTGATGCTACTTATTTTATACCCATTAGAACCTGCAATCTCACGGATCTTACACAACTCTTCGTTTAAAAATTCATCAGAACAGACTTAAAACACTCTATCAACCATGAAACGGAAAGTAGAGAATTTATAACAAAAAGGTGAAAAGCGGAATTTGGAATAATGTGAAAAAAGTTTAATAAAAAAGTTTAATATTGAATTGATTGCAACTCCTCCACCAAAATTAAGATGTTTACTTAATAAGCAAGTGGATTCTATAGGACATGATGATCTTGCTGGAGTTTATGAAATACCTTATATTACTGAAAATGGTGACTTAAATTATTACATAGGCATGACTGGGAGAAAGTTTGGAATCAGAAAAAGGAAGCACGAATATGGTATTAAATTTGGACGTACTAACACTGCCTTATCAAGAACATATTTAAATGAGGAGATAAAAATATTGTTTAGTCAAAGTAAATTATGTTTCATATCAAATTGTAATCGTAAATCTATTATAAGAGAGTCCATTGAAATTTATACGCGTAATAATCTGGTTTGCAATGATACCGTTTCTTTTATTATTCCTAAGTTATGGTTTGAATTAATGAATAAATTCCTCGTGAGGGCTTGAATGGGATGAACCAGGTTGGAATTTCTTTTAGATCATGGTCTATTTTTAATTTTTTTATAATAGCGCGCGTGTTTTTTGGTGTTTTTATATCTCATGGTCGCGTGTCATTTGTATTCACCATGAAATATTTTGAAATTTTATTTTTATTTATGTTTTAGATCATGGTCTATATTTTAATTTTTTGCAATAGAGCGCGTGTTTTTTCTTATTTATATCTCATTGTCGCGTGTCATTTGTATTGACCGAGAAATATTTTGAAATTTTGTTTTATTTATATTATGACTATGGAACTTATTTGACGGTTCCGAAACGTGTCAATGTATTTTATTTTTATTATAACACCTTTCTTAAGAAAAATTAAAATTTTTATTAAAATGTTTATATAAAAGGTGAATGTTTTAAAATCTGATGATTTAAAAAATCAATTGGATTTAATTAACTTTTTATCATTGCTTTTTTTAATGGAAAAATTTCGGTAAATTTCAGAAATTTTTCCACTTTTTTTTTTATTTACGGATGTTTTCCTTTAAAAAACAATAAATTGTACTGGCGTTCAGATTACCAGTACAATTTTCGCAAAATCGCCCGTTTTTTTTACAGTGTAGCTTATTCAGTTTTAAAGAAAAGAGTACGCAGTCTTTTATAATGTTTTTTTGCTGTAAAAGAACCATATTTTTCTTCTCATTTTCCTATTATTTGGTGTAAAATTTATGTGTAATGGGGTAACGAGGGGAAGATGCATCTTCAAACGATGTAATTCGTTACGAAGTGAAAATGAATGATTAAGGGCGGAGGGTTCATAAGTCAGCTTTCAGATATTTTCAGAACATGTTTATGTTTTACCTAAGAAAATATCTAGATATAAATAAAAGGCATATTGCCGGCTTTATATTATTGGAAGAACCGTTGTTATGAAAAATAATGTAGGACTCATTTCTGACTGAGGAAAATTCCTCGATTCAAATGTGTATATTCCACGCACATATCTACCTTTTTAATTTGATTTACGGTTCGAATTCACAATGGTTATTTTAAGATTAACTTATTAAGTTTTAAAGAAAGAAATATGCAGCCTTTTATAATGATTTTATTGCAGAAAAAGGAACGCATTTTTTCTACTTTTCCAACAGTATTTTAATAAGTTGTAAATTTTCCTTCGATCGAAAAGTTCTTCAATTTATTATTATTATTATTATTACTATTCTCCAAAGTCTTTTGTCAAATTGCCCGTCTCTCTTTTTATATTGTTTTCTCTCATACATATATGTTTATATATTAATCTTTCTTTCCATTTTTTTTTTTTTTTTTTTTCTAATTAAAAAATTTAGTTTATGGGTGTTATAGAATTTTGAAGTACGTAACTATTTAAAAATTAATGAGAGGAGAATTTCATCAACCTATCTTATTTCTTACCTTATTTTGAATAGTTCAGCTAGTTGCTTTTCTCTCCAAAAGTAAATAACTAAGTGTATAGCATCTTTTTTCGAGACTTCTCTAAACATGAAAAATATTTACATGCTTTACATTTTACTGTAGTATTTCCTCCAACATATTTTGTAACTTTGTTACATAAATTTATAGACATTACATACAGGGTGTATTCACACATTTTAGGAAGGATTTAGACTTTAAAATTTTCTTCTGGCAAAGTTTTTTTCGACCAAAAAATTCCTTATTTCAGAACTGGCACAGGCGACTATTTTTTTTTTCAGACACCACTTTCTTAAAATAGAAAATCTTAATACGCTTTGATAACATTTGCAACAGAAATGTATTTCAAAGTTAATATTAAAAAAATACTGGTGCGAACAGAATATAAAAATTGTTGCCTGTGGCAGCCCTGTTATTTCATTTATTTCAAAGTCTGTCGAAGTGTTCGTTTTCGTTTATATTGTTTTCACATATGATCTGTTTTTAATCTTTTCAAATTTTTTTTCTAACTGAGCAACTTAGTCCAGACGGGGAAGGGGGTCTTGATATGTGTAACTATTTAAAAATTAATGGGAGGACATTCATTTTTTTCTGTATTTCGCCAAACATGAAAAGATTTTACATTTTAATGTACTTTTCTTATTTTGTCCAATTCATTTTGTAATTTTGTAACATAAATGTATCAACATTAATTACAGAGTATTCACACATGTTCGCAACAAATTGAGATTACGTATGATTTGAATTTAAGTAAATAATTAAAAAAACCTACATAGCATCAATTCGGAATTAAGTTTAATTATCGTCTGCGTTATTGAAAACATTCTTTGCTTTAAGAGGCTGCAGAGAAACAAACTGTGGATGGCTATGAATGATGAAAGGCTATGTATTTTCACTTTAGGAAGATAAATATTCTTACTTGATTATTAAAAATGGTGTAAAATGCCTGATTTTATTATTTATGCACGTAAAATAAGTGACTATATTAACCGACAGATCAGATACAGGGCTTTTTAGAAGTACTGGAATGTATATTTAGACATGAACAATAATACGTTATTTCCCTGGCTAACGAAGTTTTGTTAAAGATTTCAAGAAGTGACGGAAAGTGCTTCATAATCTATGCTTAATGCATAAATTTTTTTATTTATTTAAATTTACAATTGATGCCTTGAAAATATAACAAAAGAATTACAAATTTTTTAGATAAAAATTTCATTACATTTTTTTATTATCTTTAAAAATGACAAGAAGCAAAAAAATATTAAAGACAAAGACATCCCGGTTGACGGTACTTGATTATCTTTACGAAAAATTAATATTTATAAAATTTCTGCCACAAAAACATATGCTGTTTTAGATGCAGAAAATGCTTATGTGGAAAGGGATAAATGGTCATTATCCCTTTCCACATAAGCATAACCGCAGTTATTATCATAGGTAGAACCACTGTTATTTCCATTTATTCATTATTAAAGCTACTATTACTACTAACAAAAAGTTCTTGTCATCATTATGAATCATTGATAAAATTTATTTTGTGGTTTGACATAATATGATCTGTGTTTAGAAATTAAAAATGTCTAAAAACTAGGGCATATGTCGGGATAATGAGAGAGCTACCCTTCGCACCCCCTCCCCTTGCATAAAAAATATAGAATATTTATGGTTGAAGAAAAAAAAAAAGAAATTATTGAAAGAATAAACATAAAAATGCTACTTTGTGGTTTGTACGGTTACAAAATAATTTTATTTCTATCTGTTTCTTTATATAGGATGAACTTGCAAATTTGCTACTGGATATTTGAGAAAAATTAACAGCAAGATACCAGTTTAATGGCAGGTTACTAGTACTATATGTGTACCATAAGACTGAGGATATATTTCTCATATCTGTGCTGAAGTCTAATTTTAGACTTTGTTGAGGTCCTATTCCATAATGCTACGATCACCAATCCTTCGAGCCTTACATTTGAATGTATATGGTCTTATTTAGGTTTAAAATCCGCCTTTTCAAAAAACCATTTTAGAAATGAAATCACAAATCAAACAGGACGTGAAAATGATCACATGCAATTAAGAACCTCTTTAATTCATGGGGCATTTGGAGAGTAATGAAAGATAACCACATCGAACATTCGTAAAAGAACTGAACTTTATTTATTTCACTTTCTTATAATCGTACGTATTTTCATATTTAACTGACATATTATCATAAAGAAGAAGGGCAAAAGAATAGATTATTATGCGACGCATGATAATCCATTCTTTTGCCCTACCAATTTATGTCTATTATATATGTTTCATTAGTAACGTAATATAATTTTCTATATTTCATACTATATTTAAAGTGCAATTTTACTAGTAACCATCTTGAGTAATTTTACTTTAGATGGAAAAGAGGGGTTATTACCCATATAATTTTGTCTTTTTATTTAAAAATAGGATCCGTTATGGGGCTTTTTAGAGAGCTGGGCTTCGATAATTTTTAGAGGCTCTAACCCTTTTCTTTGGGATAAAACTTTTATTCTTGCCCGAACAAACTATTCCGCTGCTTTGCTACAATTATCAGATGTTCTTTATTCGTGTTCATGTAGTCCTGATCTGCTGAACAAAAGAAGAGTTAAAAGAATTTAGTTTCATATGGAGGATAATACTTTTGAAAATAACTTTCTTTTTAACTTTTATTTCTTTCCTTTTCATTTTTGTCGGTAAAATTTAAATACTTATTATTGGCATCCTCCTGCTACCGCTCTCGTCAAATTATTAACTATTTAAAAAAATAGTTGTTGTCCTCGGTAGAAAATTGGGAAATCTGAAGAATATCTGAATCTTTTTATAGGTTGAATTACTCAACTTATTTTATTTTATTCGTTTTCTGATTGGTTCAAGTTTAATGTCCAAAAAATGGAAAACTTCTGTTGCCACGATGACATAAAGAGGAATAAAAACTTAAAAAAAAAAAAAAATAATAATTTAAAAACAAATTATGGATAAAGATTTCAAACAAATTTCTTTAAAAAGTGCATATTTTTCTCTACGCAACGGTGTAAAAATTTAAAATGTGCGATTTTTAGAAGTTTAAAAATTTGCAGTTCCGAAAATTGTGAAACTGAAATTTCATTTAAAATTTGTTTGTGATGGGTCCAGAAATATGAATGTTTAATCCATGTCGTACGTAATAGGAGGCAGTCAGAAGTCAGTTTAATTAACTCCATCGAATAAAAATGCACATTTTAAACAATTAAAGTTGTCTATCTATAAATTACTGTTTTTATATCATTGGTCTAGGAATAATGCACGGCTTACGTAATTTAAGACTTGTTATAATCATCCTAAAAAAGATTCTTCTTCTTATTATTAATTCAAACATGGAATTTATTTATCTTTAAAATTTTAGTCTTTGAAAGCATCACTTTCCAAATAGTCGCTGTAATTTGTTAAATTATAATTTTGTTATTTTATTATTCGTATTATTACATCTTATTTGTTAAATTTCTGCTGTTTTTCATGTTGATATATTTGAAAACGCTCCCTTGTGTACTACAGACAACTTTGTTAAAAAATTTAGCCTTTCTCTGGATTTTGCTCTGTTGGAGTCCATGGTATGTAATAAATTTGCAAACTGCTTTTTTAAATTAAATTAAATTAATTAATTAAATTAATTTATTTTATTTTATTTATTTACTTTATTTATTTGTTTACTTTATTTATTTACTTATTTCATTTATTTATTTATTTTATTTTATTTATATTATTTTTGGTTTAGCGAAAATATTATTTCACAGCTAAAAATAATGTCATCACCGAGATACCACTTATATTTAGTGGGGAAATTTGCCAACATTGATTGAACTAACGGTACCGATATTTTTCTGTTCCCATGGTGGGAAAGATGTTCGGAAATCCGATGCGGAGCGATGCAACGGTCATCTTCAACGGCTTTTTTCTTTACGGAGAGGATGCAGAAGGCAAGAGAACCGTTTTTCGTTCATCACCAGCATCCACCCCCTGTATAACAAAGCGGGCGGCACGTGCCGCAAACGTTGTTCGATTATTTTCCTAGTCGCTCTATTAAAGCGAACAGCTGTAAGTGTGCGTTCTGTGACCGTTGCAATTTTTGATGTGTGAGGCCCGTGGGAAAGTTACATCTAGTACAGTAACAGAGGTGGAAGAAGCCGGAATCATTAACGGAATTTTATAGTTTAAGATGTTATTGTCCTAAAGTTTTATCGGACTAAAATTTGCCTAATAAAACTAGTATGTGTGTTTGCAATGGTGCATGCACGATTTTCGACTAATAGGGGTTTTGAATGATCGTTAATAACAATTCCGTTGTTTGATATATTTATGACTTTTAATTTATTTTCTTTATTTCTTCTTTTATCTCTATCTAAATAATTTTATGTGTAATAACCAACTAATGTAATGCAGATTACAAAGTCAAATCAAAATAGTAGCTAAGTAATAAGTTTAAAACTGTTTGAAAATTTTATCTGGTGCAAGGAAATTGGAAACTACAGTTGTCATTACATCTAGTGCAGTAACAGAGGTAGAAGAAGCCTAAATCATTAACAGCAGTGTTGAATTCAGGGGGTGGCCCGGGGGGGACATTTCCCCTCCGGAGCAATGAAGTGTCCTCCCCGAAAAATTTTTAATTTTGAGTTTTTAGTGTAAAAATGTACAATTCCACCCCCCGGAACTCTATAATGTCCCTCCCGAAGAAAAGTGTCTGAATTCAACACTGATTATCGGAATTTTATAGTTTTAGATGATAATGTTCTGAAACTTTATCGAACTAAAATTTGCCGAGCAAAACTGGTATGTGTGTTTGTAATGGTGCATGCAGGATTTTCGTCTGATAAGGGTTATGAAAATTACATCTAATTCAATAACAGAGGTGGAAGAAGCCGGAATTATTAATGAATTTTATAGTTTTAGATGATATTGTTCCAAAACTTTATCGGGCTAAAATTTGCCTAGTAAAACTAGTATGTGTGTTTGCAATGGCGCATGCAGGGTTTTTGCCTGATAGGGGTTTTGAATAATCGTTAATAACAATTCCGTTTTTTTATGTATTTACCATTTTTAATTTGTTTTCTTTATTTCTTCTTTTTTTCTCTATTTAAATTACTTGATTTGTAATAACCTACCAATATAAAGTAAATCACAAAGTCAGATTAAAATAGCAGCTAGATAACAAGCTTAAAGCTGTTTGAAAACTTTATAATAGAGATTTTCGGTCTTAAAACAAAACGAGAAAAGATAATGAGAAGTTACACAGTAAAGTATACATGTGCTACTATTGTCTCACATTCCCTCTCTTAAAATTTGATTTGAAAAAATAACTTTTAATCAGGTAATCCCGAGACAATTTTATTTTATTTTTAAACATATTTTTGCTTTTCTTAATGTTGAGTTTACACATACTTTATTCATTGTAACACAATAGTTGTTCTATTTACCCGCTTTACGTTCGTCTAAGAAGGATCTCCAACACTAAATTCGCTGAACTAGAATGGTATATGTATGCATATTAAATTTTGCGCTTCGATTCATTCCATCAAATCCATATTACATGGACATTTATCAAAATATACATGGACATTTGCGTGGTGATGTTATGACTGTTATAAAAGTTAATTTAATCATTGAGATGGACTCTGGATAACGCCTTATTACTTACCCATTATACGTAGTAAAGAGTAAATCTTGCAATCGTTTTGAAAAAAAAAAAAAAAAAAAAAAAAAAAAATTGATGGATTTACACTTTCGAACACTTTCGAGAGATTGGAGATTTCGGAAATCATATTTTTAGAAAAAAAAAAAATTGCCGTCCGTCTGTGTGTCTGTCTGTCTGTAAAAGCTCTATCTCCCGAACAAATTGAGATAGAGACTTGAAATTTTGTATGTACTTAGTATGTAAGAATGAAACGAAGCCTATTGAATATCAGTAACTTTGATTATCCGGAACTATTTTTTTCGGACTCTCGAAAAATTCGTTATGATGAAAAGCAAATAAAAATTCTCGAAATTTTTTCATTTTAAGAAGTGGATGTAAAAGACAGTAAAATAAAATAAATTTTGCATAAAGAACGAAGTCAATCGGGTAATTATTTGCTGAGATATTTGTAATCCTGTTTTCTACACTCTTTTATTTTTCACGACCCTGTATTTCATTCAAATTTCAATTCAAAGATGTATTTTACTTGGATATGAGACGTTTAATCCAACGCAGTAAATTATTAGTTAATATGATTATTATTTTTGAAGTTATAAGAATGTTTCTTTTACGCAATTTGGTACTTACTTGAGTAGTTTGGCGTTTGATATAATTTGTCGAAATTGGTTCATCAGCAATTCATTGATAGAGCATTACTTTGTGTTAAAAATATTTAAATATACATTTATATTTTATTTTGGAATGGCAATGTATTTTATAAATAGTTTACACACGTTTTATTTTCTTATTTTATATTATGCATATCCATGATGGGTAAGTATTACGGTGCCCTCCAACAATGACTAATTTTAAATGTCTGTTGTAACTGTAATATCTTTCTCTAAAATGCTTTAAACTAATCTTGCTCTAAAATACAAGCATTGAGAAAAAGAATAAACCCTCCGTCCCTCCACTTTTTTGGTTATTTTCACCTAAGGGACATCAAAACCATTTATTAGTAAAAGAAACAAAAAATAAAAATAAAAAAAAAGAATGCCTTCAAATGGAATATAGGAATCGTTATCAAAAAGAAAGAAAGGCAGAAAAAACTAAAGCTAATCATTATAAATTCAAACCACCTGTTTTACTGTCGGCAAAAGTTAAAAAATAAAATTAAAGCATTAACAATTTCTAACATTAATGATCAACCCTTTTTCCTTAATGACAAGTTAATCGTACAATTTAATAACATATTCAGAAAAGGGGCTGTAGCCTCGTAATGACTTAATAATAATATTACTGCCGATAAATGCCGAAATTGCTAATAAAAGCAATATTGCCAACGGTTCTTACGTTAAGGAATGAAAGTCAGATTCGAAATCATTTTTAAATTATACGCCTAGTAAACTCTCTTTTTTCTGACTACTGCTAAAACTGAACTGAAGAATGTTGTCAAACATCCATTTGTAATTTGTAAATCATCTATTAAGACGAAACTCCACCTAAAAATGTACTTTAATTTTTACTGACGAACTTTAATATGAATATTCATAAAATGATTATTACATTTTTATATTTGGAAGTGTATATTAAAATTTCATTAAGAAACTATCTCACAATATTAGTTATTAAACACAAATGACCATACTAAAAATGAAACAGAAGGTTGCAATTCAGTGTATTACTATTACTTTTTCTTTTTTCAATTTTTGAAACATACACTTAAATATTATGGTACCTTATCTAATTTAGCATGTTATCTGCGTACGAATAAGTTTTGCATTAAATTTTGTGTGGTTCCTTATATAGTTTTGTGTTTTTGTTGGCTTGCCACATGCCTATAGATCAGCCACACTCAACTTGCGGCACGCGGGTCGCATGTGACCCGGCGTCCTTTTATGTGCGGCCCAAGAATTATTAACGTTAACCCATATTTATATAATTAATAAAGATGCGCATAAAATGATCTGCGATCTTCAGTATTATTTTACATACTTTCATAGGATGATAAAATGTGTTCTGTTAATTATAGTTAACTAGAGATTATGTTCGCAGCTTTTTCTTTAGTCAAAAGTTCTTTTCGTTTGTAGTCCTATTTGTCCTACAGTGATGTACGCATTTCTTAATCTTCAACAATAATCAAACATCATTCCAAATTAAGTTTGCACTATATATTTCTACATTTTTTCATTAAACAAAAGGTTGATTTACTAGAGAAGTTATATCTGTTTTTCCCTTTAGAATTTGGAAATTGCTCATTATTATTTTGTTACGTTCATACTAAATGTAACCTATATATTTATCCATTTTATACTTATTGTATGCTTTTAGAGTAGAAATTTTGTCATGAAAAAAATTGTCACCGAAAATATTTTACAGCATTATTACAAATCAGCGAATCCAGCGGCAACATTTGCAATAGAAATTCACAACAAAGTTTATTATTTAAAAAAATTGGTTTATTTTTATTTATTTATTTATTTATTTATTTATTTATTTATTTTTTTTTTGAATACATGTTTAGTTTTGCTGATAATATTAATTTTATTATATTGCATAGTTTTACTATTTATATTATTTTAAATACTGATTCGTTTCAACCAGATGAATAAATCTGCACATTTTTTTTTTTATAACTCTATGATGAAAACACGCATAATCTTAATACTTTTCCGATCTGATTTTATCTCCAAGGAACTCAAACTGCATACATTAATTTGATTTAATGGACACTTTCGGTAAATTCGGAAAATATTAGAGAATAAGCTTACATATGTTAAAAAGACATAAAAATTGAAAAATAGATTTTTTTTTTTTGGTAAATATATAATACTTTAAAAAGTACGAATTACCCAAGGGAATAGAATGTTTAGAAGTTTAAAAAGAAGTAATTCTGAGAAGCATGCATAAAATTGTCCCTGCAATTTTATGAGATAGAATCTCCAGGATTAATTTAATTACTTAATTAAATTATACTTCGTAACATTGTTGCATTACTCTTTTAAAATAATTATTAATTTTTTAATATAATATTTTAATTAATATGAAATAAAATAATTAAAATGTATTTACTATATTAAAATTATAGTAATTACAATACATCTATGTTATACTGCTAATAAAAATGCATTCTTACTATAATACATTTATATTATAGTAATAATTTAATGCTATAATATAAAATTATTGCCAAATTTAATATAAATACCCAATTTTAGAACATTAACGGGGGGCTTCAAAGCAATATGGTACGCACTAGCCGAATCTCGGCCCATTAGTTCATTTCATGTGACTCCTCGATTGGATTAAATGATTTAAATAATATGTAAATATACACAGATATATATTTTTATTAAAATGCACTTTTTCAAAGACCTTGTAATTGTTTTAAATATCTGATACACTGCAAATAGACGTATAAGACTTCTAATTTTTTTTTCAATTAAAAACATATAATGGAGCAAAATATTGTAGATATAGCCTACAATTTTCTGATGCACCTGTTGGAACCTCCTATTAGCAAATAAACCTTATATACCGTTAATATATTTCATTCACACTTTTCTCCAAATTTATCATTTTCTAATAATTAATATTTATACAATTGTAACTATCTTCGTTTTTGATTTATTCTAACTGGTATAACTATTAACTTTTATCTTATAACTGGGTATAACTATTATCTCTCCCATCATCCAAGGTTATCATATGGATGGCTGATGAATTTCCCCAACTTGGTTTATTAGTGAGAAATTGCAGACTCAGGTATCGGCCAGAGCAGCTCAGTGCTTAGACCAACATCCTGGAATGCTTTGGTCCCACGTTCGATTCCTGTCTCTGGCTAATTTTCCCCTCTAGTTGGATTTACTTTATGTATGTCTGTATAATATTTGTATGTACCTTTATAATTTAAATACAGGGGTTATTTGTGTGTATATGGATGTTTTAATAATGTCAGCAAGTCTAAAATAAAAACAAGAACAGAGAAAAAGAGCCAATTAATACACAACTAGTAAGAACCTTCGGTACATCAGATGTGTTCAAGAAAACAGCGGACAAGTCCAAGCCAACAAAGGGCAGCACGAAAACAGAAGAAAGATCGATGACAAACAGAGTCAACATGGATGAACACTTTGATTAAAAAAAGAATTTCTGGAACATGAAGATACAAATTAAGAGACGGAATCAATGAAATCAATCAAGTCAAGTAAACAAAATATCATCGAAGTATGTAAAGACCCGACAGTGTTAGAAAAAAAAATCAGCAATTCCTAGATGTATGCGATATTCTAGAAACAGGGAAAAAAGGGTCTTTGACAATAGAAGGCACTCCGAGAAATCGGCAATATATCAAGGATATACAGCGTCAAGGACAACTAGACTACCACTCGCTGTATGTAGGAAACTAAACAAAGTCTTGGAAGTCAAGACAAATTATGCAAAGGGAAGTCAGAAAATTCGGAACCAAAAGTAAACAATATGAAAAACCCAATTAGAACAGTAGAGAAGACCAATCAAGGAAGAGTGAATCAAAAACGCCTGTAACGTACGCATAAGCCATCCAGACAACAACCTCAACAATCATCATAAAGGGTTCACAGAAGAAAGAAATGCCGAGGAAATAGTGAAATAAGTCATTACAAAGACAGTACAGCACCAAGAAGGAGTGAAGAAAATAAGTAGAATAAGGAACGGTGGTAAGGATTGAATGAGAAAACAGAAGCGCAGAAGATAAAACAATCAGTCATAGACAACGAAGAAGCTAAAAAAATCCCACAACTAAAGAATGCTAGTCTCAGAAAAGAAACGCGTCATCATCTTTCATGTATTGAACTGGATTACACCAGCATAAGTACAGAACCAGATCGCAAAAATTTTAGGCGTAGATGATGACATCTATGAAGATGATATCGTAATAAGTCCTTACAAATAAGTGCAGCACCAAGAAGGAGTGAAGAAAATAAGTAGAATAAAGAATGGTGGTAAAGATAGAATGCGAAAACTTAATAGAAGTGCAGAAGATAAAACAGTCAGTCATAGACAACGAAGAAGCTAAAGAAATCCAACAACTAAAGAATGCTAGTATCAGAAAAGAAACGCGTCATCATCTTTCATGTATAGAACTGGATTGCACCCAGGGGCGTATTTAAGTAGAATTCATTAGGGGGGCGTAAATGACGATTTTGCCGACTAACTTAAATATATATGTTTATATCTTTAAAAGTATATTTCTGTATTTGTATATATGCATCTACCGGATGTCCTAAAATTGACTGACTGATTTTAAAACTCAGTAACTTGCAAATTGTGGTAGCTGTAAAATTAAATTCCTACAAGAGTGTTATGTAAGAATGTAAGATTGCAGGAGTTTTTTACCGCGATTCTCGATTTTAATTTAAAATAGCGGGGATAGATGGTACTGTTAGCAACAGGCGCTAAATCTGAGCCCTTTTGGCCTCTTTTCTCTATTCTGGTGTGAAAGAAAAAGATTAAATATATGCAGTGGACTCCTAATAACAAAATTACATTGGTAACTGAGAGTCATTTCATATATTTAATCTCCTTTTGTCGCAACAAGACTGAGAGTGAAGAGAAACAAAATATCGGCTCCCAATTTAACAACCATTGCTAGCAATGTCATGTATTTCTTCTATTTTAAACTTAAGTCGAGAAAAGCTGTAAAAAACACTTCTCACATCTTACCTAACCCTTCTGCAAATATTTTTTAAATAGCTGCGACCATTTGTAAGTTATTGAATTTTTAAATCAGTTAATTCATTTTAAGACACCCTCTATGTTCTATATAAAATTCAACATTATTAACACACCGAGATTAACTCATTAGGGCCTAGCGTCCCTTTTTAGGGACAATTACAAAAAAGACAAAAAAGCACTTTTCACACCAGTAAATAGAAAGATAAATAAGTACTATTTTTTAAGAGACCTCAATAAATTAAGATCAAAGTTATTCTTCTTTTAAAAATGGTGGGAAACCCAAAAATTTCATTTTTATTGAAGAAAATAATTTGGGCATTAATGGGTTAAATTTTTCACTTTAAAAAATCGAATATTTTACACTTATTGAGGAGACTATAAGATAGATTTAAAGATGGACATTCTATACTATCCCTTTGCTATAAATATTCCATTTGCGTATTTTCATATTAATGAAAATTTGTTTATTTTATTGCTGATAGTACAGCAGGAAATTCGAAAACAAATTAATTAAACAAGTTGAAATTTTTAGTAAGAAGTTACTTGGAATTTATTTACAGTAAACTTATTTATATTAAAAAGGATTAAATCAAAATTTATTTTATTACTCTTCCTAGGTCGGGCTGGGATAGGGACTTACTTTTTTCCTGAAAGATCGGATCAGACCGGGCCTAATTTATTTTTTCCGTACCGAACCGGGACTGATTTCATTCTTCTTAGCCTTCACGGGCCAAAATGTTTTGAGCCAGCCTATATGAAAATCATTATCTCGGCGTAGCCAGGTCTGTTGAAAGATCAGTAAAATTTGGCCTGAGCCAAAAATTTTTGCAAAAAAAGCATACAGTTTAAAATCGCCTTTATTCTTCAATTAAATATAAAAATTTATTCTTTTTAAAGAATCGTAGATTTCTAAGCTCATTAAAATGTAGTAAAATGTATAAAAAAGTATTTGCCTATGGCGGAATAGTGTTTTAAATTGAAAATTGCTTTTCATCCAATAATATGTGAGGGTAAAATATAATACATTTTTATACCTGCTAAGAAGGAAACATGTCTATAACGATTTTTTTCTTTCCTGTGCGATTCCATTTTAGAAGATTTTACTGTATACCATTTTTAAGATATTTATATCTCCAATACATGGAATACGGATTAATAGTATTAAGGATAGCTGAAACATTTACATACAACAAACAGCGGTTCATTTTAAACATAAACTACGTCATTTCTATATAAATGAAGATCATAAAAGTTAGAAAAATTCTAAGGTATGTTTTTTTTAATCAGAACTTCTCCATACAAGTAAAAATCACTATTTAGTAGCAATTCAATCGGACTGAGTTGGAATTTTGCGGGCCGGATTCGGGTGAAATTCCAACTTCTTTTTAGGGCCGGGCCAAGATTTTTTTCAAACAGGTCGAGCCTGAATATTACGGCCCGTGTGGATCTCTATCTCTAGTCTCTAAAAGGGATAAAAAACATTTTATTCAACAGACAGGTCAATTTTTCAATAATCTGCTTTAGACGTAAATAATCGACTAAATGATTCAATTATTCAACCCATTTCATTGAACTTTACCTATTTCACATTAGCTGCGGATATCTAGAAGATAAACAAACACCATCAGACTGAGAATCAGCTGCACGGATCATCACCACATCGAATTGACGGCTGAATTTTCAATATTCGCATGTTAAAATGCAACTGCTCTGCCAAAGTCATTCTTAGTGCCACCTGCAGACCTGATTTTCGTCAATGATCGATAAGTTTATCATCAAATTTTCCTGTATTAGAGCCAGATTCACTATGGGCCAGAATTTTCAGGCCCAGTCCTGACTCGAATGATAGTTATCTTGGACCGGCCTATCCAATGTAAAAATTTTAAGTTTGGTCCGTTTATATTTATAGTACACTGCCCCGCCCTGCGCGATCTGGACCAATTCAATTTCTGTAAGGGAAAAAAATCACAATTTTGTCTTAACTACAATTAAGATTCCTTTAACAATATTGCATGCATATTTATATAATAAATTTACAGTATATCTTACAGTATATACAGTATATTACGATGCGTTCGCACGACAGAAAGTACATAAAAGCAACATTAATGACTACTTTTCCTAGACATTCAAATAAGGATTTCCAACATTCAAATAAGGATTCATAATAAATAAATAATAAAAATAATAATAATTTAGTTTAGAATACTTTTGAAGCTGTCTAATAAAAAGTAGATTTGTGAAAATATTTCTCCGACATTTATTAAAGTTTTCCCAAAACAAAAGGGCTATTTTTGGACACACTTCTGAATTCATTTATTTGCGGATATGCATAAGATTGGCAGGTGTTCTCATTAGAAACTATTCAATCGAATGACGTTATTTATTTTTTGGTAAACACAATGCATCTTAGATAAAATAGTGTTAAAGAAAGCGTTTTGAAACGAATTTCCAGTTCCGACATCACGAAAAAGGAGAAAAACCTGAAGCCGTAACAAGAATCTTTTATTGTCAACCTTATATAGTATGTATATATAAATAAATTACTATTGGATTCAAAATCGCTTCAATAGTCAGGCTTGTCAGTTTTAAGCCTTACAGTTAAAAGTAGTTTAAAAATGTGCTGTTTAGCAATACATTTGATCACCTTACGATATATTTCCAAAGATTACTTTAACAGAACATTATCGTTTTTAATATTTTTTACAAAACATGTTGTCTGCGCTATACATCCTGAGAACAATTAAGTACAGTTCCAGCCCGTCTCGACTTCACTGAGAAAAAAAGCAAGCTTGATTTCAGCACTGTACGAGTCTGCTAAAGAAAAAAGAAACTTAGCTCAGACACCATGCCTGATGCCGACTTCTATGGTGGATATGCAACATTTCTGTATTGATTTATCAAACTAGCATCGGTTCATGACGAACATTTGCACTTATTCTCCCGAAAATCATATTCATTGAAACTAGCCAATATTTTACCGGTTTTGCTTACTCTTTTAGATCGGGCCGGCAGGCCCACTAATTTTTTTTTACCGGCCTAGCTGGTCCGTTTAATTTATTTGCTGGCATGGCCCGTATTTTTCGTTTATCAGCCCGTTGATAAAAATGTCTTAATTCTGCCGACCCGACCCGTTTGAAAATTGTCTTTATTTCGACTGGCCGACTGTGGGCCTCGGATCAAGCCCAGGCCCGTGCAAGTCCCTATCTTGTACCCTAAGATATGAAAAACATAGACGACTGGGAGCAGGAAAACACAGTGATAAACCTTATAATTGACCAATAAATTGAGTTTTTAACAGTTGTTTCCACCAAGTTATGGCTTTGGCAGATCAGTTGCATTTTAATATGATAATCGAGTTCTGTCCAATCCTAGAATTTTAGCCACAAACTCAATGAGGCCTGTATAGTGGCTTTCCTTTCCAATAAGAATGAAGAACATTTTTACTCAACTCCAATAAACAGTCTTTTTCGGACGGTACATAGTCGCCGAAGTGTGATTGTTGCCACTCCTGGGTTAAGTCCATGCACACGAAAAAATATGAATATCTTCACCGAAGTCGTCATCATCTTTAATGCTAGTTGATCTACTAAAGAACTCTACTCATCTACTGCAAATTCTCAGAAAAACTAATCTTTCCCGTTTTTTTTTTTTTTTTTTTTTTTTTTTTTAATTATTTTCAGTAGTCACGAGAAGTCGAAAAATGGTGAGGCAAACTTCGGATTTTCGGAAGAAATCTTTTAGAAAAATACTAAGGATTGGTGTTTTTTAGTGTATGTTTTAAGTAAAAACATGTAAAATTGGAAAAAAATGGGTGTTTTACAGTTGTATCGATTGATACTGACTACCTAGAATTTGCCGACTGTCATCGAAGTTGCCGACATTAGGGGGGCGAGACGCCCCCCTACGCCCCCCCAGTAGCTACGCCCCTAATTGCACCAGCACAAGTGCAGAACCAGATCGGAAAAATTTTAGGCTTAGATGAAGACTGATATCGTAATAAGTCCTTACAAGTAAGGGCATCACCAAGAAGGAGCGAAGAAAATAAGTAGAATAAGGAACAGTGGTAAAGATTGAATGCGAAAACTTAACAGAAGCGTAGAAGATAAAACAGTCAGTCATAGACTACGAAGAAGCTAAAGAAATCCAACAACTAAAGAATGCTAGTCTCAGAAAAGAAACGCGTCATCAACTTTCATGTATTGAACTGGATTGCACCAGCACAAGAACAGAACCAGATCGCAAAATCCCCCCCCCCCCCCAGGCGCAGATAAAGACATCTTTGAAGATGATATTGTGACGATTCTCAGCCCTATGCCCGCGCCGCACAGTGTAAGATTTTTCGAATCTAGCTGGTCAAAATTCAATTTATGAAAATTACCAATATTAAAATAATAATGTTGATCTTTCTAGAGATAAAATGGTTATGTATTATGAAAATATATAGGGGAGAGTACTGAACCTTGGGACAGTTTTTACGTTTTAATTTTTTACTTCAATGATTATAATCTGATTTAAAATTTTAAGGCAAATTTCAACAGACCAACTTATATCTCAAAAATATATTTTTAGAAATTCAGGCAGTTTGAAAATAAAAAAATTGCCACTCATTTAAAGTAAGGAAGGCAAACTGTCTGGGGTATGATCATAATCAATATTATCACCATCTTTAGTACTAGATAAAACGAGTTTATTATTAACAGATATAAAACTACTATTTTGATCTGGAGGTGGTCTTTTCATTTTCTTGCTACAGCAGTCTTCTGCTTGGCAATTTCAACTTTTACTAATGAAACTCTTAAAATGCGAGATTTTCCTTTTCTTCTACACACATTGCTTTTACAAGCTGAAGCAATGAAAAATGACTATATATTATTCAGGATCGTAGCTAGAAGTGAACAATAGGGGGAGGTAGGGTCAGTAGTAATGGCTCAGGAGAATGTAGGGGGGGGGGGCTATTTTTTTTGTATCCCTTTCTCTGTCGCAGAAAGATAAATTAGTGCATATTCACATTGTAGGTACTATGTTTTATATTAAACTGTTGTAATAATTTCATTTTATGCAAAGAAAAGCATATGATGATGACAAATTTGAGTGTAAAACTAGTTCAGAATTAAACATCCTGTTAGCTTCATATGTTTAAATAGGATGGGTGAGTGTTGAAACACTTATTTTAGATACAATTTAGAAATTTCGCAAAATTGTGAAAGTGTCTCAAAACTAAATTGGATTTTCGGAGCAGAAATTCATTTAGTACCCTTGGAATCTTTTCCAGGGGAGGCTCAATATATTTTAGGGGGGGGGGGGAGGGCTGAGCCACCCATAGCCGGTTGTAGTTCGTCCTCACCAATCCTATGCAAAAAGAATCATGCAAAAAAACTAAAATTTGGGCGAGATATTTGAAAAGAACGCTCCCTTAGACTTTATATTATCATCCGTGTCTTTTTCAGTGACTATTGTGGGGCCTTAATGTATCATGTTCGTCTGTAAAACATGTATGTTGAACATGAGAATGTTTACTTGAGAATTGATAGCAGTCGAAAAAGCTATGTTGTGGGTTGAGAAAACTGATTAATTACAGTATAAAAACTATACTTGGAAAGCTTTTGAAAATCTATGACAGAATAAAACACTGCTTTTGTAAATGCTCTTTGAAATCGCGACAAAAATATATTGGTGGATAAAGAAATATTTTTGAAATTATGGATAACTCGGAGAAGATTAGCAAATATGTTCGTTCATAGTTATACATAACATATTTTCTTAGTTTAAGAAATGTTTATATTTTTAACACTTTCTAACAAAGTTGAAAAGTGTTTATGACTTCGGTTTGTCTGTTCGTCTATATGCGCTCTAACTCCTGTAAATTTAATCAGGTTGCCTTGAAATTTTTGGACATTATTGACATTTACAATAGCATGAACCCTATTTCAAATGAAGTTCCTACCATGATTAGTTTTTTACAGAATAAGTCAAAATTTTACCGTTACATTACGGCCTATGGGGAAAAAAGCATTTCAAATGGAATTTTAAGGATGTTACACCCAGTCAAAACATATTAAAATTTATATGCATTTACGAAGTGCACTAAAATATGCATTAGGTAAAGTATGTGATGAAAATAATAGCTATTATTCATTTACAGACAAAATAATTCCATTACATAATAATAAAAGAGGGGGGGGTGGAGATTGTTTCCAACATACTTTAATTATTGTAAAGGATTTCATGGACAGGGTTTCAGGACCACACCAAAGAATTCCATTACATAATGGTAAAGGGAAGGAGAAATGTGTGCGACATATTATAATTATATTAAATTACTTCATGTATCGCAAAACAATTACAGGGATACACAAACGATTTCAAATTGTATATTCTTTCCGAAGTACTGTATAAGTTCCCGATGATGGCTGATGGATGGGTGAAATGCATTTTAATTATGATATGCGCTTTTAAGTTTCACTAAATCCATGAATATTATAAGGTGTATATAATTGCTATAGTTAAGATACAGTGATATACAAAAAAGCTCCCAAACGTTACTGAATATGAGCGTATATTACTAAAGGTGGTTTTTAAATAAGTTATGCATTTTTACGCTGAACCGCTTTTAATTTACTATGAAATGTTTGTAGAATACAAATAAAATGATATACAGGGCCACCCAAAGAATTGGATACATGGACGCCTATGAATGATAATTTCTGAGAATGTGATTTCAGTAGTTTTTCGGTTTAAAACAAAATTTAGCTAAATATTGGCGTATAATAAAGGTACTCAGTAAACTGCAGGGTTGAGCAAAAGTTTTCAAGTACAGTCGACTCTCTTTAATTCGAAATCGGATAATTCGAATCTTCGCTTAATTCGAACTAAACATGAAGTCCCGAAATTTTCAATGGCAGAATAACGTTAAAATTTTTCTTTAATTCGAACTCATTTTCTCTTGACTTCGTTTAATTCGAACTAACGAGAATTCTCATTTTTCATTTTTCTTTTCTTTCTCACGGATTTCAGATCATTTTAATAACTTTCTTTCTTTGATTTTTGTGAAAATTGTTTCGAACGAGTATACATGTAATACAAATGCATTTGATATCCACTTTCTTAGAGCCCCGTCTCTCCATCAGTGTCGCTTTAAATTTTTCTTCCATCGTGCTTGTTTCTAATCTTTTAATTAGTTTATGAATTTATCCATTCTAATTTAATATTAAGTCATATTCTAATGATAACAGACGAAATAAGTTTTAAAAAATACTATAAAATTAATTCCTTTGTAATAATATACCATATTAAGCATGTTTTCCATAATTCGAACTTCGGATAATTCGAACATTTCTCGTGGTCCCGACGAGTTCGAATTAACGAGAGTCGACTGTATATGTTTCCATCTATTAGTATAAAGTGTTGAACGAGAAATTTCAACTTTCTAGGCATTTTCTAGCTAAACTAAACTTCCCCATCATATAATATATTTATATTAACCGACAGATCAAACACAGGGCTGTTCTAAAGTATTTTAATACATATTTGACTATATTCAGTAATCTTATTTCCCTAAATTAGCAAAGATTTCTGGAAGTGTTGGAAAGTGTTTCATAGTCTATGCTTAACGCATGATTTTTCTTACTTGTTTTAAATTATATCCGTTTTTATTTCTCTCACATTATTTATATTATTCTCTCAATTTTCATTTATATTATAATTTGATTCTAAGACCAGAAATACTTAAAACAAACTTCAAAGAAGGAGGGGGAAAATGCAATTCCAAATCCATAAAATATTTCCTTTTTTCTCTTAAAATTCCTCATTAGTGAATCTCCACGAAATAATGTATGAAAACTCCATAGAAAAAAAAAAGAAGGAAAAAACATATGTAGGCCGGAGCAAGAATTCGGACCGCGTGATTGACCCCAAAATCACGCAGAAGGGTCGTGCGTGACGGTAGTTCCTGCTTTCACGCCATCATCATTCCCGGGTCAAAGGGGGCGACCCGAACTTTTGATTCTTTCTCTTTCAGATTCGTTTTCTCTTTTTTTTTTTTTTTTTTACTCCCCCAGATTTATATATATACATTTTTTTCTCTATAGTCTCTCCTCTTATGAGTATTTACACCACATTTTTATGAGTAGTATATATAAAGTTTAGTGGCAGTTTCAGTTTGTGGCGCGGACCGCGAATTCGCAGAATATTGTGGGAGGACGGTCTAGAGCGCCTTTCATAGGATTTAACTAGTAGTGGGCACTTCTCACGAGTGAAGATGCTCTTTCTTTCATGTTCCGCCCGCAAAGATATTAAGTGTTATTACATAGCTCTAGAACTGGAGTCGAGCAGGCGCATATATCACTTTTGATTTAAGCATTTTTTCCACAGAAACATTTTTCTTTTTCTTTGTTCTTTTTTTTTAAATAATGTATACCACCATTTGAAACAAACATTTGTGAGAAAGTGACGGCATCGATTGTGGGAACTAAGCCGTTTCTATTTCACGATCTGAATGATAGTACAATAAAAGGACAAAATCGCAAGGAATTTAGTTTTCCTTTTTAGTAGGTACAGTATTAATTGTAATGTGCTATAATTACATTTCTAGAGTTTTAATTGGACAGATGCATACATCTCTTTTTAGTTTTTTTCTCCGTCTTAAAGAATGCATGCCACCATTTGAAACAAACATTTGTGAGAAAGTGACGGCATCGATGTGTGAACTAAGCTATAATGAATCAATATCTATTTTAAAGATTTTTATCGATCTCTCATTTTACAAGATGTGGGTAAAAAATTTCAGGAAAATTGATTTTTACAGTTGCTTATTTCAGGTTTCAGTCTATGATCTTGACTCGTTATTTTTATAAAGAGAAATTTTTTATCATTTCCAATGATTTCTCTAAATATTTACTATCATCCCCTATTTTTATTTTCTATTTCACGATCTGAATGATAGTGCAATAAAACGATAAAATCGCAAGGAACGGGAAAAATTATGTTACAAATAAGTTTCTTTTTTAGAAGTACAGCATTAATTGTATTGTTCTATAATTACATCTCGAACTGTAATTGGACAGACGCATAGCACATTTTAGTTTTTTCTTCTTCTTAAAGAATACATACTATAATTTCAAACAAACATCTGTGAGAAAGTGATGGCATCGATATATGAACTAAACCATAATGAACCAATATCTATGATAGAGATTTTTATCTATTGCTTATTTTACAAAATGTGGGTAAAAGTTACGTCAAAATTGATTTTTACTGTTGCTTATACAAGTTTCAGCCTAATGATTTTGATTCGAATAAAAATAAATGTTTTATCGTTTTCAATCAATCTTTTAAATATTTACCATCATCTTCTATTTTTATTTTATGTTTAAAGATCTGAATGACAGTACAATAAAACTTCCTACGACGAAATCGCAAAGAAAGGGAAAAAATTCCCTTGCAAATAGTTTTCCCTTTTAGTAGGTTCAGTATTAATTGTGTTGTATTGAAATTACATTTTTCGAGTTGTAGTTGGACAAACGCATTTATCTCATTTTAGTTTTTTCATCTTCTTAACCCCTTCGCGACGGGAGCCTTTTACAAAATTTTTAATGGTTTTTCACCGGGTTTTAAAAACAGAAATTAGTGCATTATTAAGTCGAGAAAATGCTCCAATTAAATATGACAAATTTTACAGTAAAATTTTATTGGTGGGGATAACAAGGATTCTTAACCCTTTTTTACGGCATATATACGTGTCGCTCGTCCGGAGGGATTAAAGAATGCATATCACCATATGAAACAAACATTTGTGAGAAATTGACGGCATCGATGTGTGAACTAAATCACAATGAACCAACATCTATGATAATGATTTTATCTATTTGTTTTTTATAAAATGGGAAAATTGATTTTTACTGTCCCTTTTTTTAGATTTCAGCTTAATGATCTGTCTCGTTATTTTTATTTGTACGTGGGTAATAATTCCACGAAGGCTGATAGTTACTACTGCTTATTTTAGAATTCAATTCAATGGTTTTTACTCGTTATTTTTATAAAAAGGAATCTTTTATCGTTTTCTATCAACTCTCTAAATATTTACTATTTTCTTCTATTTTCATTTCCAGTTTAACGATCTGAATGATAGCACAGTAAAACCTTCTATGACAGAATCACAAAGGATGGGGGAAAATTCCGTTTCAGATAGATTTCCATTTTAGCTTGTACATTATTTATTGGATTGGATACAATGCAACAAACGTATAAAGTACGGAGGTATATTATACAATTACGATAGATCGTAATTACATCTCTCGAGTTGTAGTCGAGCAAACGCATATATCATTTTAGATTTAAGCATTAGATTAAAGATTTTTTTTTTCCTTCTTAAAAAACGCGTAACCATCATTTAAAACAAAACTTATGAAAAACTGACGGCATTGATGCAGGGTTGGCTTTTTACCGGTAAAAACTGGTAACTAAGTTTTTACCGGTAAAAACTAACAATATACAATAAACTCTTAGTCCTTAAACTACATTTTAATACTATTGACAAAAATTCTATTTTCATGTAATTGGTGTGTGTATACAGGGTGTCCACTCTCAACAGTGGCCAATGGCTAATTTCTAAACCGTTAGTCATAGACATATAGTTCCATTTGCAAAAATGCTTTAAAAAAGGTAAATAATTGTTTTTCAATCGATTTAGGTCAAAAATTTCTTTTGTTAAAAAATTATGAAAATTAAAATTTTTTTTTATACGGTCCCTCGATCCTATAAGTGATATTTAGTAAATTTTTACCACTACTCTAACAAGTAGGGGGAAGTGGGGTACATTGATACAGTTTTTTTCTTGGATTTTTTTTGGTGTGAAAAAAGTAGAAAATTCAAGTTTTTTTTCCATGAGGTGACAGCTAAACTTGCGTAGTATGTTATAAAAATTTACAATCATTGTTTTATATACTATTTTTGCATATAATTTTAAAAAAATCAAAAAAAGTTATTTGTATCAATGTGCCCCATCTACGGGGCAGATTGATACATTTAAGAAAAATGGTGACAAAAAAATACCAATGCATATTTTCATAGAAAATGTGTTAGAAAACCATTTTATATTTATTTATAGAAATTCATATCATCCACAATTTATTTTTAAGCAATATTAAGGTAATCAAAATTAAATATATTATGACCTGATGTTCTGGCTGTTACTTGTCTGATTGTTGGCTGTGGTAACTTTGTCATATCTAGCACTTCAATCCCAGCATTATCATCTTTCTTGGGAAAGATGAAAAAATTACCAGGTTTTCTGTTTATAAATAGGTTTATAAACAGAAAATAAAGGATATAATTATATTAAAAATTTTGTTTATAATATAATTATCTTTTTCTGTTTTGCAGTTTGTTTCTCTTACTTAATATTTCTCATGTCGAAAATACTTTTTTCTCTGGAGAATCACTATAAATTCGAGATTTGCCAGAATTCCGTCCTTTTCTTTTATCAGTTCTACTAGTACTAGCTTTTGGGTAAGTTCGTACTTTTTCTGTTAGCAAAAATACTATAAAATGTTCTAATATAAAAAAATTAGAGCTATTTCACTTCAATAGAAATTAATATTAGAAACTTTTGGTGAAAAATGGTTGGATTAAGGAGTGTAGGGTGAAAAAAATAATAAAAAGTAATGAAAAAATGAACTAAAAAAGGATTTAGGTTGTATCAATGTGCCCCGAGATAGAGTGTATAAATGTGCCCCATACAGCCACTTTGAATAAAATGAGTCTCAAATCCAACACTTCATAATTTATCTAACAATAAAAAATGAGGAACTGATAAAGAGTAGTTTCACTTGCCAGGGAGAGTATTCTTTTCGGTTGAAAATACTGGAACAGTTGTATAATAACATTTCAATTGTACAACTCAAATTTACTTTTGACCTACGAAAAAAATAAATCACCTGTCCCATTTCACCAAACTACTGAATCATTCCAAGACTTTCTGTATGTAGTTGAGTGCACTAGCGTCATCTTTTGGAGTCGTTGTGAAACTTCCTGTAATGACCCTGTGAGCGGTAGAGGGGGTGTATCAATGTGCCCCATGTATCAATGTACCCCACTTCCCCCTAATGCAAAAAAAGTCCCATTCCTCTGAGATTAAAACTAACCGAGTAATAGCTGTTTAAAGTTGAAGCAACTTTTTTGCTGCAAATTAGGGGTCAGCCACAAATTTACTGGAAATAAAAATAAACACAAGATATAAAATTTAACATTAAACATTGAGAGTAAAATAATTTTTACAATATTATTTTTTAATTTATGTTGATGATCATATATTAAAGTAAAATTTGTACTAAAAATATAAGTAAAAAAAAATAACAGAAAATTTGTTAATTTAAATTATGAACCGCAAGTCACAATTCGTTACAAAATTATATATATTTAAAATTCTATTAGATTACTTAACCTAACAGAATTTGGTGTAGTCCTATAAAATAAATAAATGGTACGCACCTAAAATTGTACGAATATTGCATTGTCATTAGATATAAATGAGTATGCAAATTGAATCTCGATCGAATATTTCGAAGTGAGTTAAAATTTAAATAGAAATTTTGATCTTGGGGAAAATATATACGAACGTTTTAAACAAAATAAAAGCTTATCAAAATAACACTCTTTTTAAAAATAAAATCGCGATTTACCAATATTTTATTTTCTCTATAAAGAGAATTGTAAATCTCGTCTTCAACAATTTTAACCAATCTAGAAGTTAATTAATAAAAATTAACACTACCGTAAAACTTATATGGTAGTAGCACTTTCAGTTAAATTGCTTTAAAAATATTTCTTTATCTCATTTAAAATATTTTTGTAATTGGAACTACATATTTGTGACAAATGGTTTAGGAATTAGCTATTGGACAGCATTGGAAATGGACGCCCTTTATAACAGTTTAATCACTTAGTATACAATCCCTGAAAACTTAGTCCAACTCATTCGTTTTCAGCTACAGAAAAGTGGTTTAAGTCATGAAATTTAAAGTTTCATAACTCGGTCAATTTTAATGTTACATGAATGGGATCTTTTTTGAATTGCTTGATAGGGTGATGGAAAATTTTTACTAAATATCACTAAAAGGACCGGGGGACTGTATAAAAAATTAATTTTCGTATTTTTTTAAATAAAATTTATTTTTGACCTAAATCGCTTGAAAAATAATTCTTTACCTTTTTTAAAGCATTTTTGCAATTGGAACTATATGCCTATTACTAACGGTTTAGAAATTAGCCATTGACCACCGTTGAGAGTGGACACCCTGTACATATATATATATATATATATATAGTTAGATAAATAGATGGATAGATAGATAGATAAATAAATAGATAGATAGAGAAAGAGAGAAAGAAAGATAAAACGAAAAGTGAAATGAAGAATTAGTCAGTTCTTTAAAGCTGCTGATACACTTTAATCAGAGATTTTTTATATTTTCTATAATTTTCGAAATCTATACAACAGATGTTTGTTTACTGTTTCACAAAACAAGTTTACATTTCAATTGTATGGGCCTCCGTGACTGAGTGGTTAAGACATCACGCCGCTGATCATGAGGTTTTGGGTTCGAATCCCACAGGCTCCATTGCACACACTCTTTGTGTGGAGCTCCTGGTTGTACTTCTCTTGTGTTGTAATATTTTTCTTTGTGTGCTATCTCGTCCCTGTATATTAACGATGGCTTATAAGCAGGCTTCATGTCGAACACACAAGTCAGATGTATGTTGTTCAATAAAACAAAACATTTCAATTGTACTCTTTTCCACTTGCACTCATTTCCAAAGAGTTTTTTTAAACAAGAAGACATAAAAGGCAAAATTTGGTAAAAAGCGTCAAATAGTAAAGAAATAAATTCCAAATTCCTACATTTAATGATGAGTCTTCACTCCTTGAGTTTTTTACCCTTAGAGCATTTTTTTTTTTTTTTTTTTTCAAATTTTTCATGTATGCATAGTAAATTAAAAAATAAACTTGTTGTACAGAAAGCTGCAAAGTTTTTATTTTGATATAGAATGCTAGGATGCTCCAAGGACATAGAATGGTAAAATATACTAATATTTGTGCAGACATGCATCGGGGAACTTAAAATTTGTAAGGTTTGGCTTTTATAAAAATGAATAGGATTTTTAAATGGGGAAAATGTGTAATTATTAGGATGAGCGAAGCGAATCCTCTACTAGGCCACTCAAGTTACATTTTGTCGTACACTTTATAAAAAATCTATTCAGTATTTTGACTTGAAATTAAACATAAGAATAAATTATGATTTGTAGATTTGCAGAATGTTTTTTTTTTTTTTTTTTTTTTTTTTTTTTTTTACAGAATAACCTTTAAAAATATTATTTTAATAATTAATTTATTCTACATGTTTTTCTATAATGGACGCATTTTTGCAAATAAAAAATTGAACACGTATCTTTTTATTTTCAGAAGGAAAATAAACCATGGGGTTAGTAATTATAGATAGAATCATGAATAATTAATTAAATAAAATATATTTTCATTATTCCGCCAAAATCGTTTGCAAATAAAAAACTGAACCCGTACCTTTTTATTTTAAGAAGGAAAATAAACCATGGGGTTAGTAATTATAGATTTAATCATGATTAATATATTTAAAATATATTTTCATTATTCTGCCAAAATTATTTACGCAGTTAATACTTACGGATTTTAAAAGAATTACATTGTGATTTATTTATTTAGATAAATTTAAAAAAGGTAAAGAAAGGTTAAAAAAGGTAAAGAATTATGATTTATTTATTACTTTGGTAAAGTGGCAACAAAAGAATCATAAACAAGTAAAATTAATTTTTATGGTATTTAAAGTGAATATTTTGTTAAATTTGGTAAGTTTCTTAAGTTTGGTATTCGAAATTAAAGCTTAAAGAATAATTTAAGAATATTTTAATTTATTGAAGAATAATTTAATTCAACCAAATTAAACATATTAACTACGTTTATAAATAATTTCTGGAATGTATTAGTAATTTAAAATTGTCGAAAAAAAGAACACTTACTGGGCAGAACGAACGCCATTACTGGCCATTGGAAAACGTAAAAACATCTTTAAAACTTTTAGTTAAAAATTAAAAAAATATTTAGTAAAATTCTGCTTTGAAAATATTTTTATTAATACCAGTCTTATATCATAAATAAAAAATTCCGTGGAAATTCTTAGTTATTTGGCTGAATTTATATTTATAAAATTTAAATAGGACAAAACATGAGATAACGTTTTTGCTTAATAAAGATGCAAAAAAAATATAAAAAAATAATGTTACTTTCAAATATTTATCTTATGAAATAATGCTTCGCGAATCCAAAAAAATCACGGCTTTTGCTAGTATATATATTTTTTACTTAATTTAAATTAAAGATAGTAAATTAATCTCCATTACGATAAATATAATAAATATTATTATGTGCTTTTTCATATTAATTATGATAATTTTAGGCTTATAATTATGATAATTTTTAGGCTTATTGTATGTATAAAATTTTAAAAATATCATACATACAATAATATTTTTAAATTTTTGAATTTTTGGTGGAGAAAAACACAAATGAAAGTCTTTTGGGCTTTTCATGTTCATTAAAACCCACTATTTTCATTATTCTTTTACTCACTCAGAATATACACACTCAAAAATTTATACGCAATTCGAAACTAAATTCGTGAATATTGTTTTATGGAGTTATAGTATTTAATACCCAGAAAAGTTTTACCCCTAGGAAAAGGAATATTTAGTAAATAAATTTTCATAAAAATGACAAAAACAATCAAACTAAGGTTTTTCATAAATGGTAAAAACCACGGGTGGTAAAAACATGTTTTCCAAAGTCGGTAAAAACCATGGTAAATACCGGTAAAAACCATCAGAAGGTAAATACTGTCCAACCCTACATTGATGTAAACTAAACCTTGATGTGATTAAAATCAAATATGTTACCCACTTTACAAAATGTGGGCAATAGTTTCATGAAGGGGGAATTTTATTATTGGAAATTTCACGCTTCATCCTAATGATCTTCACTAATTATTTTTATAAAAATAAATGTTCTATTGTTTCTATTTAACTTACTAAAAATTTACCATCTTTTCCTATATTTATTTTCAGTTTTACAATGCAATAAAACCTCCTAAAACAAAAACGCTAGGGACGGAATTCCATTTTAGTGGTACACCGTTTATTGTACTGTATTATAATTATGTATTTAGAGCTTTTATCGAGAAGACACATTTATCACTTTTTAGTTAAGCTATTTTTGAACGATAACAGTTTAACGATATAATGTTATTTGAATTAAAATTACAGATTTAATATTTAATTTTCTTGCTCTTAAATAATTTTGAGAGAACTAATTTACCAGTCAATTTTTTAGTTCGAAAATTAATAGCCTTAAAAAAACTAGTTTATATTCCTTTACATTTTTAGGGAAATTATAGAATTCTAGCCGAGGAAACACGTATGTATATATATATGTATACAGGGTGATTCATAAAAGATGGGCAGAACTTTAAGGGGTTATAGTACACTTAAAGACAAATAATATTAAATAGGAGACTAAGGGTCCCAGACGTATTCCCAAGGAGATAGGGGGCATTAAAGTTTAGGGTCCGAAATTTCAAATGATTATAAAAAATGGAAAAATTGGTCGATTCGTTTGCGGTTTTTGCAAAAAATTTTCTTTATGCCAGTATTTTCTTGAAATAAAATTTTAAAGTTCAATTTCAAAAAATGCCGATAGGGGGCGCTTTAGACTTTGGAGTAACAAACAACTATTTTTTAACGTTATTTTTTGTATTTCTTTAAATGATTTCGAAAGCTTAGACTTAAACTTAAATTTTGATCTAAAAATCTGAGTCCTAACGAGTAGTTAAGTAGCGCAAACTGAAATTTGAAATTTGAAACCCTTCTCCCCCCAGAACAAAAATCAGTTATTCCCGATCTTTGTGTCGTAGATTAGGCTCTAACTACTGCCGCGTTTTGCTAAAATTATTCTTTATGTCAGTATTTTCTTGAAAATAAATTTTAAAGAAAATTTTCAAAAAATTCCGATAGAGGGCGCTTTAGACTTTGGAGTAACGAACAACTATTTTATACCGTTATTTTTTGTGTTTCATTAAATGCTTTCTAAAGCTTAGACTTAAATTTTCAGCCCAAAATCTGAATCGTTAGACGTGGTTAAGTTTCTGGGGAGAGGGGTTTGAAATTTCTACTCCTGAGCACAGTTCAGTCTACCATGTCCACACATTGTGTGCTGTGATACGAGGTAAAAAGACACAAATTAGGATTATGTTACCAAAGCATATTTATTAACATGTAATTACAATAAATGTTCAAAATTGTGACCACCAGAGGTTATGCACGCAGAACAACGGCGAAGAATGGAACGGCGAACATTCGCGAAAACATCAGGCTTTTCGAGCACTTCCCCTACAGCGGCGGAAAGTCTGGCGACCAGTTCCTCGGGGGATTCAATGGGTGTCTCATACATAAGAGCCTTCAATTGTCCCCAAAAAAAGAAATCGAGGGGTGAAAGATCTGGCGAGCGAGCAGGCCAAGCAACAGGACCACCTCGACCAATCCATCTGTTCGGAAATGTGATGTCCAGATAGTTGCGGACGTCTCGTACATAATGGGCTGGCGCTCCATCGTGCTGGAACCACATGACCCGCCGGATGCGTGGAGGAACAACGTTTAACAGGTCTGGCAGCACATGTTGCAGAAATGTGAGGTATGTTTTACCGTTGAGGCGTTCAGGAAGAAGGTACGGTCCGATTAGGTGGTCTCCGAGGATTCCTGCCCAAACATTGATGGAAAAGCGTCTCTGATGAGCATGTGGATACGTAGCATGTGGATTGACATCCGCCCATACATGTGCATTGTGTGTGTTAAATGTACCTTCACGTGTGAAGGTACATTCATCGGTGAAAAGCACAGTTCGTCCAAAATGTGGATTTAGCGCGTTCTGCTGCAGAAACCAGCGGGCGAATTCAATACGATTTGGATAATCCCCTGGAGACAGTTTCTGGACTCGTTGCACATGAAACGGGAGCAAATGTTCATCCTTCAGTACCCTCCAAGTCATGGACTCTGAGGTATCCACCTGCCTAGCCACTGTTCGTGTACTTGTACTTGGCTGCGCCGCTACTACATCCAGAATGGCTTCTGCAACAACTACTGATTCGTCCTTTTTTGCACGACCTGCATTCGACCGGGAAGCGAGAAATGATCCCGTCTCACACAACTGTCTGTGCAAGCGCTCGAAAGTTTTGCGGTTAGGCAACCGCCTGTTGGGAAATCGCTCTCCGTACATTCGTTGTGCCTTTGCACCATTTCCGTCTGCCGCTCCGTAAATTAAATGCATCTCAGCCTTTTCCTTATTCGTGAAGGGCACCATCTTCCGATTCATTACTACAGCGACTTACACTTGACTCACCGTTCAGTGGTTTTTATGCCTGAATCGTGTCGAAATTTTGCATACGTGTTCTTCTTCTTCCCCATTTGACATTTGCATACTTTCTGTCTCCTTCTTCACCCGGTGACTAGCGTCAGGAATGGAGCTTTAACGTTTGCATGAGCGACGTTTCCAACTGTGCCAGTGCCTTTATGAGTGAATTCCGACTATGCAGTCCTTGACGAAAGTTGTATTTTTGCCTCGTATCACAGCACAGAATCGTTGGGCATGGTTAAGTAGTGCAAACTGAACTATGTTCAGAAGTTGAAATTTGAACCCCCTCCCCTCGCTACTGAACCACCCTCAGCGATTCAGATTTTGAGCTGAAAATTTAAGTTTAAGTCTAAGCTTTAGAAAGCATTTAATGAGACACAAAAAATAACGGTATAAAATAGTTGTTCGTTACTCCAAAGTCTAAAGCGCCCTCTATCGGAATTTTTTGAAACTTTTCTTTAAAATTTATTTTCAAGAAAATACTGACATAAAGAATAATTTTAGCAAAACGCGGCAGTAGTTAGAGCCTAATCTACGACACAAAGATCGGGAATAACTGATTTTTGTTCTGGGGGGAGAAGGGTTTCAAATTTCAAATTTCAGTTTGCGCTACTTAACTACTCGTTAGGACTCAGATTTTTAGATCAAAATTTAAGTTTAAGTCTAAGCTTTCGAAATCATTTAAAGAAATACAAAAAATAACGTTAAAAAATAGTTGTTTGTTACTCCAAAGTCTAAAGCGCCCCCTATCGGCATTTTTTGAAATTGAACTTTAAAATTTTATTTCAAGAAAATACTGGCATAAAGAAAATTTTTTGCAAAAACCGCAAACGAATCGACCAATTTTTCCATTTTTTATGATCATTTGAAATTTCGGACCCTAAACTTTAATGCCCCCTATCTCCTTGGGAATACGTCTGGGACCCTTAGTCTCCTATTTAATATTATTTGTCTTTAAGTGTACTATAAACCCCTTAAAGTTCTGCCCATCTTTCATGAATCACCCTGTATTTAGCCTCCGATGCTATTTCTTTCAGACAAGCTAAAAAGTGTCGTGTCAAAAATTGTGGCTCACTTTTACTTACCTATCATACGTAGTATAGGGTAAATCTTGCAATCGTTTTGAAAATCTAAAAAAAAAAAAAAAAATGACGGATTTACACGTTTCAGATACTGGAGATTCCGAAAAACATATTTTTAGAAAGAAAAAAAATTGCCGTCCGTTTGTCTGTCTGTAAACACTCTATCTCACGAACAAATGGAGATAGAGACTTAAAATTTTGTATGTACTTAGTAAGTAAGAATAGGACGAAGCTTATTTAATATCAGTAACCTCGATTATCCGGAACTATTTTTTTCGGACTCTCGAAAAATTCGTTCTGATGAAATGTATATAATTTTTTTTTGTTATTTTTTTATTTTAAGGAAACGACGTAAAAGGCAATAAAATAACACAAATTTTGCATCAAGAACGAAGTCGGTCAGATTAATAGTTGCCGAGATATTTGTAATCCTGTTTTCCACATTCTTCGATTTTTCATGACCCTGTATTTTCTTCAAATTTCCATTCAAAGATATTTTTTAATTGGAAATGAGACGCTTAATCTGACGCAGTAAACTGTTAGTTAATATGATTATTGTTTTTGGAGTTATAAGGATGTTTCTTTTACGTAATACGGTACTACTTGTGTAGTTTGGTATTTTACATAATTTGTCGAAATGGGTTCATCAGCAATTCATTAATGGAGCTTTACTATGTATATTAAGAATATTTAAACATACGTTTAAATTTTGTTTTGGAATTGCAATGCATTTTATTAGTAGTTTTCACATATTATATAATGCATATCCATTATGGGTAAGTATTACGGTGGCCCCCAACGACTAGTTTCTTCGTAATCTGGCCGTTAAAACGAGACATTCATACAATTTTATTGTTAAAATGCATTTCCTTTTTCTCAGCCTATAAAAAAGAGTTTAAACTAAAGAAAAAATCTGTTTTTGATGAATTTAGTTAATGAAGAAGTAGCACGTCAAATTGTATCTCTTTATTATTCCGCAATTCCAATGTCTCAGAGAGAAATTGCTAAACAATTGGGTATTTCACGCCGTTTTGTTTGCTATTATATTGATAAACACAAGAAAAATGAAGTTAGTTCATTGCATTCTAAACAGGGTCGCCTTTCTAAAAAACCTCTATGAGGTTTTTTTTTTTTTTTTTTTTTTTTTTTTTTTTTAATCGGAGGCGAAATTGAATTCTGCAATGGCAGAATCTACATTCAACTTTTTTTTTTTTTGTTTTAGCTAAACTTTTTTTTTTCACTGGTAACTCTCACCTGCCTCCTAGAATATTTACAATGCCAACCTTTAAAACATAAGTAAAAATAACAACATCAATATGAATTAAGCCATCTGAAGACAATAATCAGAAACGTACAACAGTACACATAGCTAAGCAATGTTCCGGTCTGTTTTTGCGAACGAACCTCGGATTTCTATGATTTTATATTTTAAACTAAAATCTTTTCAAGGGAATCTTAAATTGGTGGTCACACTACTTTCATCAGCGTAGACAGAGAAGGCTGCATTCGCTAGACGCACTATGGGTTTGTCGTCCTTCTTCTCTATTGATTCTGTTATGGTGATTGTTGATTTAATTTCCGACATTTGATATGTTACGCTTTAATTTCTGACCAATAGTTCCAGTGGAAAAATCTAAATAATCTGAAAAGAATCTAAAAAACTTGCAAGCTGTGATTAATGTTTGTTGTGTTAAATTTTCAGTGATTAAAAACACCCTATTACATCTCTTTATTTCATTGACATTTTATTTTTCTACATTGACTTTGTGTCTGCATTATGCTCCATTCTGATACATGCTGGTTAGAAAAGAATCAGATAATATTTACGATCAATTGCAGAGTTATATAACATGATTTTAGCTACTTTTTGAGTGACAAGTGGAAGTTTTTATTTTGATATGTACGCGAATTGTGCATTATTTATCAGCTACCCCTTGTATATGCGTAGAAACTTAATGACGAACAACATTTAAAAATAAATTGTGAAATTTAAGAAGGCAACTTTCAGTAACTTAGAAACTAAAAACGAGTTCTAGTTTTCTAGGAAGGGGCGCGTATGCTTTAATGACAAGACAACAGTGGCCACAAGAGAGAATTTCATCTGGTAACCGAATTTAGTGTGGTGTGCATGGCGATAGCCAAATTAAGAATGAAAGATAGCATTAACTCTCTGGATCCCAAACCGCCCGAGATATTTTAATTCGTATATTTCAGTTCCCACCAGAAAATTAAAACCATAATATTTGCTTTAATCAATAACAGAACATTCCGTATTTAAATAAAACGAAATTAGCCATTGAATTTTTCTGGTGTGAAATGAACTACATAATTTCTAGAACGTGTTCTAGCATGGGAATTAAAGGGTTAAAGACAGTTTTTGCAAATCTAAATTACTTTCAAATGCAATTTGCTTTGAAAAAAAAAATCTTGACGACTTTATGCCAGGAAGAAGTATTTATATGATGGAATAGAGACGCAGCGTGACAGTTGTAGCGTAAGAGTTTAGTATCGCGCATGAAAATATTTGCTGTTTGTGGAGAGTCTTCAGAAGCACTTTTACAGCAACGAGAAAGATTGCAGGCAGTCGCACTCAAGGTAAACAGCGACAACAAATGACCATTATATTATGTTGCAAGCAAAATTAGATTGCTTCCAGTCCATGGAGAATATTATTTGGCTGTTTCATGAAGAAACAAACCATCAAGTGTTGCGCCAGTGTGTCCTCAAGGTAGTTTATTTGCTTCTCATCTTAAAGACAGCATTTTATTTGCACCTGGCAGAATTTTATTTGACAGATCAGAAATATCCCGGCCTTCACTGGGATATAGGCACATAGCATCGAAAACCAACAATGAGGCGACAATTTTTCTTGAGTCTTTTAATGTGAAGAATGATTCTCGAAACCTTTTGGTTTAGATAAAAGTGGAGACCAGATTTTATTTGAATAACATCAATCATGGAAACCGTTAACGTGGCTTTGGAATTCTTGTGTAGGATTTTATTATGTTGAATGGCGATGGTTACAGCGTGTGGACATGCTGTTACCAGTGGATGCTTTTGCCGACTAACTAACCTTTCCCAATGTGCGACTACTCCGAGGTGTTATTTCGTAAAACTTGTGTTTTTTAAATAGAAGATAGTGCCAGATCATATTGATCTCACGCTATGGATGAATTGCTGGAAGGTGAAAAAAAAAAATTTCCTCAAACAGATTGGCCATTGTGATCCTGTCACAGGAATCCCATTTATGTTTATAGGACACTTTGTGAATTGCCCTTTCTAAATATCAACGTTCACCTGCGAACACATAGCAGCTAAATAAAATGTTAGTTGAGGAACGAGCATATCTATCAAAAACTGCTCGACAAACTTGCTTTGAATATATAAGTGATCGATATCTAACAGTTAAGGCCCCTGTCCTCGCTCGAGGAAACGCTCGCGAGCTAATGCTATTCCTATGGGGAAGCATTTTTCTAATAACTCTTTCGCATTTTGACATTTTTGAATAATTTTTTTTGCATCGGATAGCTGAGGTGCATGCCGACAGCGCAACTTTTTTATTTTTTCGATTTTGGTTGCAGATATTTTTTACAAAGTTAGTTTCACTTTCAAAACTTTTGTTGTTTTTTTCTCTATACAAAAAGATTTTTTATAAAACCTTATTATTATTATTCACTAAACACCATACTTCCAAAAAGAAACTTTTTTTTTTTTTTTTTTTTTTTTGCTTAAGTTCTATAAATATACGTATTTTTCATTTCTGTAAAAACGTATTTTTGTGCATTCTTTGAAATGCAGTAAGTAGCTATAGAGCAGGGCTGTCCAACGCGGCGCCCTTTGAAGGCTTTCTTGGCGCCCTTTTGAAGGTTTCCTGTTATTAGATTTTTTAGAAGTAAAATTCCATTATAAAGAATGCTTTATTTAAAATCATTAATATTTGCACCAGAGATATTTTCAAAAACTGTGAAAACGCATTAAAACCCATTGAGTGGCGGTAAGATATATTATATCCCACCTATTTTTAACAATATTTCCACCAGAAACATTTAATGAATTTTTTATTTTATATCTTAGGCGAGAAAAAAATTTGTAAAAATGTCTATCGTTACTTTATTTTTTTAAGCCCGTCTATTTAAGCCTGTCCCTATTATGTCTGTCTTTGTTTTTGTATTTTTTATAAAACTAAATTCAATCATTCAAAATAAGTTATAGCTTATTTTCACATTCTAAAAGAAACGTAGCAACATCTCTGATTACCATGTTTATTTATTTATTGGTGTTATTATTGGCGTGATTAAATTTTCTAGCATTTTACTCTACAAATATTTTTGAGATAGTCCTCTCATGGAAAAATGTATAATTTGAAATTTAATATAACTTCAGAACCGTAGGGTCTTTGGTCTACCGCTTTAAGATTTATTTGCATTATGTTATGACGTGCGCTTATACTAATACTAAGCGATAATATTGCCGCATGTTTTCGGTCAAGTGAATGATGACGCCCTTCATTGAGTGCCAAGAGCTGAGGTGCGCCCTTGCTTAATAAAAGGTTGGACAGGCCTGCTATAGAGTAAATTTCACGTCCATCAGGCAATTTTCTGAAAATTTATGACTTACGAAACAAAAAACAATTCGCTCTTAAGCTTTGCACGCAGATATAATAAGATTGCTATCTGAAATTATTAAGAGAAACATCAATAATTAGTATCATGCATTAAAAGTTTACGTAGTATGTCAGAACTAAAAAAATTTCGAATATCACGTCAAATAAACTTTTGGTTTGTATCTAAAATAGACATAATTTTGAAAAAAAATTGTTTTTTCCATTTAGGACCATTTTCCACCATTATTTTCATAATAGGCACATAACAGTATTTGCCGGTGATCAAACTTGTGAGGGATTTATGGCCCCACACTAGGCATAAAAAAAGACCCGGATGATAATGTAAAGTCTATGTTGGTGTTCTTTTCAAATATCTCGCTCAAATTTTAATATTTTTACATAATTTTTTTTTTTTTTTTTTTTTTTTTTTTTTTTTGCCTAGGATAGCTTAGGACGTTCCATAACCGGCCTAGTTTTTCAATTTTTCGTTTCAAATTAAAAAAAAAAAAAAAAAAAAACTTTAAATTTTAAAATTGGTTTAAACCGGTTCTGAAATTGAAATTATCATAATATAAAAAATGTATGAACAAAATCGAAAAAGTATGGCCGGTTGTAGATCCTCGAAAACTAGGCCGGTTGTAGATCGTCCTCAGCTATCCTATGCACAAAACAAAATCAAGTAAAAATATTAAAATTTGTGCGAGATATCTGAACAGAACGCCCCCATAACTTTACATTATAATCCGGGTCTTTTTCTGTGCCGAATGTAGGGCCTTAAAGTTGGCATCGGTTCTATCGTATAGTTCTTGCCATTATATTTCAGTAGAAATTTTATACGACATATGTGAGGTAACTAAATAAATTTAATGAAAATGACAAATTTTTATAATGAATTCCTAGTATGTTTTAGTATAAAAAACATGAATTCAAAATAAACTCCATTAAAATAGCTGGTTTTATAATTTAATATATTTAAAGATAATTAGCATTTTTAAATATAAGTTATATCTTTCAGAGTATTCCAGCTAAATTTTTTTTTTTATCAGTGTCTTTAAAATTATTTATAAATAAGTTCATGACATTTTAATATTTTTAAAAAGTTATTCACTGATAGTTACATTTTTTTTTTTTTTTTTTCATTTGAGATCTCATCTTTTGTAATTTAAGATAGTGCTTTGCGCAGAAAAAAATCAGCGAAAGAGAGAGATAGAACTGGCCGGCAAAACAGGTGGGTGTGACGTTTATCGAGGTTGGGCTCTTGGAAGAAGATTAGAAACAGCAGCTGTCGGGCACTCTTTTACATTTTTTTTTTTGTTCCATCATTGACGGACCCCTAAGGGTGCAGTCTTACATTCCACTGATCTTCCGAGCCGGAAACTTACGAATATTTCGTACGTCGAAAAGCAGTGTTTTTTCAGTCCCACCTGTTATTCATTTGCTACTGTAGATGATTTTTTGTACGCTTGGCCACCTACGATGCATATAGAGTCCCCATTCATGTAACACGATTTATTCACACAGTTTTCTGTCAAAATCATTTTATAAGAACTCACGGTACGTGAGAAATCAATTTTATCCTGATATATATATATATTTATAATCTTATTCATTAATTACTTTAGTAAAGGAATCCTTTATATATATATGAAGGCTTCTTTTAACGAAGTATATATATATATATATATATATATATATATATATATATATATATACAGGGTGATTCCGAATTTTTTTTACAATAAAAGAGGGGTGATAGTACACATCAAGACAAACAATATTAAATAGGCGACCAAGGGTCCAAAACGTTTTCCTAAGGAAATAGCCGCCATTAAAGTTTAGGGGCCAAAATTTCAAATAAACATAAAAAACGTAAAAATCGGTCGATTGATTTGCGGTTTTCACTAAAATTATTCTTTATGTCGGCATTTTCTTGAAATTAAATTATAAAGATAAATTTCAAAAAATGCCGATAGAGGGCGCTTTAGACTTTGGAGTAACGAACAACTATTTTTTGCCGGTATTTTTTGCATCTCATTAAATGTTTTCGTAAGCTTAGACTCAAACTTAAATTTTGAGCTCAAAATCTGTAGTTGGGAGTGGTCAAGTAACACAAACTGAGCTGTGTTCAGAGGGTTCAAATTTCAAATGATTATAAAAAACGGAAAAAATGGTCGATTGATTTGCGGTTTTCACTAAAACTATTCTTTATTTAGGTATTTTCGTGAAAATAAATTATAAAGATAAATTTCAAAAAATGCCGATAGAGGGCGCTTTAGACTTTGGAGAAACGAAACACTCTTTTTTGGCGTTATTTTTTTGCATCTTATTAAATGCTTTTGTAAGCTTAGACTTGAACTTAAATTTTGAGCTCAAAATTTGAATAGCTGGGAGTGGTTAAGTAGACAAACTTAGCTGTGTTTGGAGGGTTCAAATTTCAAATAATTGTAAAAAACGGAAAAAATGGTAGATTCGTTTGCGGTTTTTGCTAAAACTAATTTTTAAATCAGCAGTTTTCTTGATCAATCAGTATTTTCTTGAAAATAATTTATAAAGGTAAATTTCACAAAATGCCGATAGAGGGCGCCTTAGACTTTGGAGTAGCGTACAACTATTTTTAACTGTTATTTTTTTAATCTCATTAAATGCTTTCAAATGCATAGACTTAAATTTTGGGCTGAAATTTTGAATCGTTGGGAGTGTTTAAGTAGCGAAAAATTGAATTGTGCTCGAGGAGGAAAGAGGGTTAAATTTTAATTCCTGAACACACTTCAGCTTGCGCTTCTTAACTCCTCATAACGATTCAGGATTTGAGCTCAAAATTTAAGTTTAAATCTAAGCTTCCGAGAACATTTAAAATGCTTTGCAAGTATTTAATTAGAACCAAAAAATAACGGTTAAAATGAATTGTTGGTTACTCTGAAGTTTAAGGCGACCTTTGACGGAATTTTTTGAGATTTATCTTTAAAAATTATTTTCAAGAAGATACTGACTTAAAGAATAGTTTTATTTTAAACCACAAACGAATCGACCAATTTTTCCATTCTCTATAATTACTTTAAATTCGAACCTCCCCCCCCCCCCTTGAACACAGTTCAGTTTGTGCTACTTAACCACTCCCTACTATTCAGATTTTCAGCTCAAAATTTAAGTTTAAGTCTAACCTTCCTAAATCATTTAAAGGGATGCAAACAATAACGGCAAAAAATAGTTGTTCGTTACTCCAAAGTCTAAAGCGCCCTCTATCGGCATTTTTTGAAATTTATCTTTATAATTTATTTTCACGAAAATACCTAAATAAAGAATAGTTTTAGTGAAAACCGCAAATTAATCCACCAATTTTTCCGTTTTTTTTTAATCATTTGAAATTTGAACCCTCTGAACACAGCTCAGTTTGTGTTACTTAACCACTCCCAGCTACAGATTTTGAGCTCAAAATTTAAGTTTAAGTGTTAACTTACGAAAACATTTAATGAGATGCAAAACATACCGGCAAAAAATAGTTGTTCGTTACTCCAAAGTCTAAAGCGCCCTCTAGCGGCATTTTTTGAAATTTATCTTTATAATTTAATTTCAAGTAAATGCCGACATAAAGAATAATTTTAGTGAAAACCGCAAATCAATCGACCGATTTTTCCGTTTTTTATGTTTATTTGAAATTTTGGTCCCTAAACTTTAATGGCGGCTATCTCCTTAGGAAAACGTTTTGGACCCTTGGTCTCCTATTTAATATTGTTTGTCTTGATGTGTACTATCACCCCTCTTTTATTGTAAAAAAAATTTGGAATCACCCTGTATATATTATATATATATATATATATATATATATATATATATATATATATATATATATATATATATATATATATATATATAAGTATATATATATATATATATATATATATATATATATATATACTTTTATAAGAAATTATTTAAAGAAAAAAATATACGTTTTACAATTTTATTTAAAATACATTTTTTATATTTTCGCTCTCTTTAAAATAAACATTATTTTTAAATAATATTTAAACTCCTACGACATTCTAACGTTTGTGTACATTTTAATTACTCTCGCTCTAAATATGAATAATACTAATATAAATTATTTAACTAAGCATAAATTCATTGATCTATTAAAATAACAATGCTATTTTAATAGATTAATTCTTTGTATTGATTTCCTGAAATTAATATCATCAGTAAATGGCACCTGTGCTATTCATTGTAATCTATAATTGAATTGATGGTAGAAAAGTTATTTTAATTCTTAAAAAATAAGTGAATAAAAACAAAGCTGGATTTTAGTTATTTTTGACATGTTTAGAAAGTCTTTCCAATTTTCTAATAAAAACAACGTAATGACATTATGATATTTCTAGAGCTAAATGTGATAACGGTACTTGTTACTGAAGGGGAAAAAAGCTTGACAAAATACTGAAAATATGGATTCCAACCCCCTAGAGCTTCAGAAAACAGTCGGGAGTCTGCAAACAGCACGGCTCCATGGAAAAAAAAAGGCAGTGTAGTCTTTCCCCTTAAAATATAAATTGCAAAAGAGAATTTTTTTTTTTTTTTTTTTTTTTTTTTTTTTTTTTTTAGAAATATATTAGAATTAGAAAGGAAAGTTTAGGAAATGTACTTCTGAATATGAAGTACTTATCTAAAAATCTTAATTTTTAACAAAAGTTTTTTTTTTTTCAAAATTTTTAGAAGCTTTATTGTAGAACAACATGGTATTTAGCTGGGCAATATTTCAAGAAATCTACAAAACAATAACCTGCCCTGAAAAAATATATATTTTTAAAATTGCAGTTGAAAATATATCTAACAACATAAATCAATGTGCTATAATTCAGTCATAAAATACATATTATTAATTAAATGATAAGAGCTGTTTTAAAACTGGTCGTTGGGGACCACCGTAATACTTACCCATCGTAGATATCAATAACATAATATATGAAAATAAAACATGTGTAAACTATTTAAAAAATGCATTGCAATTAAAAAACAAAATTAAAACGTATATTTAAATATTTTTAATATACATAGTAATACTCAATTGCTGATGAACCAATTTCGACAAATTACATAAAACGACAAACTACTCAAGTAGTACCGAATTGTGTAAAAGAAACATCCTTATAGCTCCAAAAATAATAATCATATTAATTAACAGTTTACTGCGTTGGATTAAACGTCACATTTCTAATTAAAATATACTTTTGAATTGAAATTTGAATGAAATACAGGGTCATGAAAAATCGAAGAATGTGGAAAACAGGATTAAAAATATCTCGGCAACTAAAAATCCGAACTACTTCGTTTTTTATGCAAAATTTGTGTTATTTTAGTGCCTTTTATGTTCATTTAATTGAAATTAAAAAATTTCGAAATTTTTCATATGCCTTTCATCAGAACGAATTTTCGAGAGTCCGAAAAAAATAGCTCCGGATAATCCAGGTTACTGATATTAAATAGGCTTTGTTCCATTCTTACATACTAAGTACATAGAAAATTTGAAGTCTCTATCTCAATTTGATCGGGAGATAAAGCGTTTACAGACACATAGTCAGACAGACAGACACACAGACGGACGGACGGCACAATTTTTTTTTCTAAAAACATGTTTTTCGGAATCTCCAGTATCTGAAACGTGTAAACCTATTAAAAATTTCTTTTTGATTTTCAAAACGATTGCGAGACTTACCCTATACTACAAATGATGGATAAGTAACAAAACTCAATTTATATTTTCTAAAGGTAATTTGGGGTATAGTTTTATTTGATAAATAATTCATGTTGTAAGAAACTGAGTCAAATCCATGTTCCTAAAATTTATGTGTTAAAAAGAATTGCGTTAGTACTTTTGCATACAGCAATAAATACATTAACATATTCCGATATAATATATTTTTAGAAATTCGGGAAATTTAAAAATAAAAAAAATGCCACTCATTTAAAGTAGAGAAGGCAAACTGTCACAAGGTACAACATCCTGTTGTTGCAAGTCTAACACATATATATTTTTAAAAATTTGTTTTTTAAATAATTGTGAAAAGGTTTTGATCGTCAAGATCACGTCATCAGTTTGGTGGTAAAAAAAAAAAAAAAAAAAAAAAAAAGACCGGTAGAATAGTATGCAATATTGTCATACAAAATTAAATATAACAGAATAATTTTGTTTAACTTAATATTTGGCATATTGAAAATAATTTAGGAAATAAACATTATATTGGTAAACATCTTACCCGTGGAAAAACACGATCACTCGTTATCTCTAGGGTGGCTTTGAAAATTTCATGCCAACACTTTTTGAAAACCTGATGAATACTTCCATGATGTTATAGATAAATTCAAGGAAATTTAAAAGCCTTTACTTATAAAGCTTTCATTTGCACCAAAAAAAAAGAAAAAATAAACATAGAAAGAAAGAATGCCCTATCCAACAAATTGTCCGAAAAAAAAATGGAAAAGAGATATTAGATTTATTTATTTATTTAAGGTTTAAAGGGCTGTTTTAATACGAGAATAATAGCAAACTTTACAATTTTCAATGCGAGCACCTAATTTGGATATCATGTTTGGATTGTTTCGAAAATGTTACAGTAGAGTATTCAATGGGAAATTATTCAATCAAGTAGTTTAAAAGATATACGGATTTTTAAACTCATTTTATTAGTTAGAAAACAAACAATACATATATATTTTTCTTTATATATATATATATATATAACTTAAAACTAGTTGATAGAATGATCTGTGATTTTGGATTCAAATATTGGAAGCTTTTAGAAATCATTTTCTGGGTTTTGACATTTTATAGGTTACTAGCAAAACCCGCAATTTTGCTCGCGTAATAGTTGAACTATGCAAGTGATACTAGTATGTCTGAATTTCATTAGAAGTAATAATGTATTAAAGAATAGTTCAAAAACTTCCATTTAAGCCACAGCTTGACTAAATTTCATTCTTACATGCATTATTCCGAAATGAGACATAAAATAATGCGAAGAACTAAAGATAATTCTAAATAAATGGTAACATAGAAAATATTTTGAAACTTTTATGCTCAATTCATACGTTTAAATCTAATTTTTTTTTAAACAATCTTCGTATACATTTACATATTAAAATTAATCATCATGTCAAAATTTAAGTTAATTTTCTAAGGATCTACCATCTCTCGAGGGGTAATGGCACTACCGTAAAATGTCTATGTTGAAAAAGGGACTGTCACCGTTAATTTGCAAATATTAACTTTGAAATCAGTTTGGTATTTCTAATATTCTATAGAAATGTAATTTAGAAAGATTTAAAGATTTTTTAGAATATTTCTTGTTTTTGCTCATCCAATTATGCCTGTGTGTGGTAGCAGTACTGGTAGCAGTACTGGCATAGAGCATTGAGGATCATGAGAATGATCTATGTAAGGATGAGAGAGTGTCACCATTGATTCGAAAATATCACTTTTATAATCGGTTTATTACTTCCTGAGCCTGCACAGAAATCGTAATTTAGGCATATTTAGATCTCTTTAAGTACTCAAACAAAGGTTACTCTTTAAGTATTTTTAAGTTCAAGTTTACAGCTAACAGTTCTTAGAAGACATTTATATTTTGTAAGTAACTACTATGCCAAATTTAAAGTTTCTAGACTCCTTGCTATAATAAAAATCTCCATTTTGAATATTTTTTGCTCCTTCACCCTCTGCTGATAGTGTCACCAACATAAAATGTAACTTACGTTTGTTATATTTTAACAGATTCTATCACCACCAATTTACTTTTGAAATCGGTTTGATACGTGCTCAGATTGCTTACAGATTGCCATTTAGAAAGTTTTACTTTATTAAAAATTTGCAATATTTGCTGCATCGAAACTCTACATCTTTTATAGACTATCTTTATTCTGACCAATGAGAATGCTTTACTACATAGTCAAGTAACAGATTTTTATCAAAGCGGTGGAGTGATGATGAAGCTAATCCTGCAGATTTTAAACAGTGAAGGGAGCTTTTTCGCGCATTCCTCCTCCCCCCCCCTCTTTTAAATTTCAAATTTTTAAGGAAATGCTAAAGATTATTTATATATTATAAGTAAATACCATGCTAAATTCATGCTTCTAGTCCCACAGTAACACAAAAATTGCATTTTAAGAATATGTTTTGCTCCTGCACCTCCTTTGGATTTGTGGCATCGACATAAAATATAACGAATGTTTGATTCCTGGCAAACACCATCATTTTGGTACCATTACTTTCGAAATAGGTTCAGTAGTTCCGAAAATTAGCCCCTGCAAACAAACAAACAAACTGTACCGCTTTATAATATAGGTATAGATTATCATGCTAAATTTTATGCTTCTAGTCCCTTCAGTAAAAAAAAAATCGCATTTTTTAGAACGTTTTTTGCAGTTGCTCCCACTTTGGGTTTGTGGCATCGAAATATGATATAGCCTATGTTTGATTCCGGGCGAACACCATCAGTTTGGTACCATTATTTTTCAAATCGCTTCTGTAGCTCCGGAGATTAGCCCCTACAAACAAACAAACTTGACTTCTTTATAATATAGGTATAGCCTATGTTTGATTCCGAGCGAACACCATCATTTTGGTACCATTACTTTTGAAATCGGTTCAATAGTTCCGAAGATTAGCCTCTGCAAACAAACAAACAAACTTTACCTCTTTATAATATAGGCATAGATTGCCATGCCAAATTTTATGTTTCTAGTCCCTTCAGTAACAGAAAAATCGCATTTTTAGAACGTTTTTTTCTGCTGCACCCCCTTTGGATTTGTGGCATCGAAATATGATATAGCCTATGTTTGATTCCGGGCGAACACCATCATTTTGGGACCATTACTTTTCAAATCGGTTCTGTAGTTCCGGAGATCAGCCCCAACAAACAAACAAACAAACTTTATCTCTTTATAACATAGGCATAGATTGCCATGCTAAATCTCATGCTTCTTGTCCTTTCAGTAACAGAAAAATCGCATTTTTGGAACGTTTTTTGTCCCTGCACCGCCTTTAACCATTTGCGGCGCAGAGCAAATTCATTGCTTAAGTGTTGAAATCAGTGACACACCGGAATTCGAAAACAACTTTATTTGTAAATAAGAAAAAGCTATATTTCGCTCATTCAATAAAATATTTTTTTTTTTTTTTTTTTTTTTTTTTTTTTTTTTAACCAAAATTGCCAATGTGGCGTTTGAGAATTCAAATTAAGTGGTTTCATAGATATACTACTAAGGGGTTAAATTTCTAGCATCGACAGCCTATGTTTGATTCCCGGCGAACACCATCATTTTGGCATCATTACTTTTGAAATTGGTTCAGTAGTTCCGAAGATAAGCCCCTACAAGCAAACAAACAAACAATTTTTAATTCTTTATAATATAGGTATAGACAACAAATGTTTTTTCCTAACACTTATTAGTATGTATATAAAATAAATTGAATATTGAATACGTGAATTTCTTTTACATTGCTAAGAGTAAGCCATCAATGCAAAGATGCCCAAGCCGTGGATCGAGTTCGGATCACTGGAATAGCGCTCTACTGCTTTACTAAGAACCTACGAGGACGATATCCAGCCTAGAGGTCTGCACGGGCCGGGCTCGGGCCGATTTCCAATAATGGCATTCGGGCCGGGCCGGGCTCGGGCCTTACTTCTGAAGACTCGGGCCGGGCCTAGTCACTAATCATTTCGGACCGCTCTGGGCTTGGGACTTAATTTTTTTGCTGGAGTATCGGGCCGGGCCTAACTTTTTTTTTCCTTTGCGAAGCCGAGACTGATTCCATTCTTCCTAGTTTTCATGGACCAAAATAATCAGTTCCTATTGAATCTTCCTATATGAAAATCCTTTTCTCGACTTTTTATAAATCAGTAATATTTGGCTTTGTCCAAAAATTTCTGCAAAAAAGCATATACTTTTAAGCCGTCATTATTCTACAATTAAACATTAGAATTTATTCCTTTTAAAGAATCGTAGATTACTAGACGTTTTAAAATAGAATTAAACACACACACACACACAAAAAAAACACACACACACACACAAAAAAAAAAAAAAACCATGATTATGACGGAATTTTTTTTTAAACTGAAAACTGAAAGTTTCTTTTAAAATGTTCATTTATGCAAAATGAATACAACAAACAATATGAGAGAAAAAAATTTATTAAACATTTACATCTGTTAAGAAGGGAATGAATATTTTTTCGTTCCAAAGTGATTTCGTCTTTGGAAATTTTACCATGTACCGCTTTTTCGATTTTTTGTCTCCATTACAGGGAATATGGATTAATAATACTAGTGATAACTGAAACATTTACATACGACAAACAAAGATCCATTTAAAAGCATAAATATCGCAGCCTACGGCACTTCTGCATAAATGGAGATTATAAACATGGAAAAAAAAAAAGACTAATATAATTTTTTTTTGGTCAGAACTCTTCCATAAGATTAAAAATCAATGTTCTGTAGAAGTTCACTCGAGCCGGGCCGGGTTCGGGCCGAAATTTAAAAATTTTTCCGGACCGGTCCGAGCTCGAGCCATTATTTTTTTCGTTCGGGCCGGACCGGGCTCGGGCCGAATTTTTAACTTTCGGGCCGGGCCGGGTCGGGCCAATATTTCTTTCGTACGGCCCGGGCCTGGAAATTTCGGCCCGTGCAGACCTCTAATCCAGCCTGGCATCTCTATACAAACATTCAGCGAGACATCTTTTCTACATAAGTCTTCATCCGTATATTTATTCTTATTTTTGTAATTTTTTTTCTACATAGGTAATTTGTTAAAAAAGATTATATATTTCAATGCATATGGTCAGTATCATATGTTTAAATTTTTTTATTCAGAAAGTTATGCATAAATTTTTTCTCTTTTCAATTTCTAGTTTATGAAATAAGTTTTTGCTTATATTTTCTATTCGTTGATTTAATTTATATATAGTTTATATTTGTCCAAATTTCTTAACTTATTTATGTTTCCTGTTTAAGATTAATTGGACAATGGTAGAAATCTTTGAATTAGGATATTTTCTTGATTGCTACCACAGAAATTGTTCGTAAATTTTTGTCATCACGTAATATTGTACTTAATAATGAGTTATGTGTCAGATTTTTTTAAAAAATTCTTCATTGTTCCACTTTTGCTCATTCTATTTGCTTATCTCGTTGAGTTTGTGTATATTCCATTAAGTCAGGGCTGTCCAACGCGGCGCCCGCGGGCGCCATGGCGCCCTTTGAGGATTTTTTGGGCGACCTTTCGAAGGTTTCCTGTTATTATACTTTTTAGAAGTGAAATTCCATTATAAAGTATTTTTTCTCCTTAATCATTCTTATTACCATGAGAGATATTTTCAAAACATGCAAAAACGTATTAAAAAACAGAAACATACTTTAAAAATTTAATCATACATATTTTCACGATATCTAATTATTGTTTATAAAGTGTAATTAAAATGGTTAAATTTAGTAATAATTGGAAATAGCTATTTTTAATATTTAAAAAGTATCAGAGAAATAAATCTTTTTCACTTTTCCCTGCCCGCCCCTTTGAAGTCGCATTATGAAAGCACTTTCAAACTATATGAATTGGTCACTATCAGGCTTGTTTTTCGTTTCGTACTTTTTATAAAACTAAATTCACCCTTCAAAATAAGTTAAAACGTATTTTAACTTTCTAAAAGAAACCTAGCAATATCTTTGATCTCCATGTTTATTTATTTTTATTGTTTTCATTATAGGCATGTTTAAAGTTTTTGGTACTTTACCGTACAAACATTTTTTAAATAGACCTTACGTATAAAAATGTATAATCTGAAATTAATACATGTAACTTCAGAACCGTCGGTGTCTTTTGTCTGTTTGCTTAAGATTCATTCACATATCGTTAAGATGTGCATGAATACTAATGCTGTGCAATAATACTGCCGCATGTTTTCAGTAATATGAAAAATGGCGCCCTTCATTGAGTACCAAGAGCTGAAATGTGCCCCTGCTTATTGAAAGGTTGGACAGCCCTGCATTAAGTGATCCTTCCTTACGTCAAAGGAATTTGTTGTGGTGTGCGGGATTTAAAAATTGATCTTCTGCCATAGGCATGACACACAATTGTGATTTATATTCGCTATGGGTGTTGATTTGCAGTATTATTGGTTATAAATAACTCAGAAACTACTTGACGGAATGAGCTGTAATTTTGTATTCAAATATTTAAAGCTTCTAGAAATCGATTTCTGTTAGACATTTTATAGGTTACAATAAATTTTTTTTCTCAAATACTGATTTTAAAATATATATAAAACGAATACTCTAATTAATACATATTGTAAATGTATTTGGGTAAAAATATGCTTTTAAAGCTCAAAATTTATTTTATTTTTGGCTTATAATTTAAGTTATATTGTTTTATTTTTGAAGTTTTAATTTCGTTTGCCAATTACCCATGGAATATTGCACGAAAAGAAACAAATACTGAATTATTTACAACGTTTTTAAGCCTTTGAGTCTATTCTTTGTAATTGGGTTGAATGTAAATATGTAAAAAATATCACGCTTGAAAAGTCCTTTCAAATTTATAAAAAAATTCTAAATTGAAATAAACGCTTAAAACAAATATTACTGAAAGTACTTTTTGTTTTCTATTAGACATTGGAACAATTAAATGTGCGATGACTGCAGGTTAAATTGCAGTAAAAGTGAAATTTATGGTTGGGTTAGGTTATTGCTATCAACAGTATAATGCCAGCGTTACTCATTGGCATGTCTTTTCTTTATAATATTGCAATGAGTGGAAACAGGTTCATCTTCGTAATTGCGTTGCATGCATATTTAAAAATACTTGAATGCTTTAAAATTATTTTAAAATCCATTAAGAGGCCATTCGACTCTCTCAAAGATACCCGGATGATAATATTAAGTCCAATGAGGGCATTATTTTCAAATATCTTGCTCAAATTTTAATATTGTTAACGTTAAAACTAACTTACGTTTTAACGTTTTAACTAACGTTAAACGTTAAAAAAAACGTTAATACCTTTTTTTTTTTTATAGGATAGCTGAGGACGATCTACAACCGGGCTAGTTTTTACTTTTTCAATTTTGGTTTCGGATTTTTTAAAAATTACTTTAACTTTCGCAGCCGGTTGAAACCGGTTCTGAAATTGAAACTATTATAAAATTAAAACAATATAACCAAAATCGAAAAAGTAAAAACTAGCTCGGTTGTAGATCGTTCTCAGTAATCCTATGAAAAAAAAAGTAAAAAAATTAAAAATTGAGCGAGATATGTGAAAATTACGCCCTTATAGACTTAATTTTATCATCCTGGTTTCATTAAAAGAGTCCAGTGGCCTCTTAAAATAAGAAAATAGAGATACAATTTTCAAATAAACTTCATTTGAAAGTCAATTCATTTGATAAAACTTTTTTTTTATTCCACAGAGTGAAAATGAAATTGCATAATGTTTCAAGTTAAGAAAAGTTTCAGTAAAGGCTCGATTTATGTGTTAAATTGTTGCCATCATCAGTTGTTGCCATCAACGCTACTGACTGACGTATTTTTCTTTATAATGTAGATATATACCATACACGCAAGAATTTCACTATACAATACGTCATGCTTTTTTTTTTATATATATTATCAAGCAAAGCGTATATTTTTCTGTTACACCTATCAAAGAAAACGAGCCTTCTGATAATAAAATTCAAGAATCTTACTATGGTTGCAACATAGAGTGTTTTTTTTCATTTTTGCTTTTTTCTGTGCTAATTTGGCGATAAAATGTTTGGGGATGTTTTCTTTCTGCCCTTCTTTTTCTCCCCCTTTCTCCTTTTCTATCTCAACATCGCTCTCTCTTTTTCTCTCTCATCGCACATATCATCTTCCTTTCTCTTTCTCTCTCTTTCTTCTTTTGAAGCTAAACTGTAAAAATAAATATATAACTTCTAAATAAGTAAGAAAAATCATACATTAAGCAAATGTTATGGAACACTTTGCAATATTTCCTGAAATCTTTAACAAAACTTCATTATTTAAGGTAATACGATGTTACTGTCCATAGCCATAGATGTATTTTAATACTTTGAATAGCCCTGCATTTAATTTTCAGGTTCATATATATACTATATAATAGAAAAATGTAGTTTAGAAATATATTTGAATGCTTTTGTTCAGTCCTGTAGTTTAGCAAGTACCATTATTACACGCCAGTATTTAATTCAAATTTAATTCGAACTAAAATTAAAATAACTTAAATCACATTTCAAAAAATTATCCTCCATAGAGGCCATTGGTCAATTTTATGCGTGGCCCTGTATATCATTTCATCTATTCTAAAAACATTTCTTAGGAAACTGAATGCAGCTCAGAGTAAAAATACATAATTCATTTAAAAATCAAATGTAAGTAATTTACGCTTATACTTAGAAACCTTTATGAACTATTTTGTAAAATCCTGTATATTAATTATATTTATCTTATGTATCAAATGTATAACATTTATACACACCATATAAATCTATAAATATAGTGGAATTTGAAAGTGCCTTTCATAATTAAAATACATTGTCTGCCATCATCGCATATATGCAATACTTAGGATAGAATATACAATTTGAAAGCTTTTGTATGTCCGTATGAATGCTATCCACATCATATTATACATAAAATAACTTATATTAAACCTCAATGACAATATCAATTTCATTATACATGAAATAGTTTAATATAATTAAAATGTGCCGCAAAAACAATTCTCTTCTATACCATTATGTAATGGAATTCTTTTGTGTGGCCTTGTAAATGAATAATAACCATTCTCTGCACTATATATTCCAAAGAATGCACATTTTAGTGCACTTCGTAGATGCACAACACTTTTACTTTGTTTGAAAGGTGTAACATTTTAAAAATTCATTTGAAACAATTTCTTCTCGTTGACCGTAATGTAACAGAATACGTTTGTTTGTCCCTGTAAATGTACTAAACTTGGTAGAAACTTCATTTGAAATAGGGTTCGCACAAGGATAAACGTCAATAATTTTCAAAAATTTCAGGACAATTCGAATATACGAGAATTAGAGCCCGGCCAGACAAATGGAAATCATAAACACTTTTCAATTTTGTTGGAAGCGTTAAAAGATATGAATTGGCAACAGATGAAAATAAGATTTCAAACGATTTTTAGGAGGGCAAAATTTCCCAAAGATTCCGAATAAAATCAGGCGTTCACTTCTAAAAGGAACCATTACTCTGTATTATAATGAATAAACAATAAGTGCAGCTAATCATTGTAGACAATGTATTTTAAAATATATTATTAAAATCACATACTGTTTACAATATTAAAATACAATTATATTCCGAGAGCTTCGGGCAATAAAACTTGTCCATTCTCAGGGTAATATTAAACAAGTTGGAAATTGCACGTGAAACGTAGCAAATGAGGTGCGTTCGTACGATAACGAAGTTTTAAAAATATTCAGATCTTGCTGTTATAGTAGACATTACTTTGGATACAACATAGCGTCTGAAATCTTTTTTATGTTCCTGTAAATATACAGGAAATAACTTTTATTGCATCTTAGCAACGCATATCATATTCATCGAATTACGTAGTGGAATACTTTTGTGTGGCTCTATAATTATATAATAATTGTTCTCTGCATCACAGACTGTATAGAATAGATATTTTAGTATATATATATACTTCATAGGTTCATGTCAATTCTATTACATTTGAAAGAGTTTAACATCATTAAAATGTACTCGAAACTATTTTTTTTCCTATTGTTGGTAATGTAACGGAATACTTTTGATTGTCCCTGTAATTGGTCTATGCATCCGATTATCATAATATTTGAAATGATTCGACAAAATTATGTAATAATTATGTATTTTAAATTTCAAACGATTAAAATGCATTTAATGCTTTTTCCCCGTTGATCGTAGTATAACGGAATACTTTTGATTGTCCCTGTAATTGATCTATGCATCCGATTTTCATAAAATTTGAAATGATTCGATCAAATTATCTAATAATTATATATTTTAAATTTCAAACGATTAAAATATATTTGAAACTTTTTTCCTCATTAACCGTAATGTAACGGAATACTTTTGATTGTGCCTGTAATTGATCTATGCATCCGATTTTCATAATATTTGAAATGACTCGACTTCAAACTCGATTTCAAACGATTCGGTTGGGTAGTTTTTGCGTTGTTATATGCGGACAGACGGACGGACAGACAGACGGACGGACTGAGCGACAACTATAGGTGCTACGTATTTACATAATAACGAACGCACCTAAAAAGCACCCATTCTAACACGTTACAATATCTGTATTATGCAGGAAAATTGGGTAATGTAGATATTGTAACATGTTGGTTCTTCCTTACTATTTTGAGGATGGGCAAGTATTATTGTCCATAACTGTCAAAATATAATTATAGTTTAATATTGTAAGTAGTATATGATTATAACTATCTATACACCTAGAAAAAAGTTTTGTTGAATTAACAAAAATTTGTTTGGTCCAACAAATATTTTCGTTTAAATATGGGTCAATGGAAATTTTATTTGAATAAACAAAAAAATAAAAAAGATTTTTTTTTTAAATTTTCCATCCACAATTTTCATCCGAATTGCATAATAACATAATAATAACGTCATTAATCCATCTCAATTTAAAAAGTTTTTATTATCCAAAAATTATGTTAATCCTTTATAGCTATATAAGTCAATTAAACAAAATTACGTGAGAGAGTTATGGCTATTGCAGACCAATTTAAATTTTGCAAAAACAACAAAATTTTGGTAGAATTACAAATTGAAAATACAAGACTTTAGTAAGATTCAAATAAAATCGATGAAATTTTGTTAAAATTTTATAAAATTGTTAACAATACATTTTTTTTTTTTTTTTTTTTTTTTTTTTTTTTTTAAGGGGAAAAAAAAAAAAAAAAAAAAAAAAAAAAAAAAAAAACGATTTCTTACTTTAACTAAAAAATTTTCTTAAAACAACAAAACATATTTTATAGTTTTAATCAATTCCTTTTTCTGGGTGTAGATTACAAAATATATTCTTTACTTTGATTAATCAGAAATTCATATTGAATTATTTTTAATTTATTACAAGAATAAATACGGTCGTTTAAAAACCTATGCGTTCTATAAAAACGTCGCTCTGAGACTCTCTTTGAGAGTCTAAAGATAAACCGAAGAAAGGCATAGCTCTTAATCGAGTGGCTAGTTTTGTTTGTGTCTGTGACAATTTGGTGATTAAAATGCATGAGGTGTTTTCTTGATTCCCCTTTCTGTAATACTTTCTCTTTTTTTTCTCTCTGTGCATCGCTCTCTCTTCATCTCTCCCTCTCTCTATATATATGTCCTTCCTCCCCCTCTCTCTATCTCTATCTCTTTTATTAAGTGCGTTCGTAATTATGTAAATAGGCAGCACCTATAGTTGTCGTCAGGGCCCTCGCTAAGGGGGGGGGACAGGGGGGAGCCTCCCCCCCAAACATTGTTACACTTGGCAAATTTAATGAAAATTTTAATAAAAATTGTAGTACATTTTCTATTTTTGATAGAATTTGCAAAAGTTACAACTCTAATTGGAAATATTATTAAACTTTTTACAAATAAGAACTGTATTACATTTTCAAAGTGTGGTAACTTGGCAAAATTATAAAACGAGTTGGCAAATATGAAAATTTGACTTGACAATTTACGGTCTTCTAACCCACCAATAAAAAGTCTTAGCGATGGCCCTGGTTGTCGTGCAGTCCGTCCGCATATAACAACGCAAGAACTACCCAACCATATCGTTTGAAATTTAAAATATATAATTATTACATGATTTTTTTTGTCAAGTCATTTCAAATTTTATGAAAATCGGATGCATAGATCAATTACAGGGACAATCAAAAATATTCCGTTACATTACGGTCAATGGGGAAAAAAGTTTTAAATGCTTTTTAATCGTTTGGAATTTAAAATATATAATTATTACGTAATTTTGTCGAGTCATTTCAAATCTTATGAAAATCGGATGCATAGATCAATTACAGGGACAATCAAAAGTATTCTGTTACATTACGGTCAATGGGGAAAAATGTTTCAAATGCATTTTTAAGGTGTTACACTCATGCGAACTTAATAAAATTTATATGCAACTATAAAGTACATATTATAATATACATTTTACATAATTTGTGGTGCAAAGAACATTTATTATTAAAAGTATTCCACAACATAATGCCATACAGGAAAATATTGCTTGGGGTATATTAAACTATTTCATATTTTATGAATATGATATACGTTGCTGAGGTGTAATAAAAGCTACTTTCTGTATATTTACAGGAATACAAAAAAAGATTTTGACCACTATACTATATCCGAAGTACTGTCTACTATAACAGCAAGATCTGAATATTTTTAAAACTTCGTTATCGTACGAACTTCACGTGAAATTTCTAACTTGTTTATTTTTAATATAAACTGAAAGAAGACATAATTTCTAAAATATAATTTCGCAAAAGAACAAATTTGATAGGATTTCAGAGATTTTTTTCTTCTTATAATAATTATGTGTAGTATACGGCGACTGTACAATTTTTTTTTTTACCAATAACTTTTATACTTTAGCGATTAGAAGTAGAGGCTGCAAGGATCGGATTGGATCTGACCTAAAGCCGAAATTCCTGCTTTAAGGCCCCTGTCCTTGCTCGAGGAAACGGTCGCGAGCTAATGCTATTCCTATGGGGAAGCATTTTTCTAATAACCCTTTCGCATTTTGACATTTTTGAATAATTTTTTTTGCATTGGATAGCTGAGGTGCATGCCGACAGCGCACCTTTCTTACTTTTTCGATTTTGGTTGCAGATATTTTTTTAAAAAGCACTTTCTATTTCGAAACCGGTTTTGAAAGAGAAACTAACTTTGTAAAAAATATCTGCAACCAAAATCGAAAAAGTAAAAAAGGTGCGCAATTGGCATGCATCCAGCTATCCAGTGAAAAAAAAAATGTCAAAATGCGAAAGAGTTATTAGAAAAATGCTTCCCCATAGGAATAGCATTAGCTCGCGAGCGTTTCCTCGAGCGAGGACCGGGGCCTTAAGACTCCTGTCCCTGCGAGCGAAGACCCTCTCGCGAGCTAATGCTATTCCTGTAGGGAGGTTATTTTTCCAATAACTCGTTTGTATTTCGACATTTTTAAATCATTTTTTTTTTTTTCTTTGCATTGGATATCGGAGGTCCCTCTCCACATCGCTCCTTTTTTACTTTTTCGATTTTGTTTGCAGATATTTTTTTTCTTATTTAATATTTTCTTTCAGCAATTTGTACTAATAGATGGAAACATACGTGAATACTTTTGTTCCGCCCTGTGTTTATCTAGTACCTTTATTACATGAAAGTATTATTCTAAAATTTACTTCATATAAAAATAGTCTTTAAGCTGCTTAAATCACATTTCCAGAAATGACCATCCACAGGCGACTCGGTATTCAGTTCTTTGCGAGACCCTGTATATCATTTTATCTATATTCTACAAACATTTCTTAGTAAACTGTATGCATTTCAACATAAAAATGTATCACTTATTTAAAAACCACATTTATGTAAATTACGCTTATATCCAGTAACATTTCCGAGCTGTTTTGTGTAACTCTGTATCTCTAAATTGTGTAACTATTAGCATTTATAGACACCACATAATGTACATATACTAAGTGAAACTTAAAAGTACATATCATAATTGAAAATGCATTTCATCCATCAAAATTCATTTGAAACGATTTTTCTTTATATGCCGTAATGTAAAGGAAACTTTTGACTCACTCTGTAAATAAACTAATCATGGTAGAAATTTCATTTTCAATAGGTTTCCTGCTAGAGCAAACGTCAATAACGTCCAAAAATGTCATAGCAATCCGAGCATATTTACGAGAGTTAGAGAGCGAACAGACGGCTATACGGACAGACAAACCAAAAGCATAAGCACCTTTCCACTTTGTTGGAAAGTGCTAAAAAAATATTTACAAATATAGAAATGCAAACGAATTATTAGAAAATTACCTCCTCATAGGAATAGCATTAGCTCACGGGTGTCTTCGCTAGCAAGAACAGGAGCCTCAAGTCAATTTGAACACGATAATTGACACAAATAACAGTAATAATAAATTTGAAAAATCTTGAACGCGAAGTGAAAGAAAGTTAATCCATATTTTAATACAAATATAAACTAGTCGTTGGGGGCCACCGTAATACTTACGCATCATGGATATGCATAATATAAAATATATGGAAATAAAACACGTGTAAACACTTTGCAAAGTGCATTTCAATTCTAAAATAAAATTCAAACGTATATTTAAATATGTTTAATACATAGTAATGCTGTATTAGGAAATTGCGGATAGTACATGACTATCTCGTCAACAAACTTTGACAAATTATATAAATGTTAAACTACACGCAAAATTACACAAATTGGCATAATTATTATTTTAAATATAACGAAAAACAAATATATTAGTGAAAGTTAAAAAATTACAAATAAAGCATCGAATAAAAAATCTCTTGCCGAAGTAACAAACATGTAAAACATGTTTAATGTCAAGTGAATGTGACATTTACGATAAGCCTACATTGGTATTTAATTTTCTAGTTCGGGAATGGCGAACCTTTTCATATCCGCGTGCCAATTTTCCGCGAAAATATACTTTACGTGATCTTGGCATGCCAACAAACAAAAAAGTTTATCATAGCAAACGCGGTAGCGTTTGGTATAATATGTTTAAGAAATAGAAAATGCAAACGTCTTTTTGAAATTTCTGGCGAACCAGTTGACGTACGACAGTGATTCTGTTTTCAAGAGATCGAACTCGACGAGACGAATAAAATGATAGCATTCAAAAAATTATCGCAGTTTACTGTAGTTTTTTATTTAACTTTTAACGAAAAAATGAAGACGAAAAATTCAACAAGAAATAGCTAACGTTATTATGGATGGATTAACTTCATTTTTGGTTTATTTTTATCGTCTTGATAAAACTTAGAACAGTTTTTTTTTTCATCTTTGTATGTTTGATGGTTTCTGAGAAAATCGAATTTATGTCTTAAACCCCCAGTCGAATATTGTCTTTTACTCTTGCGATTGTAGTTTTTTTTATTCATTGCCACCAAATTTAATATAAAAATTGTCATGTATGTATCATAATTCATTCAAATTAAACAAATCACGTGAAAAACATGGTTATTAGTTTTTATTCGCGTTTGAAATGAAGTAGACGCCCTCTCGCGGACAAAGTCTGAAACGAAATAGAACTGATACCGTGAGCATCTTCCGCTGAAATCAGTGTTTAAAAGGCCGATAAATAAATAAACAGTTCTATAATAAATAAATAAATAAACAGTTCTATAACGCATGCAACGTTGGGTTCTTTGTATTAAAATTATCTAAAATCAAAATTTTATACACAAAGTTTAGATCTAAAATATAAAAAAGTACATTTGACTTACTCATGGCAAAATAACCTGACAGCAACACAATGCTTGCATAATTCGTTTGCAAAGCTTGCTCAGTTCTTTAAATAATAAAGTTGTGAACACAGTGTTATTTTTTTTGTTCGAATCCATGGTTAATTTTTCAAATAACATGCATTTTATATGACATGGAATGATTTTCTCGAGTGCCCTAACATTTTGAATTTTAGTAGTAGAAAAAATGGGGAAAAAAACAAGTACATCGGAAAAAACTATTTGGGAAAACCAAAATTTCTCTACAGGAACTAAATGTAAGATTTTTTAATTATGATCATATAACGTCCTAATTTACATAAGAAAAAAATATAGAGTAAAACAAAAACTTCACATTCTGTCCATATCTTAAATAGCATTCAATTGATTTTAAATAGGGATGTGATGTCAAATACGCATTAGGGTACCTAACTGGCACGAAAATTTTGTTATTTTGTCTGATATGATAACCGTACTAACGTTTATTAAAAAAATATATATATTTACCTTTATTTAATTTTGTTAAATTTTATAAATCATTTCATTCTGTAGTTATTAATTAAACTTTTCAATACTACTTGATTATCCCGTCGACCAATTTCGCCAAATTGTACAAATCATCAATTTATTCACCGTGTAATTCATATTGGCATAATTTTTATTTTAAATAACGAAAGAAGGAATAAATTAGTAAAACATCAATAAAAGTACAAATAAAAAGTTGAATTCAAAATCACATTATGGCATAACAAACATGGGTAATCTATTTAATGTAAACTGAATGTAACATTTATGATAATCCGTTATTGATATTTAATTTTATAATTTGGCGATAATTTTTTAGTCAAAGAGATAATCAGTTATCACCGGTTTTTATTCATTATTTTCTTTTGAAAATGATAGAAAATAGATAATAGAGGTACTACTTGGTTATCCTTGTCGACCAAAAAACTATCGCCAAACTATAATATTATATGCCAATAATGGATGATCGTGAATTTCGCATCCAATGACATTAAAAACGATGCACGCGTTTAAAACGCCATTAAGGGATTTTTATTTCGACTTTTTATTTTTATTTTTTATTAAGATTCCACAAATTATTTTTTTATGTTATTTAAAATGAAAATTATGTCTATGTATAATTTCGCTATGAGTTTGGCGAAATTGGTCGACGGGATAACTAAGTAGTACCTAAATATATATGTATGTAATTGAAGTTTGAAAACTAAGCTTTTGCGAAATTGGCGTCAGAAGAATATCGCACAATGTCGTGCATATAGGGCATCTGTGCCAAGAAAGCATAAATGAAAAAACACATAGTGATGCAAAAAACTTTTGTGATGGTGTGAAGTGAATGTAATATTTACGATCAGCAATTATTGGCCTTTAAAAGTATTTTTGCTTGAGATATTGTCGAAAAAGCATTGCAAAGATATACTTTCCCTCTCCCTTCTATTTCCAAATGTACTAAATTTAAAATTATGGGGAAAAAAATCCAAGTTTAGTTAAAACCGTGCATAAAAATTATAGTAATTATCCACATTTTTCTAATAGAAATTCTCAATTTTCCGTTATTGACAAACTCTACTTTAAAATCGAAAATTTAATCGGCTAAATCGCCAAGTTGCATAATGATCATCGCCACTGAATACATAAATAATGCCATATTTGCAAACTTATCGGTCAAAAAACAGTGGAACCTTGATTTACGGCCGCCTCTGTTTTTGACAAGTTCGGTTTATGACCAACTTCAGTTATCAAAATTCTACTCTTTCGGCATAGGATAATTCGATTCGCGACCAAAGCTGTCGAATAGTTCAGTTGGCAACCCTCACATAACTCTTGTTATAAGTCAAGTTTGGAGTAAAGTGCGCGTATCAGAGTGCTTTGTGACCTTCGGCACAGTAAAAAATTAACTTATTGTTTTAATTTTAATCAGTTTTGCGAAAATTTTAGCCTTTATTATGACTTCTAAGAATGAAAAAGCGTTTAGTGATAGCAGTAGGAAGAAGCTTAAGCGAATTACTGATCAATTATGAAAAGAAGTAGTGACAAAACTTAAGAACGATGATAGTGTAATCAAAATAGCTAAACAACATGGTGTAGATGAACCGTCGATTACTCCGATTATAAAGAATTAGCCGGATGTGGCAACTCCAAAACTATTTTCTATCTCATGCATTTAATGCGTCAAAATTCATTATTACAGTGCCAAAATCAAATGAAAATCATATATGCTCACCGTGAGGATTCTAAAGGCATGAAATTCCGAACATTAGTTTTTGAAATAGGAGTGTTGCGGATATCGGGAAAAATACAGCATACATGCGACATTTGTTGGGAGAATTACCCAAAACACGCAATGAACAATAATATAAATCAAAGTGTGCCTAGATCTCAAGTTTGATGAAAATTTGTGCATTAATTCCTGCGATAGAGATATTGTGGTAAGCGGAACAATTCAGCATAGCAGCGCCATGTGTTGGGTTATTGAAACCAAAACGTAAACAAAGCCAATTCATATAAAGATTAACTGAATTTGAAGTTTGATGAAAATCTGTGCGTTAATTCTCGAGATAGAACTATTGAGAAAATAATCAAAAATGCAACACGGTTAAGCCATTTGTTGAACCATTTAAATCAAAATGTAAACAGCCTCAATTTATATCAGGGATTACCTGAATATAATTTTTTTTCATCCCATGCATTAGTTCTTGAGATAGAGCACCCAAAAAATTTATATCACATACAGAAAGTCAGATACAAGAATGGATTATGATCGTGAACTAAGGTTCCACAGTATATTATATAAAAATTTAGTTACAGCTGGTGATTTCAATGTCAATTTTACACATAATACTAGAAATGAATTTTCAGTATATTTTCATCCTTGGTTTGATGCAAATCTATTAAGGCTGTATTTCGAGCGAATTTCTCCAAGGAAGATAATTTAACAAATAATTTTTCTGAAAATGTCCTAGAATATCATTCAATAATTGGAATAAGCTATTCCAATAGATATCAGGAAGGAGAAATAAAAATATTTTACTTATTTTTTTTTTTAATTTAAATGTGAAAATTCGTTTTTATGTGCATTGACTATAAAATTATGTTTAGCGACCTTTGGGTGCCATGATCACAAAAATCGCGCTAATGGCGGAAATATTTGATATTTATAACATCTGATTTTTAAAACAAGTAGATAAGAATGCCACGAATCCTATGCGAAAAGAATAAAAATTTCTATTCGTATTATTTTTCTATAAAATATGTATTATCTAAAATTAATTGAATCTGTGAATTTCTGTACGAACAAATTAAAATTAATTTCGTTTTTTCACGTTTTTTGTTCATTGATTAAATAGTTCAATATTGAGCGAAATAAGAAAAAGTACTGGGAATATTTAAAAGCAACTGAAGTTATCTTATATTCAATACATATTTATCAAAAAATTTAAATGACTAGTATTAAAAAATGCTCTGACGAGCACCAAAAAAGGTTAATATGTTTTAAAGTATAAAAAAGTGTTTGACAAGAGCTTCTAATTGAGAAGGAGAAAGGACAAGGGGTCCCTTCTTGGCTGCAATTCATTGTCAATGCCAAATTTGAAAAAATCATATTTGCGCTTTTTCCATATAAAAGAAATCAGTCACTGTTACAATAAAATTGTGTAGTGTAAAGGCATAATTAGAAACGACACCGCGTGATTAAACATGAATGTAAAGCAAAATAGGGCCAAAAACCATAGTTCCCGCAGCCAGTGATGAATACAGACACTTTTCTCCGGGAGGGTCTTCTGTGGCTTCGGAGAGGACACAATAGAGTTCTAAGGAGATTATACTTTTTTTACCATTAAAAACACAAAATCTCAAATTTTATTGGGTGGGGCGGGGGGGGGGGGCATTTGATACCTTCGGGAGGGAATGTCCCCCCGGCCCACCTCCTGCATTCAACAGCGCCTGCAGTATATCACATTCACGCAGTCCCACCATAAACTGTCGCAGTGTAAAACAGCACAGAAAACTGATTTGTAGTGCAGTTGCAGTGCAGAGACAACAATGTAGTTAACATGTAAAGCACGATTGAAAGTTTTACTAAAAAGTAAAGATAGAAAGTTTTACTGAAACGTAAAGATAGAAAGTTTTAGGCAAATTTCTTTTATATGGAAAAAGCGCAAACATGATTTTTTCAAATTTGGCATTGACAGTGAATTGCAGCCAAGAAGGGACCCCTTGTCCTTTCTCATTCTCTATTAGAAGCTCTTGTCAAACACTTTTTCATACTTTAAAACATATTAACCTTTTTTGGTGCTCGTCAGAGCATTTTTTAATACTAGTTAATCAAAATGTCTTAATTTTTTAGTTAAAAATATGTGTAATATTTTGTGTTATATTTTATAAGGCAAATTAAAAGTACTATTTCTGTTGTTCCATGATAGATAATAAATAATTAATCAAATTCCAATTTACCATTGTCATTTTCGTTTATAATGCCTTATAACGCATGTTACCTTTTCTTTTTTGACAGTATTATAAATTGAAACATTTTGAGCCAATATTGAGCTGGATTGCTGTTACTACAGTAGTTTCTCTTCAATCTGTATTACAACAGCCTCCAATTGAACTAATCGAATTCAGACAATACAGTGGTGGACATAATTATAAGGACAAGGCAAAAATTGCCAAATCTTCGTTATAGTTGTCGGGAAAGTTATGCAAATTTAATGGCTGGAAACCAATGAAAAATGAAGATTTTTTTGGGGTGTTTTTTATAAAAATATGTGGTGAATTCATATTTATAAAATGTATAATAAATTTATACAGCCATCTGATATGGACAAAATTATAAGAACAACTGCATTTGTGTGTTTTAAAAAGTAAAATTTGCATGTTTTTTGCTCTGCACAAGGAACTTCCAGACGATATAAATGCGTAGTAAGCGTTTGGGATCGTATCATTCTGTTTTTCAATCATGCTGCAAGGTGCAAAGCTTTTGGAGTTTCAAAAACAAAAAATGGTTGCATTTCAAAATTCAGGACTTTCTCTATGCTAAATTGCTGCAAAGTTTAATAGATCAAGAACGGTTATTTACAATTATCTTTAAAATACCGGTAAATATGCACGGCAAAGACATAATACAAGCAGGCCATCTCCTGTTTCTGTATGGGGGAAAAATTATAATAAGGCGAGCTTGCTCCAAAAAACGGGAAAAAATGTGAACTGAACTTAGAATGCAAGTGTTAAATACTTGGATTTCATGGAGGAGGCAGTTTTTAATATTTAAGTAAGTTTATTAAACATAAATATAAAAATCAAACTTGAATAAGTTGAGCTAAAATCACGGCATGCATCGTGATTACAAAAAGCAGCGATACCAGCTCTAGCAAGCACACAACCGATATGAATATCAACATTACAGTGTTGCCATTCAGAGCAATAAAACTTGGTTATTAAGTGTTGCCACAAATATACATATATTACAGCAAATGCTCGAACTGTTCAACGTGTTTTACAAATAGAAAGAAAAAACTTCGCAATAGTAAACATGTGTCAAGACCACTTCTTGCAAAAGTTCATGAGAGACTGAGGATGGAGTTTACCAAAAACTGCAATACTAGGGGCAAAAAAGCAAGATTCTGTCTTTTCCGATGAGAAAAAGATTAATTTGGATAGACTAGATTGTTTTCGCAACTTCTAGTATGATCTCAGTAGAGAAAAAACAATTTTCTCAAAGCATGTATTTGGAAGTGACTCAGCAACGGTTTGGAGAGGTTTCACAACTGGTAGAACTACTGCTAGCTTTTGTACAGGGTAGAAGGAATTCTGGGAGTTACATTGATGTATTGGACGATAATCGTTTATCGAAAGCACCGTTAATAGTAATTGGAGGCTATTTTTTCCTGCAGGACAATGCCTCGGTTCATGTTTACCTAAATTCAAACTCGTGGTTTGATGCCAATTTCGTGAAAGTACTTGATTGGCCGATCAGAAGTCCTGATCTGAATCCAATGGAAATTCTGTTGGGGATTCTGGCACACAAAGCATGAAAAAATAGCGTATAATCTCAGAACAAGCAAGAACTCATGTCTTAAAACGAAAAGGATCACTTAAAATTTTCCAAGAATGTTCTTAAGGAATTTTCAAACTCCATGGCGTCAAGACTGATAAAAATGATTAAGAAGAAGAGGGGAGGTTATTAATTATCAGTGTGTTTCGGACAAAAACATTCATTGTTCTTATAATTTTGTCCAATTTTTACAATGACATGTTTTGTTAATTGTGACAAAACATTCATATTTTGCATTTTCCAATGTTTTGCATTCTACAATGATTTCTAGCATAAAAAATCATTTTGTATATAAATTTCACTTTATTTAACCCAGAAATAATTTTTTCTGCGCAATTTTCAATTGTTCTTATAATTCTGACCACCAATGTAGTCAAAATTCATAGATTTCATTCAATTTCAACTTTATTTTATTCGAGCTATCTTAATATCTTTTATTTGAAAAATTAAATCTTCCCTATCCAAAATAAATGACCACGTGCCAATTACGGCACACGTGCCATAGGTTCGCCGACCCTGTTCTAGTTTGACGATAATTTTTTGGTCGACAGGATAATCAAGTAGTACCGAACTTCGTAAAAGAAACAGCCTTATAACTCCAAAAATGATAATCATAGTAACTAACAATTTACTATGTCGGATTAAGCGTCCCATTTCCTATTAAAATATATATTTGAATTGAAATCTGAATGAAATACAGGATCATGAAAAATCGAAGCGTGTGGAAAATAGGATTACGAATATCAAGACAACTAATTACCAGATAGACTTCATTCTTTTATGTTTTTTTAAAATTGTCTTTCACATTCATTCCTTAAAATTAAAAAGTCTCAAAATATTATAAAGCGAAATATTTTATATATCTTTCATCAGAACGAATATTTCGAAACTCCGAAAAAATAGTTCCGGATATTCGAAGTTACAGATATTGAATAAACTTTTTCCCATTATTACACACTAAGTACATACCAAATTTCAAATCTCGATCTCAATTTTTTCTGGAGATAGAACGTTTTCAGACAGACAGATAGACGGATGGCATTTTTTTTTTTTTTTTTTTTTTTTTTTTTTTTTTTTTCTAAAAATATGTTTTTCGGAATCTCCAGAGTCTGAAACGTGTATTTTTCGATTTTCAAAATGTAGACTTACCCTATACTACATATGACGGGTTATTTTGTTCATTTATTATTATTTTTTTTAAATAAAAATCTCTTGTATAAAAATGAACATTAATATACAAATAAGTATAACTAAAAGATATACTTTTAGACAACTAAAAAGATACTTGGCCCAGTATAATATAGGTAAGAAAAAGAAAGCAATATTGCCATTATAACTTATTAACTTGTAGCAGACTAGTCTCGGTAGCATTCAGCGTACCGTCATCTGTGCAAAAAAATGTGGAATTTTGCCCTTGAAAGAAAAGTGGATAGAAGGGATAAATTTCTTGAGCTATATAAGCGCAGGAAATAGGAAAATATCGTAGGCAGTGGTGTTGGTAATGTGAAAAATGCTAGTAAATATTAAGAAAAAGAGGTTTTAATATAATATTTCCAATAATTATCAAAGGTACACATATATTAAGACAATTTAATGCAATAACGCAACATGGAGTGAAGAATTAGCCGGGGCCAGGAACCGAACCTGGGTCAACAGCGCACCGTGCTGTTACTCTTCCTTCTAAGCTACCCCGGTCGATATCCTAGACCGGTAATTTACAACTAATAAACCATGTTGGGAAACGCCATTGGCCGGTAACAATTCAATATTTCAATATCTTAAATATTTCCAATAATCTGGTAGGGAGGCAAAGTCGCAATTACTAATACTTTTATGATTATTACAGTTGTGGAATACCTCAAAAAAGTTGTGTTCATGTATAGAAGTATCTCTTTTCTCATATTGTACATTCTATACTGTGGTATTATATACTTCCATAAATATTCAGTGGTGATTTTGAAACAAACTTTTTTCTGCTATACAAAAAATTCCTATCCTCTCCTTACAATATTCTTGTTTTGTAAAATTCATAACTATTTTATTTTATCCTTTGAATTGCCGATCTCTCAATTTATACGAGAATCGTAATTCTGTGCAGTGTTGAATTTAGACACTTTTCTCCGGGAGGGACTTCTGTGGCTCCGGGGGGGGGGAATAGAGTTCCGTGGGGGGAATTATATTTTTTACCATTGAAATCACAAAATATCAAATTTTACGGGGCGGGGGATTTGAAAACTCCGGGGGAGAACGCCCCCCGCTCCCTCCCTGAATTCAACACTGATTCTGTGGAATCCAGTACTTTTCTATCAAAAATAATAAAAATGTTTCGTTTGTGATAATGACATTAATAATTACTTTAAACGATTAATTATTTTCATAACTATTAATTATAATCTGAAAGACAGCGATATTTTTTTATTTAACCATTTCAAACAAAATGATCCTCAAATATAGAACTGATATTACTTAATCAATCATGTAAATAGCCGTCCGCTTTGCTGTATATTTCCTCTTATTCATCCCTGCTCAGGATTATTCATAAACAAAAGTACATTAATCAGCCATACTCGACCTGCGGGCCGGCGACCTTTTGTGTGCGCCCCGAGACACCTAATCATTAATCCATATCTATAAAATTAATTGAGGTCTCCATAAAAAATTATCAAGGCCCTTCAACATTGTTTCATATATTTTCATAGGAAGACAAAATCTATCCTGCTGTTTATAATTAATTTCTTAAAGCATCTTAAATGGAGATTTTAAATTAAAAGTTCTTTTTCACATGTATTCTTAATTGTGCCGTAGTCTTGTAATAAATTCTTAATCTTCAATGCTTTTTCAAATGGTATACAATTAAATAAAAAGGGAAAAAAGTTTTGTACTGGGCAAAAAATTATTAAAGAATCTTCGTCCCCCCCCCCCCTTTTTTTTCTTTTTTTGTGTGTGTGTTTAGAACTTAAAAATTATGCATTGTTATATCATTACGTTCTATGCTTATTATCTAACTAATATTGCTTTCCAGAATAGAACGTTTGTCAGAAAAAATTGTCACCAAAATTTTTTACACACTATTTAACTTTGCAGCATTCTTTTACACCATTTCGAATATAAATCTATAGTAAAATTTATTGTTTAAAAATAGTGATATTAAATTTTATTTTGTTAACATTTCCTTTCCAATAAACGCTCAACCTTACATTTAATGGTAACTTTGTTAAGTTGCTTTGATATGCCACTTGTGTATTTTATTATTTTAATACTCATTTTTTACCGTTTTATAAGTGCGTTGAGGCTCGCTGGACATTCCAAATATACGTTTGCGGCCTGCCAGAAAAAAAAGGTTGAGTGCGGCTGACACAGGGCGTGCGAAGAAAAAAATGCACACAGGCAAAGTCTCAATTTGGCCCCCCCTCCCCCCCAATTTATCTTGTGACAGCCCAAAAATGGCGATGATAGTTTAAATTTGGCTCAAAATATACAAATAAATACTTAAAAGGTGTTGCAAAAATAGATATTATTTATTTATTATTTTACCTTAGATCTTTCGAATGCCCTCTCATACATTTTCAAAGGAATATAAAAGAAGATAACAATTATATTCCTTTGGAAATGGATGCGAGGGCATTCGAAAGATCTAAGGTAAAATAATAAATAAATAATATCTATTTTTGCAACACTTTTAAGTATTCATTTGTATATTTTGAGTTTCATAACAAGTTGTAAATTTCCATCAAGACACTGGTTTAATACAGTGATTTGACTCATTATATAAATTTGGCGCCCCCTGAATTTCTGCGCCCAGGGCGACCGCACCCCCCCCCCCGCCCTTTCGCACGGCTCTGGGCTGACATAAATAACTAACAGCCTGAACTGTAGTTCTCATAATCATCCCAGCTACATCGCATCAGCAAATATCTGAATTCATATTTCTTTCAACAGCAATTTTCCCGCAACCACCTGTTGGGCCATCAACTGCCATGAATGTGACGTCTCTACTCGTCGACTGTGTACTTCCAAATTAAAGGTCTAGACGAACGGCACTAGTTTTTATTACACTAAAAGAGCAATCAATCAATCATTGTTTTCGAACTGAACAAGGGTGAAACCTCGTTAAATGGTTTTTGAAGGACTGACCCTACCAATTTGACAAAGGAAGGGGAACTTTTATCTATTCCATCTTCGGTCGTAAACCTGTCAACTGATATTCCTCTCTTGAAGTTCAGATTCAGTACACTAGAAGTGCAATTTATACATCAAAGCGCCGAAACGAAAGATCAAAGATAGCGCAAGAAGTTAGTGCGAAAAACTGTGTGTGTGCCCGCAGCCTTTATGGCTGCCTCAGTTTCCTCTAATAAGGTCGAATCCCGTCACACTGACTACTGCTAATTCAATTAACTAGGAAACCTGACTTCCTCTGACTTCGACGATGCACTCAGCCTAGGGAAGTCGGAGAGGTTAGATTTCGACCCTCAACACACTGTGAGAAAAAGCTAACCTCATCGGAGGGAAACCCCCTTCGTTCCCTTGCTCGCATCCCCCTAAGACATGCATGGAGGATGCTGGGGATGCTGGAATTTGCAGTCAGCAGAAATGTTTACTTGTCAGAAAATAAATATAGCAACAAAATGTCTATGAGAAAAAGATTACGTTTGAAATGAAGGGGAGGGGTGAGGGGGAAAAAAACGCGAAGTAAAAAAAAAAAAAAAAAAAAAAAAAAAAAAATAACAAAAGAGATTTTTCAGAAAGATAATTAGGTATGACATAAGAAAATAGAAAAAATATTAAAAAATAAATGTGAAAGAAGATACGAATATGAAATAAGGGTAATCACAAGAGAAAAAGCTATTTTATGTAATATAAAATATCTAGTCTAAAAACAAATTACATTAAATTAAAAAAGATTTTCACCCTCATAGTTTTAATTTTTTTCTCAATCATTCATTCGTGTTTCTTACAAAATATTTTACTTTCTTAGAAAATTATTAGACTGAGCGGTGGTGACACAAATTACTATGTCATCAAATTATGAGATAAAATCATGCTGTAGGACAAGTTTATTAAATGTAGATATCGTCATTTTGGCATCACTATCACATCATCCAGTTACGAGGTGAAAAATGGCATAATTTTAATTTGGTGGAATATTAAAGTTAAAATAAAGCATTTAAGAATATTTTAGTCTGTTTGCCCGTAATCCCCGGCAGACTAAAATTTACACATACATATATAGATAGATAGATGCACCAGTAATGAAACGCCTCGCAGTTTTTCGTTTATAAAAAAATAATAAATCGTAGTTAAGCTTTAATTATTATTTTTCTTAACTTCCCCTTGCATGCTTTATAATCTGGATTATTTTTTACACTTTTCATCAAAACAATTAGAAAGCAGAAAATAAAGTTTCACTGTTTTTCATTGAAAATCTTAATGAACATTCTAAGAACTGACATCACTATCTTAAATTATATTTTCTTTGTGTAAAAATCGAATTATTTTGTTTGGATAGTAATATAAAACTTCTAATTTCATGTACCAATGGTGCTTTACAAAATTTTACTTCTTTTTAAGATTTTAGGAGAAGTGTCCATAAATGGACTTTTGGGTGTTTTGACATATTTCTATTATTTAAATTAAATTTTTATTTCCATTGGGAAATGGAACTATTGGATTAGTTAAATATTGTTTCAAGATTAATATAACATTAAAAAAGATGGAATATAATAATTATAAATATTAATAAAAAATTATTTTTAAAAGAAAATCCTTATGGGGGTGCATTATTGGCACATCTACACCATATAATTTTTATATGAAAATTACGAGAACTATAAATAAGGTGCAAAACAGAAAAACAATGGAACTAATTGAACAAGAACGGAAACAATTAACATTTCCCTGAACGTTGCAAGCTGGTGGTGGTTGGGGGGGGGGGAGGGGGGAGACAGATATCAAATTTTAAAAAAATGTATCTTCACAGACTTTGCAAGGCATGGCCAACCTACATACTTCATTAGCATTAAAAGAAATCTTTCAAATTAATAAAGAAACTAAAATAAATATAACAAAATATTAAGTAAAAATGAACATGAAGTAAGGCCACGCCCCACCTTGACCTGTGAAGAAAAAAGATACTTGTTAAAAATCCACACATTACGTCTTCCTTTGACAACAGGAGCAACAAGGCCTAAGATTTTAGCATGGCCAGCATCTAAAAAAAGACTTGTCTTCCGTCAATCCATTTTCAAAAGAACAAATCTACCCTGCTTCAGCTGCATCTTGAAATTCATCACACTGCTAACTTTTTGCAACAGACTTTCATTAGCAATCTTCATGTATTCAACATGTCTCTTCGGCTTCTATTACGGTGTTTGGCCTCTTAACTGTTGCAAACCTGTGAAAAACAGGATTACAAATATCTCAGCGAGTAATTATCCGATCGACTTCGTTTTTTTATGCAAAATTTGTGTTATTTTATTGTCTTTTACGTTTACTCCTTAAAAAAAAAAAATTCGAAAAATGTTATATACTTTTCATCAGAACGAATATGTCGAGAGTCCGAAAAAAACAGTTCCGGATAATCGAGGTTACTGATATTCAATAGGCTTCTTTTCATTATTACATGCTAAATACACACCAAATTTCAAGTCTCTATCTCAATTTGTTTGGGAGATAGAGCGTTTACAGACACACAGACAGACGGACGGCAATTTTTTTTTCTCTAAAAATATGTTTTTCGGAATCTCCAGTGTCTGACGCGTATAAATCTGTCATATTTTTTTCCGATTTTCAAAACGATTCAAGACTCATCCTATACTATGTATGATGGACCAGTAAAAACGATTACGTTTGAAGTGAAGGAGGAAAAAGAAGAGACAAAAACAAGAAAACGTGTTATTGTTCCAAAAAAATAATTAGTTGATAATATGAACATAATTGATAATATGTTCAAAATAAGCTGATAATTGCTAAAAATGATTAAAAAAAAACTTATAAGGCTTATAGATACTTTTATTCACATCGATATGTTCTATATAAAGGTCTTTAGCAATTATCAGCTTAATTTGCAGGAATTTCATAAACAATTTTATATGTTATTTTAATATTTCATTATTATTATTATATATATATATATATATATATATATATACACATCTAGGTTTTATTTTTCAGAACTCCTGGTCAATCCCTAACCGTAAAAAAAAAAAAAAAAAAAAAGAAAAGAAAAAAAAAAAGAAAGAAAACGGAAATGTGAAAATTTGGAATAGTAATAACTAATAAATAAAATAATTAATTCCTACTTTTTTTTTCGGTAAAGTTGAAAAAGAAATACATTTTGAAAGAAACTGTTTATGAATCCGCAAACTAAAGTCTCCACTAATTTATGTATGTTTAAAATGTGATCAATAGATATTCTTCTTAGAGTATTATTATAGCTACATTACCAAATGAATTTCAAAAACTCCAGAACAAAAACAAATTGTTGCCCTGAAATGCTTGTTCGATTTCTGGTAAAATACTTTCTTTTTTGTTTTGATTATTTTGAAATCTGAAAGGCCTATCCGCCTTGGAATAATACGTTGAAGTCTAGATTAAGGAGAAACAGAGGGTGGGGGGGGGGGGGTTCTTCTCAAAACCAATTAAAGTAAGTTCCACTTTGGCCGATGTCTGACTGTAAGGTATTATAATTATGCTCAATCACAAGGGCGTTTTGTTAGACTTTCGAAGAATTTGGAACTTTATCAAAAACAAGTAAGAAAAACCATGCGTTCAGCATAGATTATGAAACACTTATCAACATTTCCTGAAATCTTTCACAAAACTTCGTTATTTAGGGAAATAAGGCATTACTGTCCATAGCCAAATATGCATTCCAACACATTTGTACAGCCCTGAATTTGATCTGTCGATTGATATATACTATATAATGGGGAAATTTGGTTTAGCAACAAAACGCCAAACCGTTTGAATTTCTCCCCCCCCCCTTTCAGAAAGTTATACTAATAGACGGAAACATACTTGAATACTTTAGTTTAGCCCTGCTGTTTACCTAGTACCTTTATTATATTCCAGTATTTAGCTAAAATTTAGTTCTAAATAAAACACTCTTAAAACTATTGAAATCACATTTCCAGAAATTATCATCCATAGGCAACCATGAATCCAATTCCTTGCGTGGCCTTATATATCATTTTATCTATATTCTACAAACATTTCTTAGTAATCTGAATGCAGTTCAGCGTAAAAATGTGTAACTTATTTAAAAACCACTTTTAAATAAATTACGATCATATTCACTAACATTTAGAATCTCTTTTGTGTAGCACTGTATATCAAACACACAATTTATACACACCATATAATATGCATTAATTTAGTGAAACTTAAAAGCGCATATCATAGCTAAAATTTAATTTCATCCATCCACAAGCCATCATAGATAATATACTGTACTTCCGATAAAATATGCTATTTGAAAACTTTTATGTGTCTTTGTAAATGCTACGGACTTCGTATTTTGCGTGGAATAATTTATATTAAGCATCAGAGATGTATATCAAATTTATTATACATGAAATAGTTTAGTATAAGTAAAATATGTCGCAAGTATTTCCCCATTATACCCTTATGTAAAGGAATTCTGTTGTGAAGCCCTGTAAAGTAATAATAACCATTACTTTCACCGCATATTTTACAGAATGCATATTTTAGTGCACTTCGTAAATGCATATAAATTTTAATATGTTTGGCATGATGTAACATCTTAAAAATTCATTTGAAACGATTTTTCCCCATAGGCCATAATGTAACAGACAACTTTTGACTGTCCCTGTAAAATAATCATGTTAGAAACTTTATTAGCATCCTTTAGGATTCGTACTCGGATAAACAATAACTTCCAAACATTTCTGAGCAATCCGAGTATATTTACGGAAGTTAGAGCGCACCCAGACGGCCAGACAAATCCAAATCATAAATACTTTTCAATTTTGTTGGAAAGTGTTAAAAAGGGTAGATAATGAGAGGAGAACATGGAAGGGGGGGGGGGGGCCTCTGTTTCCCTTAAAGATCTGCACGGCCTGGGATCGACCCGAGACCAGGCAAAATAAAAGCAAAATTTACAACGGCCTATAAGATAAACATAAATGTGCAAATAAAAAGATAAGCATAAATGTGCTGCACAAGCCGATGTTTGATTTGCAACATCAATACAGATCGACATCATGACTGATCGAATCATGGCCTATTTATTTATTTTTTCAGAAAATTCGGACCAAGCCTGGATAAAGCTTTTTTATTTATTTATTTATTTTTTTTTTTTTTAATTCTAGATATTGGACCTACATGGCGTGACGGTACTGATACTATTATGTATGCTCTGGTTTGCAAACGTATTGTACATGAAATATACTCCAAAAATATCCCATAAATACGCATGCAGCATTTTAGAAAAGAACCTTAATTGTATATTAAGAAAAATCGTAATTTTTTTGTAAAAGTTGCATTGGGCCCGATTTTATTGACTTTGTCGGGGCTTTTTTAGTATTTTGCATTTTTGCACGGAATGGCACGTAAACCGCGAAAGCACAATGATGGCCGGACTTGTGCGGAACTTTTAATTTTGCGCCTTGGTGGGTTCGGGCCAGTAAATTTCAGCGATCAGACTTTTACTTTCTTTAGCGTTTGTAGCTTTAAGGGGCTACTTTATTCAAATAAAAAGACCCGTTTGCTAATACTAATCCGACGGAAGAAATTTATAAAGATATCTCGATTGCATTTTACTATTTTTAAATGATAATTTTTGCATTGGATAGCTGATTTCGATCTGTATGCAGTTCGTTTTTTACTTTTTTGATTTTATTTAAGGATATTTTTTATGAGGACACTTTCATTTTTGGAGCCGGTTTGGAAAGCAAAGTACCCACATAAAAAAATCTGCAAACAAAACTGAAAAAGTAAAAAATGGCCTGCATTTAGATCAATTTCACAAAGTCGAAAGCAAAATAAATAAATAAATAAATAAAATAATATAAAATAAAATAAAATAAAATAAAATCATTTAAAATTATTGAAATGCAACCGAGATATCTTTATAAATTTCTTCCATAAGTTTAGCATTAGCGAACGGGTCTTTTCATTTGACTGAAGTATCCAAGTTCTGAATCTATGTATGTACGTAAGTACGTAACGCAATTATTCTTGATAGAAATAATCGATTTGCATCAAACTTTCAATGTAGTTTTATTCTTATAAGGAGCACTTTTCATTACTTTTGGGGGTCACTGGAGAAGAATAAGTGGGGGGGGAGGGGGACGAGAGGCTGATTCGCCCCTTCCCTTAATTCAAATAAATAAGTTTCCATGCATTATTAGCATATTTTATTCAAATTTTAGATATAGGAGCATTCGCTTGAGGGGCCTCCATGATTAGTTGTGAGTGTTCATTGTTTAAGTATAAAGGGAGGGGGAAATAGGAGTAACGCCCATAATTTATGTAAATGCTTTTTTCACGCAGAATTTACTAATTTTCTGCAAATTTTAGAAAAAAATTCATTCTGGTAAAGCGAGACAGATATCAAATTTTAAAAAAATGTATCTTCACAGATTTTACAAGGCATGGCCAACCTACATACTTCATTAGCATTAAAAGAAATCTTTCAAATTAATAAAGAAACTAAAATAAATATAACACAATATTAAGTAAAAATGAACATGAAGTAAGGCCACGCCCCACCTTGACCTGTGAAGAAAAAAGATACTTGTTAAAAATCCACACATTATGTCTTCCTTTGACAGCAGGAGCAACAAGGCCTAAGATTTTAGCATGGCCAGCATCTAAAAAAAGACTTGTCTTCCGTCAATCCATTTTCAAAGGAACAAATCCATCCTGCTTCAGCTGCATCTTGAAATTCATCACACTGCTAACTTTCTGCAACAGACTTTCATTAGCAATCTTCATGTATTCAATATGTCTCTTCGGCTTCTATTACGGTGTTTGGCCTCTTAACTGTTGCAAACCTGTGAAAAACAGGATTACAAATATCTCAGCGAGTAATTATCCGATCGACTTCGTTTTTTTATGCAAAATTTGTGTTATTTTATTGTCTTTTACGTCCACTCCTTAAAATAAAAAAATTCGAAAAATGTTATATACTTTTCATCAGAACGAATATGTCGAGAGTCCGAAAAAAATAGTTCCGGATAATCGAGGTTACTTGATATTCAATAGGCTTCTTTTCATTATTACATGCTAAATACACACCAAATTTCAAGTCTCTATCTCAATTTGTTTGGGAGATAGAGCGTTTACAGACACACAGACAGACGGACGGCAATTTTTTTTTTCTCTAAAAATATGTTTTTCGGAATCTCCAGTGTCTGACGCGTATAAATCTGTCATATTTTTTTCCGATTTTCAAAACGATTCAAGACTCATCCTATACTATGTATGATGGACAAGTAAAAACGATTACGTTTGAAGTGAAGGAGGAAAAAGAAGAGACAAAAACAAGAAAACGTGTTATTGTTCCAAAAAAATAATTAGTTGATAATATGAACATAATTGATAATATGTTCAAAATAAGCTGATAATTGCTAAAAATGATTAAAAAAAAACTTATAAGGCTTATAGATACTTTTATTCACATTGATATGTTCTATATAAAGGTCTTTAGCAATTATCAGCTTAATTTGCAGGAATTTCATAAACAATTTTATATTTTATTTTAATATTTGATTATTATATAAATATATATACATCTAGGTTTTATTTTTCAGAATTCCTGGCCAATCCCTAACCGTAAAAAAAAAAAAAAAAAAAAAAAAAAAAAAGAAAGAAAGAAAGAAAACGGAAATGTGAAAATTTGGAATAGTAATAACTAATAATTAAAATAATTAATTCCTACTTTATTTTCGGTACAGTTGAAAAAGAAATACATTTTGAAAGAAACTGTTTATGAATCCGCAAACTAAAGTCTCCCCTAATTTATGTATGTTTAAAATGTGATCAATAGATATTCTTCTTAGAGTATTATTATAGCTACATTACCAAATGAATTTCAAAAACTCCAGAACAAAAACAAATTGTTGCCCTGAAATGCTTGTTCGATTTCTGGTAAAATACTTTCTTTTTTGTTTTGATTATTTTGAAATCTGAAAGGCCTATCCTCCTTGGAATAATACGTTGAAGTTTAGATTAAGGAGAAACAGGGGGGTGAGGTCAGTTCTTCTCAAAACCAATTAAAGTGAAGTTCCACTTTGGCCGATGTCTGACTGAAAGGTATTATAATTATGCTCAATCACAAGGGCGTTTTGTTAGACTTTCGAAGAATTTGGAACTTAATCAAAAACAAGTAAGAAAAACCATGCGTTAAGCACAGATTATGAAACACTTATCAACATTTCCTGAAATCTTTCACAAAACTTCGTTATTTAGGGAAATAAGGCATTACTGTCCATAGCCAAATATGCATTCCAACACATTTGTACAGCCCTGAATTTGATCTGTCGGTTGATATATACTATATAATAAGGAAATTTGGTTTAGCAACAAAACGCCAAACCGTTTGAATTTCTCCCCCCCCCCCTTTCAGAAAGTTATACTAATAGACGGAAACATACTTGAATACTTTAGTTTAGCCCTGCTATTTACCTAGTACCTTTATTACATTCCAGTATTTAGCTAAAATTTAGTTCTAAGTAAAACACTCTTAAAACTATTGAAATCACATTTCCAGAAATTATCATCCATAGGCAACCATGAATCCAATTCCTTGCGTGGCCTTATATATCATTTTATCTATATTCTACAAACATTTCTTAGTAATCTGAATGCAGTTCAGCATAAAAATGTGTAACTTATTTAAAAACCACTTTTAAATAAATTACGATCATATTCACTAACATTTAGAATCTCTTTTGTGTAGCACTGTATATCAAGCACACAATTTATACACACCATATAATATGCATTAATTTAGTGAAACTTAAAAGCGCATATCATAGCTAAAATTTAATTTCATCCATCCACAAGCCATCATAGATAATATACTGTACTTCCGATAAAATATGCTATTTGAAAACTTTTATGTGTCTTTGTAAATGCTATGGACTTCGTATTTTGCGTGGAATAATTTATATTAAGCATCACAGATGTATATCAACTTTATTATACATGAAATAGTTTAGTATAAGTAAGATATGTCGCAAGTATTTCCCCATTATACCCTTATGTAAAGGAATTCTATTGTGAAGCCCTGTAAAGTAATAATAACCATTACTTTCACCGCATATTTTACAGAATGCATATTTTAGTGCACTTCGTAAATGCATATAAATTTTAATATGTTTGGCATGATGTAACATCTTAAAAATTCATTTGAAACGATTTTTCCCCATAGGCCATAATGTAACAGACAACTTTTGACTGTCCCTGTAAAATAATCATGTTAGAAACTTTATTAGCATCCTTTAGGATTCGTACTCGGATAAACAATAACTTCCAAACATTTCTGAGCAATCCGAGTATATTTACGGAAGTTAGAGCGCGCCCAGACGGCCAGACAAATCCAAATCATAAATACTTTTCAATTTTGTTGGAAAGTGTTAAAAAGGGTAGATAATGAGAGGAGAACATGGAGGGGGGGGGGACCCTCTGTTTCCCTTAAAGATCTGCACGGCCTGGGATCGACCCGAGACCAGACAAAATAAAAGCAAATTTACAACGGCCTATAAGATAAACATAAATGTGCAAAGAAAAAGATAAGCATAAATGTGCTGCACAAGCCGATGTTAGATTTACAACATCAATACAGAAAGATAAATAACATGTCTAGCTTTCATATCGACATCATGACTGATCGAATCATGGCCTATTTATTTATTTATTTTTTCAGAAAATTCGGACCAAGCCTGGATAAAGCTTTATTATTATTATTATTATTATTTTTTTTTTAATTCTAGATACTGGACCTACATGGCGTGACGGTACTGATACTATTATGTATGCTCTGGTTTGCAAACGTATAGTACATGAAATATACTCCAAAAATATCCCATAAATACGCATGCAGCATTTTAGAAAAGAACCTTAATTGTATATTAAGAAAAATCGTAATTTTTTTTGTAAAAGTTGCATTGGGCCCGATTTTATTGACTTTGTCGGGGCTTTTTTAGTATTTTGCATTTTTGCACGGAATGGGACGTAAACCGCGAAAGCACAATGATGGCCGGACTTGTGCGGAACTTTTAATTTTGCGCCTTGGTGGGTTCGGGCCAGTAAATTTCAGCGATCAGACTTTTACTTTCTTTAGCGTTTGGTAGCTTTAAGGGGCTACTTTATTCAAATAAAAAGACCCGTTTGCTAATACTAATCCGACGGAAGAAATTTATAAAGATATCTCGATTGCATTTTACTATTTTTAAATGATAATTTTTGCATTGGATAGTTGATTTCGATCTGTATGCAGTTCGTTTTTTATTTTTTTGATTTTATTTAAGGATATTTTTTATGAGGACACTTTCATTTTTGGAACCGGTTTGGAAAGCAAAGTACCCACATAAAAAAAGAAAAAAAAACTGCAAACAAAATTTAAAAAGTAAAAAAAACGGCCTGCATTCAGATCAATCTCACAAAGTCGAAAGCAAAATAAATAAATATATATATAAATAAAATAAAATAAAATAAAATAATTTAAAATTATTGAAATGCAACCGAGATATCTTTATAAATTTCTTCCATAAGTTTAGCATTAGCGAACGGGTCTTTTCATTTGACTGAAATACCCAAACCATCAAACCACATCAAAGATCTTGCAACGAAACCGATCAGTCAGCCATCAGTTGGCGCTGACCTTTTACAGATAATTGACTTCTAAATGACTTGTTTTGCGTTTGAGATTCTGTCAGAGGAATAGAGAAAACTAAAGGAAAAGTAGCCCTGCAGCAGGTGAAAGATGGCGGAGGTCACTTTCCGGACGACTGACTCCCAGGTTGCCCCATTTCGCACAAGGTCAGCCAAAGACAAGCAACAAATTTTCTCAACTACTGCTCCCCCACCCCCACAAGATGAAAAAAAAAGAAACAACTTTGCGAGAAAACGTAAATATGGAATTTGAGCAAAGAAAAAATAATTAAGGTCTAAATAGCTGGCAGAGATGTGGCCAGCATGCAAGATATCTCATTTAAACAGCCAATTCTATAAATTGTAAGTTGTTATTTATGTGTATCAGTTAAAGATAAAACAAGTAAGAAAAAAAAATATGCATTAAGCATAGATTATGAAGCATTTTCAAACACTTCTTGAAATCTTTAACAAAACTTCGTTATCCAGCGAAATAACATATTATTGCCCATGTCTAAATATGTATTCCAATATTTTTAAAAAAGCCCTATATTTGATCAGTCGGTTGATATTTAGACTCTATATAATGGTAAAATTTAGTTTAGCAAGAAAACGCCTAACTGTTTGAAATTTTCCATTCATGAATTTATATTAATAGATGGAAACATACTTGAATATTTTTGTTTAGCCCTGTAAAATACATTGCACCTTTAATGCGTGAAAATATTTTGCTAAAATTTAATTTAAAAAAATCTTTTTAAAGTACTTAAATCAAATTTCCAGAAATCACCATTCAAAGGCGAAGATGTATTCAGTTCTTTGTGTGACCCTGTATATCATTTTATCTATATTCCACAAACATATCTTAGTAAACTAAATGCAATTCAACATAAAAAGACATAACATATTTAAAAACCACCTTTAAGTAAATTCGCTCATATTCAGTAACCTTTTCGAGATCTTTTGTGTAACCCTGTATATTTAAATTGTGTAACAATTAGCATTTATATAAATCATATAATATGCATACATCTAGTGAAACTTAAAAGCGTATAGCACAATTAAAAAAATTCATTTCATCCATCTAACAGCCATCTTCCATAATATTCAGGACTTCGGATATAATATACTGCTTGAAATCTTTTGTGTGTCCCTATAAATGCTACGCACTCCGTATTATGCATGAAATAACTCATATTATTCCTCAGCAACGTATATCAATTTGATTATATATGAAATCGTTTACCATAATTAAAATATGTCACAAACAGTTCTCCCCTTTATTGTTATGTATTGGAATTCTTTTGTGAGGCCCTGTAAATGTAAATATAACTATTTTTTTTCACTGCATACTTTACAAAATACATATTTTAATGCACTTTGGAGATGCATATGAATTTGAATATGTTTGACAGGGTGTAAACACCTTTAAATTCATTTGAAACGATTTTTCCCCATAGGCCGTAATATAATGGAAAATTTTGACTGTCCCTGTAAATAAACTAATCATGGCAGAAGCTTCATTTTCAATAGGGTTCGTGCTTAGGTAAAGGTCATTAACGTCCAAAAATTTCATGACAATCGGAGCTTATTTATGAGAGTTAGAGAGTTTAGAGAGTTAGTATTTTTCAACTTTGTTGGCTTTGTTGGTGGAAACTAAAAAAGATCAGACTTTATTAATTTTGCTACCAATAATCGTATAAAATAGATACAAGTACCAATTAGAGTCTTACATGGGTCGGGTTCTACCGAAATCAGAAAAAGAGAGAGAAGCCAACCTAAACCCGACCTTGTATAATAAACGGGCCAAACATAATTTAGCCATTTCTGTATTATTCAAAACAATATTTTTATTTTTGAAAAATTATAAAATTAATATTTAGAATAATTATGATTCATGACCTGTTGTATATATAAGCATTGTAAAAATATAAGTACAGTCGACTCTCGTTAATTCTAAATCGGATAATTCGAATCTTCGCTTAATTTGAACTAAACGCGAAGTTCCGAAATTCTCAATGGCAGAATAACATAAAAAATTTTTATTAATTCGAACTTATTTTCTCTTAACTTCATTTATTTCGAACTAACGAAAATTTCGATTTTTCATTTTTTTTTTTTTTCTCACGGATTTCAGATCATTTGAATAACTTTCTTTCTTTGATTTTTGTGAAAATTGTTCGAACAAGTATGCATATAACCCAATGCATTTGATATCCACTTTCTTAGTGCCCTGCCTGTCTATTAGTGACACTTTAAATTTTTCTTCCATTGTACTTGTTTCTAATATTTTAATTAGTTTATGCATTTATACATTTTAATTGAATATTAAGTCAGATTCCAATGATAACAGACAAAATAAATTTAAAAAACACTATAACATTAATTCCTTTGTAATAGTACCATATTATGCATGTTTTCATTTCATATTTTCCATAATTCGAACTTCGGATAATTCGAACATTTCTTGTGACCCCGACGAGTTCGAATCAACGAGAGACGATTGTATATGAATTTAAAACTTATTCGTTTTCGAGATATTGAGAAATTCTACTTTTCGAATGGTCTAAAATGTCTTCTCTGATTATCGTAGGTATAAAGAAAAGAAAGAAATTTTAGAAAATAGCAGACATTTTTCTTAAAGTTTTTTTAAATAAAGTTATTTTATTTTATATTTAGATTTTCTATAAAACTTTACCGGTTCTTCATTGAATAGTTCTAGTTCTTTCTCTAGTAAGAAAACGGAATTTTATTTTTTAAAATTTATACATATATATCATTAAAACTCTAACACATTTTCTTTTATAACTGTATGAAGATTTAAGAAAAAATGTATAGGGAATGTACTTTTATGGGCTAATTTGATTTAAAGAATTCAATCAAAGTATCTAAAACGGATGTTTTTTAAACAAAATTATTTTATTTTATATTTAGATTTTCTAATAAAATCTTTACCAGCTCTTCATTGAATAGTTCTCGTTCTTTCTCTAGTAAGAAAGGAATTTAATCTTTCTAAATTTTTATATCTATATGTTACAGGCCAAACCCGATTTTAGGCCAAACTAGATTGGCCTAGGCCAAAACGGTCTATCCTAACGCCCATCGGATAAGCTAGTTTTTCCTAGGCCAAACCGGTCTATCCTAACGCCCATAGGATAAACTAGTTTTTCCTAGGCCAAACCGGTTTATCCTAACGCCCATCGGATAAACTAGTTTTTTCTAGGCCAAACTAGTCTATCCTAAGGCCCATAGGACAAACTAGATTTTCCTAGGACAAACTAGTTTGGCCTAACTTTTATAGGATAAACTAGTTTAGACTGCTGTTTATTGGTCTGAACTAGTTTATCCTAGGCCAATTCAATTTGGCGTGATTTTATTGAATTCAATGACCCCCTCAACACCAACATTCTTGTTTGTCCTAGGCTGATCTAGTTTATCCTAGGCCAATGTAGTTTTACGTGTTTTTAGCTCACGGGCGTCTGCCAGAGAAATAATGGGCTCGCAGGTTCTGTATGTATGTATATACGCATGTATGTACACATGTATGTACGTATGTGCGTAACTCGATAACTCTTGATAGAAATAATGTAATTTGATATGTTTTTTACTCATAAGGCTACCAAAGCCTGAGAACTAATGTGCCTGTAGGTTCTGAATCTATGTATGTACGCAAGTACATAATATTCACGATCATAGGGGTCGCAATGTTTTGTTTTGATTTTTAAATTATATTTATATCCAGTGTTATTTAATTTTCTACTGATTTTAATATGTTATGAATACGGTTCTTATAAATGAACCGAAACATGTCAACAACTTTTTAATTTAAATTTTTATTTCTGACACCTTCTAAGTAAATAAATATGAAATGTTTTTATACGCAATTATTCTTGATAGAAATAATCGATTTGTATCAAACTTTCAATGTAGTTTTATTGTTATAAGGAGCACTTTTCATTACTTTTGGGGGTCATTGGAGAAGAATAAGTGGTGGTGGGGGGGACGAGAGACTGATTCGCCCCTTCCCTTAATTCAAATAAATGGGTTTCCATGCATTATTAGCATATTTTATTCAAATTTTAGATATAGGAGCATTCTCTTGAGGGGCCTCCATGATTAGTTGTGAGTGTTCATTGTTTAAGTATAAAGGGAGGGGGAAATAGGAGTAACGCCCATAATATATGTAAATGCTTTTTTCACGCAGAATTTACTGATTTGCTGCAAATTTTAGAAAAAAATTCATTCTGGTAAAGCGCTTCCTTAATTAGTTTTGAGGGTTAATTGAATAAAAACAACGAGGATAACGGGGGGATCCCGCCTAATTTTGGCAAATGTGTTTTTCATGCAGAATTAACTGATTTGCTGCAAATCTTGTTTTTGTTCATTCTAATTAAGCGCTCCACTGACTAATTTTGATGGTTCTTCGGTTAAATATAAGGGGGAAACTTACAATTTATTTCTTTCCTTAAATTAGATAAATTGGTTATAATACAGAATTATCCAATTTGCTTGAAATTTTGGACATGAATTCATTTGATCAGGCGCTTCTTTAATTAATTTGAGTTTTTCTTTTGTTTAAGTATAATAGGGTAATGGACGTTTTATCTCCTTCCTTAAATTAGATAAATAGGTTTTTATGCAAATTTATCCGATTTGCCGTAAATTTTGAATATAATTTTTTAAGGCGAATCCCTGAATTGTTTTAAGGGTGTAATGATTAAGTATAATGGGAGGAGAGGAATGGTGGAGGATTATCCTCCTTAAACTAGATGAATTGTTTTTTGAGAAGAATTATCTGATTTGCTTCAAATTTTGGATAATTATTTAATTTCATAAAGCGTATTTGTGATTAGTTTTGGGGGTTCAATGGCTAAGTATAATTGGGGGAAATAGGAAAAAGTAATCCAACTTACTTTATTTTTCGAGGGTGTTATTCTTTAAAAAATAAGGCTGTAATACACAATTAGTGTGAATGCAAAGTCATCACTTTAATTGGGCAATATTCTTTTTAATATTGATCCCGACTACTGCTCCACCTTGCGCAAAGTGGTTTTGTTATCAGCCTTATATAATGTATTTTATTCGATGGGTTGTAGAATTCTCTCAGAGATTTGCACGGAGCGGAACTTCGAGGCCATCGCCCGGCCTCTAAATTATGTTATGTTACCTACCTTGCGCTTTCTTTTAGAGTGGTGGATTTTTATTGTTTAAGTCTCAAATTTAGACCTAAACAATAAACATCCACAACTAATTACGGAGGTGCCTTGTCACAATGATCCTATATCTAAAATGTAAAATGAAAACTGATAATTCTGCTTGATAAATCCATTTCTCTAAATTAGAGGTGAGGGATTAGATTCCTGTTCGCCCTCTTTATTCCTGTCCAATGAATTCCCAAAATTAATCAGAAAAGTACCTTATCAGAATGAACCTACATCCAAAATTTGAACCAAATCGGATATCTCTATCAAGAGTTATTACGTTACGTACATAAATGCGTACATACATACATACAGACAGAGTTGGGCAAAATACATCGAAAAATCATTTTCGATACAAAATACAAAATACATTAGTTTTAGAATCTAAAATACAAAATACAAAATACTTTTCAAATTGAAAAAGTTCAAAATACAAAATACATGTATTTTGAAAATACATTCAAAATACAAAATACATTTGAAAAAATTAAAAAAAATGCCTATGAGATTAGATGTTTGCACGGGCCGTGTCCGAAAATGTTAGCTGGCCATTTTTAATCCCGACACTCGGGCCGGGCCTGACCGGACCTGTTTTTCAGTCGTTCCGGACCTGTCCGGGTCGGGTTTCGGTTTTTTTTTTCAGAAAGATAGACTCAGATGGGCCTCGTCATCACTCTTTCGGGTCCCGGCTTTACTTTTTTCTACAGATTCGGGCCGGGCCTGACTAATTCCTTCCAGATCGGATAGGGATTGGGTTTTATTCTTCCTCGAGAACTAATTGCGGTAGCCAAAAATATTAGTATAGACTCCCGATCCAGCCCGTATGAAAATCATTGGCTCATTCCGTCACGGTCAGCCTATGGGAAAAATCAGTAAAATCTGGCCCGACCCAACAATTATTTTTCAAAAAAATATATACGTATTTTTAAATTACTATAATTTTATCATTAAAATTATTATTATTATTTATGAATAGTAAGTATATTTCTGGATAATAAAATTAAAGCACAGCAAAGGGAACTCTGAGAATGAATCTGTCTAAAAATTCTGTCTTAAACAGGAAATGTATTGATTCATGCAAAATAAATTTAATAACAAGAAAAAATAATATGATACATTTACAACAAGCTACGTTCCGCGTTCCTGCTAAGAAAAAACCTGTCTATAATCTATTTTTTCTCCTATCCTGTGCGAATCCTTCTCAGAATATTTTACTGTATAGCATTTTTCGATTCTTAAGTTTTCAAGGCATAAAGTGATATTTAAGACTGCTCTCATCTGTTCTGCTCAACAAGTGCAAATGTTTTGACACATTTACAAATTCATTTTTTAACGGAAAGCTATAAAATTGGAAGGCCTGACTATGGAAGCGATTTGGAATCGAACTGAATTTTCCATTTTTGTATCAATAAATTATCATTTGAGTTACAATGATTTCGATCACGTGACAAGTACGTTTTTCACTCCAGTTTCAGTGGTTATTCTTCTTTCTCGAGGAAATTCGATTCAAAATTATATGAAAATGAGGGGAGATTAAATAATTTCTGCACCTTCTAGCTTCATGCATTTCCAAACAAAAAAAAAAAATTAAAAGTGTCATAAAGTTTCCCTTTTTGACTAAGAACAGCCTTAATTATAACAAAAACATTTACATAAAAATAAATATTCATTTTAAAATTAAATATCGCAGTCTAAAGTGCTTTTTTAAAAGAAAGTCTATAGGCTTTCTTTTAAAAACATGGAAAAAAATAAGTATTTTTGATTAGAATTCCTCGTACAAGATGATTTTTAACCACATCAACACAGAAATTTATGTTTTCTGGAAATTTAATTGGTATGGGCTAATCAAGTTTTTGTACGAACAGGGCCTAGACGACGAGCTTTTAACTTTTATATAGAGCCGGACTAATTCCGGGGTTTTATTTTTTGTATCAGACTGTGTTAATATTTCTTTTCTACGGATTGAAACTTTATACTGGTTCGGGCCAATAATTTTTGTTTTGTGTTGGAATGGTTCGAACAAAAAAGGTCTTTGTTTGGTTTAAACCGGACATAATAATTTCGGCCTGTGTAGACCTCTTTTTTGTATTTGCACAAAGCAACTGTTAGGCGTTTTGTAACACCGATTAAATTCTTTGAAATTATAAATTATCAATATAAAGAAGCAAAAGGAAAGTTAGATAAAGAAAACAAATCAATCTATTTGAAAATATTCTTTATAAAATAAACGAAGAATACTTACAGATAAAATGTTAAAATGTATACAAAAATATAAAATCTTTCTTGGATATAATTCCGCTTCATTTTAAGCATAGGAGTAAAGTCTTATCAAAACAATCTATAAATTAAAATTATGTTTGGAAATTACAATTGGCCTTCAAAAGAAAAAAAGAGCTCTCAGATTGAAAATTACTTAATAAATATCTTTTTGGAGAATTAATAATTAAGGATAGACAGAGCAGGTTTTAAAAGCCGAAAACGAATTTCGGTGATTGGCAGTAATTGTTAATAATAATACATAACAGAATAGGAAGTTTGGTGACATTTAGTGCATTAGTTCTTGTTAAAATTCTGTAAATCCTGAAAAATGCAGCATAACAGCGCCACCTGCTGGACGATTTGCACCAACATTTAATTAGTGACAATTTAAATTAAAAGATCAAACTAAAACTGAAATTCGTTGAGAATCCATGCATTACTACTTGAGATAGAGCTAATGCACAAATCGTGAAAAATGTAGCATAGCAGCGTCACCCATCTGCTGAGCAATTCACACCAAAACTTAATCGGCAACAATTTATGTCAACGTCTAACTGAATCAGAAATTTAATGAAAATCTGTGCACTAGTTCTTGAGATACAGTTTTTGCGAAAATTGTGAAAGACGAAGCATATCAGCACCACCTTTTGGAAGAGTTACTCCATTACCTAATATTTAAAATTATTATGTAAATTACTTATGTAAATGTGTAACAGAATCTAAAATTTTGTTTCATTCTGTGCATTAATTCTTAAGATAGAGGGCCCACAAAATTTGTATCATACACTGATAAACTCACAAATAGACATTTCCTAAAAATCGTGAGTGTTCAGGACGTTCAAAAATATAAATCCGTCGACAATCTGAAGTCGAATTTTTTCACGAATCCAATACTTTTTTTACTTACCCATCATACGTAGTATAGGGTAAGTCTTGCAATCGTTTTGAAAATCGAAAAAAAAATTTTGACGGATTTACACGTTTTCGACACTGGAGATTTCGAAAAACATATTTTTAGAAAAAAAAAATTGCCGTCCGTCTGTCTGTCTGTCAGTCTGTCTGTCTGTAAACGCTCTATCTCACGAACAAATTGAGATAGAGACTTGAAATTTTGTATATACTTAGTATGTAAGAATGGAAAGAAGCCTATTGAATATCAGCAACCTCGATTATCCGGAACTATTTTTTTCGGATTCTCAAAAAATTCGTTCTGATGAAAGGTATATAAAAATTTTCGATTTGTTTTATTTTAAGGAAAGGCAATAAAAAGCACAAATTTTGCATAAAAAACGAAGTCGATCGGATAATTAGTTGTCGAGATATTTGTAATCCTGTTTTCCACACTCTTCGATTTTTCATGCCCCTGTATTTCATTCAAAATTCAATTCAGTGGTATATTTTAATTAAAAATGAGACGCTTAATCCGACGCAGTAAACTGTTAGTTAATATGATTATTCTTTTTGGAGTTATAAGGATGTTTCTTTTAAACAGTTTGGTACTTCTTGAAAAAGTTTGGCGTTTTATATAATTTGTTGAAATTGGTGCATCAGCAATTCATTAATAGAGTATTACTATGTGTATTAAAAATATTTAAATATAGTTTTGGAATTGAAATACATTGTGTAAATAGTTTTCACATGTTTTGTTTTCTTATGCATATAAATGATGGGTAAGTATTACGGTGGCCTCCAACGACTAGATGTTGTAAAGATACAGAAAAATTAAAAAAGTGCGAGTGAGTAAAATTCGAAACGGCAGTTTAATAGTTATTCTTGGACGTATACATAAACACATATATGTAAAAGAATTGTACAGCATCCTTCGTAGGTTAAATATCCACCAATATGTATAATAATAAAGACATAATTCGGTTTGTTAAAAATATAATTCGTTAATGTTTCAAATTCTACTACGCAAATACAATTATGCTACTTATGAATAATAAATAAGAAATAATTTAAAAAGGAATATCAAATAAACATGTTAAGTATTTTCGTTTAAATCTTAGAAATATCATAATGTGTAAAAATACAACGTTTGGGGTATCATGATACCAAATAAGTTTATTAGGTTAATTTTTTAAAAGTCATGTTTTTTGTGTTTATTAAATGTCTTCTACCAATGCATCATTTTTCGTCATGGTCTGTTTTGAAAACCCTCTTGAATGAGTCAGTACATTAAAAATTAGGGGCGTGCGAAGAAAAAACTGCGCCCCAGGCAAAGTTTCAATTTGGCGCACCCCCCTCCTACCCAAAACTTCTCCTTGTAACAGGCCAAAAATAACACTGGTACCATAAATTTTGCGCCCCCTCAATTTCCGCGGCCGGGGCAACACCCCCTCCCCCCCCCCTTCTCACGGCACTGTTAAAAATACTTTAAATACTCATAACGTAATTTTCTGTCAGTTTTATTGTAAAGATGTATTTAAACATAAGCATGCTATATTTGAAATAATGATTGCAAATTAAAAATTCCTATTGCTATTTAAATATGAAAATACTGCTTTCTCTAAAAGAATAATTTGTTGATTTTTTTTTTTTTTTTTTTTTGATTAATTTGCAAAGTTAAATTTTAAACATTTTGAAAATTTCTGAACAATGAACGTTGATATCGGTTGATACATAAATACTCGGGATACTTAGGATACATAAATAACTTCACAATTAGTAATGTATAAATTTCTATGCTTATAAATCTGTACATAATACAAAATAATGTTTCATTAATCTTTTGTGAATTTTAGTCTAAACAAATGTATGCACATGCCCGCATATTGAAAATCATAAATATTCTTCTAAAGGGGGGATAATTTTTTAATTAAACAAGTTAATATTCTCATTGACATTAAAAACTTTCATCTATTAAACTTCCGTTTACAATCGAAACTCAAAAAAGAACCAAACTTTGGTTTCGTACAGCAGTTTTCGTTTTGGCCCGATACTAGTTTATATTTTCATTGTTCTATTTTATTTTAAACTTTATAAAATGAAACATAAAATGAGTCAAAAAAAAATACTTGCGAAGTCACGCTAGATAAACATGTATCTCCAGTAAGGACAGATATATAATCAAAAATCCAATGATCGATATACTCAATAGTAAATACAATTAATGAAAATCTGAATTGCATATCAATAAATAGAACTACTTGTATGATAAAATTCGTGTTTGCAAATGAATATCGCGAGTAACTTAAAATTTACCCGAACATTGATAAAATAGGTACAAAAGAACTAGAAAAATAATGTTTCGATCAATGTATAACGGTATAAAATTAAAAATCTTACCATTAGATGTGTTTTAAAGTTGATTGTTGCTTTAAAAGTTCCACTTGTAATGATAGATCTTGTTTTACGCATTTGTCATGCTACTTTAACAACTGCCATTATTATCAACTGAAATTATTTTTTAAAAACTTCCCATGTAGTATAGCGCAACGTGTTCTGTCGCAATACAGTAATTGTTTTGATGCATTTTCATTTGAAGCTGGAAAAATATCAGGCATTCTTTCTCAAAACAAACATTAAATTACATTTATTTTCTACTATTACATTTTTTTATATGGTTCTTTAAAAAACACTAGACACAGAAAAAATCTAAGTAATTCTTCCTGTTTATCACACAGTAGTTTTTGTCGTTCGCTAAGAAACGTTATAATTATAAAATCTAGAACTTTAGAATTGTAACAGTTCAGCAAAAATGACTAAGCAAAACAGAAGCATTGATTCTAATCCTTATCGTATCAGTAGTTGTAAAGCATGTTTTCATTAACTTTCAGAAACGAACCCTGTAAGACAAAACAAAACAGAAGGCTCGTATTATTCTTTTATAAATTTTACATCTGCGGTTTCAAGGAAGCAGCTGGAAACCTACAGAAATGTATTTTGAATATAAAATGTATTTTCAAAATACAAAATACTTGAAAAAATCATTTCAAAATACATTACCAAAATACTTTCGTTTAGTGAGGTTAAAATACAAAATACAAAATACAAATGTATTTTGAAAATGTATTTCAAATACATGTATTTTCGATACTGCCCATCTCTGCATACAGAACGTGTGAGCCCATTATTTCTCTGGCTTTGACGTCCGTGAGCTAAAAACACGTAAAACTACATTGGCCTAGGATAAACTAGATCAACTTATAACAAACAAGAATGTTGGCGTTGAGGCGGTCATTGAATTTTATAAAATCACGCCAAATTGAATTGGCCTAGGAAAATCTAGTTTGTTCTATGAGCCTTAGAATAGACTAGTTCGGCCTAGGAAAAACTAGTTTATCCGATGGGCGTTAGGATAAACCGGTTTGGCCTAGGAAAAACTAGTTTATCCGATGGGCGTTAGGATAGACCGATTTGGCCTAGGAAAAACTGGTTTATCCGATGGGCATTAGGATAGACCGGTTCGGCCTAGGCCAATCTAGTTTGATCTAAAATCGGGTTTGGCCTGTAACATATATATATTATTAAAACATTAACTACATTTTCTTCTATAACTGTATGAAAATTTAAGAAAAATTGTATAGGGATTGTACTTTTATGGGCTAATTTGATTTAAGAAATTCAATCAAAGTGTCCAAAATGGATGTTTTTTAAATAAAATTATTTTATTTTAGATTTAGATTTTCTATAAAAACTTTACCAGTTCTTCATTGAACAGTTCTCGTTATTTCTCTAGTAAGAACGGAATTTTATTTTTCGAAATTTATATATATATCATTAAAACCTTAATACAATTTCTTTTACAACTATATGAAGATTTAAGAAAAATTGTATTGGGAATGTATTTTTATGGGCTAGTTTGATTTAAGAAATTCAATCAAAGTATCTAAAATGGATTATTATCATTTGAAAAATAAAAATTTGGTGCAATTTTTAATATGTTGGCGTCCTTTGCGTCCGATCATAAATAATATTTAATAATCTACTATATTCTCCGTCGAATTATACTTATATCTTATTCATATGATTATTAGAAGCAGAATGAATAGAAGGAGATTTTTTCTCCCCTGAAGCCTGAACTTTCATTGCCTTCTGTACTGACAATTTTATTTCAATCTACTTTTTTTTTTTTTTTCAGATTACCTGTAGATTAAGATTAATATCTTATTTATTTATCTACTAGCAGGCTATGCCCGCTGCGCTGGTCCATTTTTCCAAACAAATCTTGACTCAAACAAAATGGTCATTTGAATTTTCTTTTTTAAAGCAGAGTAGGCCATCACCTGGAATGTCCTTCCGCAATGCTGAAAACGATGCCAGTGCCAATGTCATTGCGATATTGCACTATTGTATGCCTTGGACAAAATTTGGGTAATTAAGTACCATCTCTCTTATTTGATCATTTATAGTAGAGTTTGATATGAAAATGAGACCGTTGTGACACCAGGAATCAAAATGTTCTCTACTCATTACATTATTTTGTCAGAAAGCATTGCAATGATTATCAAACTCTATTAATTTTCAAATAGCACATTATCATTTGTTAGTTCTTAAACTCCCGAATCTAACTTATATATTTATTAGAACAATGAAGCATAAAATGTGTGTTTTAAAGTTGAATTATTTGGGTAAAATTAAAATTACATCAGTTTCACTGTCTCTTCATTTTTTTAAACCAGTTGCAGGGCTGCCACAGGCGACTATTTTTTTTTTCCGTTCGCACCACTATTTTTCTAATATAAATTTCAAAATAAATTTTTCTTGCAAGTGTTGTCAAAGTGTATGTTAAGGATTTCTGTTTAAAGAAAGTGGTGCCAGTTAGAGTTAAAAAAATAGTCGCCTGTGGCAGCCCTGCAGTTGCAAACATGTATCTGTTAAATCGGGAATAATCTTGATGCTAAATTTTGTAGAAAAATAAACCTTCAACTTGTAATCAATTCCATTATGATTTTTGGCGTCAAACATTAGTATTGCTTATAACGATTTGTTACAAATGTACCAGACTTATTTCGTGTTTATTGTCAAATGAAATTGAAGTTTACAATAATCTGTTATTGGCATTTAATCTTATATCTTGGCGATAGTTTTTTTTTTCTTTTTCTTTTTCTTTTTTTTTTTTTTTTTTTTTGTTCAACGGGTAATGAAGTAGTATTTAATAGTTAATTTTTGATGAAATTCTGTTGATAGGGCTTAATATTAATTAAAACTGCAAGATAAACATGATAAACAAAATTTTTTACTGTCGGTATTTAATGAATATTTTCTTCTTAGCCAATTTTAAAGTATTTTTTTTAACCTAAATGATTGATAAATTAATTGCAAATATTTTTTTTTAATTCTATATCATTGATATTCCGAATATTTTTCCTGCATATTGCAAATATTGCTTTTTTAGGGATAGTAAAATAACTACAGATGAAAAGTACATAATAAGGCTAAAACACAGAATTAACGACAACTTGGCGAATGCCTCTACGGAGACTTGAAAAGTACGCCAGTTCTGTCAACTTAAATATCCAGATAGAATTTTAATAAATAATAGGTACTACTTTATTATTCCATAGATCAATTTCGCCAAATTATACATATTGCAAAACGATTTACCATATTATACAAACGAATATAACTTATATTTTAAATAACCAAAGAATCAATAAATTACGAAAATATTAATAGAAATACAAATAAAACGTCGAATTAAAAAGTAGTTAATGACGTAACAAACGCATGTAACATGTTTAATTTCAAATGAATGCGACATTTATGATCATCCATTATTGACATTTAATCTTTTATTTTGGCGGCAGTTTTTTGGTCGAAGGGATAATCAAGTAGTACCAAATAATATAAAAAAATATAAATAATAATATAGCCAATAATATTTTGGTCAGGTGTCATGTATGGATCACGTTGGTGCGATTGCAACAAAATTGTGATTTTATGGATTGCGTGGTAATCTGGTTGTTGTTGTTTATTTACTAATAAACTTTGTTTCTTTACTTTTCTTTATTTTTTTCTTTCTTTATTGTTTTGTTCTATAATTATTAATTAAACTTCACTTATTTATTATTGTTTCCTTTTTAAAATAATAGAAAATAATTAAAAATAATATAACATGTAACTGGTATTTGAAAACGCAGTGTTTGCCAAATTGATGTCAGATTTAAAAAAAACGCGCCAAGGTGATGCGTATATAAAAATGGAAAATTTTTTATAATAATGTAAACAAAAAAAGTAAGCAAATAATTAAAAAATCGCTTTTTCGATTAAAAAAAAAAAATAACGCCAAGCAGTCGTTAATGCTGTAGTTGCATCAATAGTAAATTTTCTTTTCTTCGTTTGTTTCATAATGAAAAACCATAAATTTAATAATCTCAAATAAAATAATCTGACAAATTTTCTATGATCTCGTTGATGATCTAGAAATCTCCTTAATACATAAACAAAAAGGCATAAGATGTCATATGCGCCGAGTTTGGCACGATAATTTTTTATGCCAATTTGGCGGAAACATTGTTTTCGAATACCAGTTGCATGTATATATTTAAATTATTTTCTAGTATTTAAATAGTAATAAAAATTTATGAAAAAAGTTTAATTAATAAGTATATAACAAAACAATTTATACAATTTATAAAGTAAATAAGCATTTTATTTATAAATAAATATTAATTGTTGGGTTAATATATCTCAGACAAAATAATGTCAATTTAAAGTCGATTAGTTACCTCGGTGATATATAATATCTGTGCCAATAAAACTTTCAATAATATAGTAAATATGCTATTTGGCGGTGCTCAATTATTGAAAATTAGTCCAATATCATTTTGAATATTATCTAACACAGGAAAAATATGAAGAAAATTGAAGAAGAAATGGCTAATTAAAACAAACTTGCAAAATATTTTGGCACAAATGCCTTATGTGCACCACATTTGCGCATTTTTTTCCCTTTTTTACGTCAATTTGGCGAAAACTTCATTTTAAAATATTAGTTACATATATATATTTTAATTGTTTTCTATTATTTTAAAAAGGAAATAAAAATAAATAAATAATGTTTTGTTAATAATTATAAAATAAAACAATTTACATCATTTAAAAAAATAAATAAGAGTAAATAGTTTATTAATAAATATACATTAGCCGAGCTACCATATAAACATAAAATCGACGTTTTGTTGCAATCGCGCCAATGTGGTGCATATATGACATCTGTGCCATTTTTTTCAGCAGGCAATTTTTATTTCAAGATGTTGAATTTATCGATAGTAATAACACGAAATTGCCAAAATTTCATTTAAATTGCATACATTTCCTTGTTCAGTTTGTAAATTTTAAAATTAATTTTTTTTGGAAGAGAATTTGACAAAATGGCGCAAAAAAGTATGTTTGTTGATTGCAATTCTCAAAATTGTGGTGAAAAACTTTTGTAAAAGAATGACATTATTTTACAATATATATGTGTGTGGCAGAATTTCACACTAAAGCTAAAATTTAAATATTTGATTACAATTTTTAAAATATTAACTTATGTTTATTGAATTTACAATTGAATACTAAAATATACTCCAAAAATTATCTTCTTTTGGAAAAAACAACATTATTGCCACCTAATGTTAGACATATGCATTTTTGGCTTAATTCTTTGCCGACAAAAGTAAAAAAAAATCTCAAAGAAACAAATATATAACTCACAATTACTTTTATAATTAGATCTGCCTTTTTCTGGAGTAAGTTATATACTATCGAAATTTGATAAAAAAGAGAAAGAAAATAATAGAAAGGAAAATAAATATCGTTCAAAATTCATTTAATCAAATTTTCAAGTTTTTTTTTTTTAATTCTAACGCAAGGATAAGTCGCAAAATGTTGCATCAAATGTAATATTTCACGTTAAGTTATTTTTTAAGCGTTACAAATATTTCTTTAATTTTTAAGATAAATATTTTTTTTATAATATCATGCCTCATTAAATGGTTTTTCTTCATTATTATTATTATTATTTTTAGTAGTAGTAGTAGTAGTATTATCAATAGTTATTTTCTGCTTTTATTTGCAAGATGTTTGTAATATTTCTAACAGATATATCATTTTTAATTTGTTTAGTAATAATAATTTTCGCCAAAAAATAACTACTGGCAACCCTTTCATCAAAAATAACCGAAAAATACGAAATTTAGTACGAAAAATCAGAGTTATCCCTGTATATTTGTATCATAAACCTCCGCAAAAATATTTCCTATCGAATGATATAATCTGCAAAAAGATCCATCGGGTAGTTTTTGAAAACACCCGTTTGGAAGTTTCAGAACTTCTGCTTTATAATATAATATGATTGTTATTATTTAGACTTTTTTTAGACAAGCGACATGAATTGTTATAATAATTTTTTAAGCTTTTTTTAACCCTTTCCGATATAGTTGAAAAGCGTTTGTGAATCCAATTTATCTGTCTGAGCTCTAACTCTCATAACTTCTTGAGACCACAAAGTTTATTATAATGTATGTATTTTTTTTTTTTTTTTTTTTTTTTTTTTCAGTTACGGTTTTATATTAACAAACTGATAATCAAAAAATATTGAACAGCGAATAAAAATAAATTTTATATTTTGTACATAAAATTTGATGATACATGGAGATTGAAATAGTACATTTTTGACAATTCCTTAGAATTTATTTTATTTTATTTTACTTTTTTGCATTACAGAAACATCGAAAAACATAAAATAAATATATATTTAATAACTTTTCATTAATAATGAACTCTAACAAATGATATCTTACTGCACAGTAAAATTATTTGTGTTTTCCTTTTTGTACACTTCGTACATTTCTACTTCAAACCATTTTTAGGTGCGTTCGTAATTATGTAAATACGTAGCACCTATAGTTGTCGTTCACTCCGTCCATCTGTCTGTCCGTCCGTCCGTCCGTCCGTATATAACAACACAAAAACTACCCAACCAAATCGTTTGAATTTTAAAATATATAATTATTACATAGTTTTGTTGAGTCATTTCAAATTTTATGAAAATCGGATGCATAGATCAATTACAGGAACAATCAAAAGTATTCCATTATATTACGGTCAAAGGGGTAAAAAGTTTCGAATGCATTTTAATCGTTTGAAATTTAAAATACATAATTATTACATAATTTTGTCGAGTTATTTGAAATTTTACTAAATCGGATGCATAGTTCAATTACAGGGCCAATCAAAAGTATTTCGTTACATTGCAGTAAATGGGAAAAAATGTTTCAAATGCATTTTAATGGTGTTACATTCATTCGAACATAATAAAATTGATATGCATCTATCAAGTACATATTATAATATCCATTTTGCGTAATCTGTGGTACAAAGAACGTTTGTTATTGATTTACAAGGCCACGCAAAAGTATTCCATTACATAATGGTAAAGGGAGAACATTGTTTGTTGCGCATTTTAATTGTAATTAACTATTTTCAATTTTACGAGATTAATATATGAGAGTGATACTTTTAAAACTACTTTATAGTATCAACACACCTAATTTGCAACGCTTCACGTGCAATTTCCAACTTGTTATATAACACGTAGCTCGCTAAAATGCACTATAAGAAACAAATTGCTATTTTGTTTAATTCTTCTATCGGTTAGGCTCCCTTCTAAGAACTAATTTCGCTCTCTTTTTTTTAATTATTTATATATGTGAATGCAAAGTTGTGTATCCTATAGTATAAATCAGGTCTGAAGAGGTTAAATGCAATCTAATCGCCATGTAATTTAAAAAACAAAATGTTATTGGGATTTACCATAGAATGTTCGGAATTGAAAATGAAGTGTATACCATATATAGTTCGTTTACAAGTATACTCAAAATATTTTATTTGCATTACAGTCCATAGTGATAATTCATTTGTGGTGCATTTGATTAATATAACATACTTCAGCCATAAAAAAAGGGATGCGCATCATTGAGAACATAGCATTTTGCTGTATTACATCATCTACTATGATCTGAAATAAAAAAAAAAACTTTAAATACAAAAAGTTACGCATTTTTTCCCCGTAGAATCTGATTTTACAATGGAAAATGAGAATTCTCCTTCACGATTTCCAAGTTGGACTCTCTCTGACTATGTATTTTTCAGTTTTTCAATCCGATGTCTTTTTCTCGAATTGTTCGACCGTCTTCAGACTTTTCGGATACTCTGGTAAATGCGTTTCCAAGAACTTATAACTTGAGTTCTTGTGATTGGATTTTCATAGATCTCACATTGTCTGTTATAGAGCTATGGGGAGCTACGTTGCTTAGTTATAGAGCTATATTCTATAATTAAATGAATCCAGTTATGAAAGAAAAGCCTTTTTAAATGTTCTACTGAACGGTTTTAGACTATTAGTTAAATATATTATCCAATATATATATTCTAAAATTTATTTGCAAAATCGGTATTCCGAATTACGAAACTTACATTCTACGTGACTGAAGCCGTGGATAAAAAGTAGTATAATATATTTATTATGAAAAAAAAAGCGTCTTAATCGTCATCAACCCTTCTGTTCCGTACAGTTTGGATCATACAATTGTGCAAGAACTAGCGATGCAGAACTCTATATCGTGAAAGTTTTCGTTCTGTTATATTACTTTTTCCCCCTTATTTCTGAGGCCCCATGAACCATTTTTACGGGTAAGGGCGGATCCGGGCGAATTTTCTGAAGGGATCCTTCACTGTTTATTGAGGGGATCACTTTATTTCTGCGATGACTCTATTTCTAGAAATAGATAGCATCACATGTTGTGCATCCCTCTCCGAATGATCGACATTTCACTTAATGACCACGTTAAATAACCAAAGGAATTTTTGCTTTAAACAAACAAGGTAGGGTTGATGTGCCAGTAATGGGCCACCTTCCAGTAATGGGTCACGTCGCACTTTTTGGTTTATAGAAAAATAATAAATAATAATTAAGCTTTTATTATTTTTTTCTGAACTCTACCTTGCATGCTTTATAAGCTGGATTAATTTTTTACACTTTTCATTAAAACAATTAGGAAGCAGAAAATAAAGTTTCACAGTTTTTCTGTTTTTCACTGAAAATCTGAATGAACATGCTAAGAGCAGACTTTACTTACTTAGTTTATATCTTTTTTATTTTTTCGTAAAAATTGAATGTTTTTGTTTGGTTAGCAATATAAAACATTGAATTTAATATACCAATGGCCATTTACAAAATTTTATTTATTTTTAAGATTTTAGGAGGGGTGGCCCATTACTGGATTGCTTATATCGTGATTTTCCAGTAATGGACCACCCAAGTGACCAATACAAAAAGTGTTATTTCAGTAGAGATAAAATAATTTGATTTAACTGAAAAGCTAAATAATCAAATTTAATATTTAAATTTTATCTATTACAATTTAATACAGGCAATTTCTTTATAAATAGTTGTTTTAAAAAAGTCATCTTTAATTGGTACGAAACACAAGCAGAACATTTGACAAATCTAGATGTGTCGTTACAAAAAAAGTTGTTTTAAGTTGGTTCAGAAATGTAAAATTATATTTGAAAGAAGATATTATTAATATTTTCTTCCGAATTCTAAAGCATACAGAGAGAATTTTCAATAAGGTTAAAACAAGGTTTCTTTTGTGCTCTTAAAACAAGGAAAATTTTGGGACCAAAATCAGTTAAAGTTGTGTATTATGTAGTACCAAATAACGAAAAAGAACAAATCACTGTTACGGGATGTTTTTCAGCAAATAATGAGATTGCTCCATTGGTGATAATATATCCATATAAGCATCTCTAAAGGGAAATTGTGGAATCAATCTGTGCCAAATTGATGGACTATATGATTGTCTGAAAATGGTTGGATAATGCAAGAACATTTATCATTTTAAATGCATTCTAAAATTCATATTGATTAGTTTGGACTATCGGAAAAGGATGATAAAATTGAAGATGTGTTATTTATATTTCAAAGTTGCACAGAACATACTTTAGATAATGATATGAATGAAGATTGGAGACTTTTTCTAATGCCTTATTTTATCTAAACTTGATTTCAGTAAAACATTGTCTTTATCTTATAAATCCTTTAAATTTAAATATTTTGTTTTATATCTTTACAATATAAATCCTTTAATATTAGTTACTAATAAACAGTTAATAATATCATTAATACTTTGTTTTATGTGCACATTATAAATCCTTGATTATAATAAATTCATAACTTAAACTTAAATATTTTGTTTTATGTTTTTTCATTATAAATCCTTCAATGTAATGAATTTCCAACTTAAGTTTTAATATTTTGTTTTATTAGTATGCTTTCATTAAGTTCTGGAGCAAAATACAATTGAAACAAGTTGGAAATTGCACGTGAAGCATAGCAAATGAGGTGCGTTCGTACGATAACGAAGTTTTAAAAATATACAGATCTTCCTGATATAGTAGACAATACTTCGGATACAGTACAGTGGTTGAACTTTTTGTATTCCTATAAACATACAAGAAGTAATTTTCATTACACCTCAGCAACGTATATCATATTCATAAAATGTGGCACAGTTTAATATAATTAATACATGTCCCAAACAATGTTTCCCCGTATAGCATTATGTAGTGGAATACTTTTGTGTAGCCCTGTAATTTAGTAATAAATATTCTTTGCATCTCAGATTGTACAGAATTTTTATTTTAGTATATATATACGTCATAGGTTCATGTCAGTTTTATTATGTTCGAATGAGTGTAACACCATTAAAATGCATTTGCAATTTTTTCCCCCAGTGCCTGTAATGTAACGGAATCCTTTTGATAATCCCTGTAATTGATCTATGCATCTGATTATCATAAGACCTGAAATGACTCGACAAAATTATGTAATAATTATATGTTTTATATTTCAAACGATGAAAATGCATTTTAAACTTTTTCCCCCATTGACCGTAATGGAGCAGAATCCTTTTGATTTTCCCTGTAATTGATCTATTCATCCGATTTTCATAAAGTTTGAAATGACTCAAAAAATTATGTAATAATTATGTATTTTAAATTTCAAAAGATTCGGTTGGATAGTTTTTGCGTTGGTATATGCGGACAGGCAGACAGACGAACAGACAAACGGACAGATAGACGGACAGACAGACGGACAGACGAACGGACTGAACGACAACTATAGGTGCTACGTATTTACATAATTACGAACGCACCTAAAAACAATTATCTGTTATTTTTTGTAGGGTGGCCCATTACTGGAACATAGGCGGTCCATTACTGGAACATAGGTGGTCCATTACTGGGCTTTTGGGTGTTTAGACATATTTCTACTATTTAAAATTAAATTTTTATTTCTATTGGGAAATGTAACTGTGGGATTAGTTAAATATTGTTGAAAGATTAATCTAATATGAAAAAAATTGGAATGCAATAATTATAACTATTAATAAAAAATTATTTTTTAGAGAAATTCCTTAAGGTGGCCCATTACTGGCACATCTACCCTATAACCCGCCGAATTTCGACGAAAGAAAATATTTAAGAATAAACCGTTTAATTGATTTAAAGTAAGCCTACAAAATTAGTTACAATAAAAAAAAAATGTCCCTTATACTGATAAGTCTAGCTTTTAAACAAATGATATTTAAACTAAAATTAACAAAATACTATTTTCATAAAAATCAGTTTTAGAAATTATTAAAATTAAATTTTAATCGCAATGCAAGGAGTTAAATGTAATAAAGATCTGTTATTATGACAAAGTTATTAAGTCTCTTATGCTTGGTATTCCAGAATGAAAACCAGCAACATTTATTCTACTTTGACTCAATCATAGGATTTTCTCCCGGGAAATCTAAACCCGATATCATTTTCACCATCTCAAAATTTACATATGAACCTCTCATATCCGTATTCATTTTTTTTAATGGTATCTAATTTGATATTGTTAAAATCATTTAAATTCTAAAACTGAAATCTGGATTGCTATTAGCGAGAAATAAATACTAAACTGCATACATTCTTTTAAATGTAAAGGAAAATTTCTTAAATAATCTGCATGCAATAAATACGGTAGACAATATTTCTGTGTCAATTTTTGTCATAGTACTTATTTTAATTGCAATTTTTTCACTTTTTATGAGAAAATGACAACAAAAAGATAATACTGTTTGGCCTTTTTCTCCTCTTTTTATAGAAATAAAGAGCTTTTGTTGCCACAATTACAAAAGCAGTATTAAAAACTTCAAAAAAAAAAATAATAATAATATCTCAAAAATAAATTAATGTACGATTTTCAAACAAACTGCATTTAAAAGCGCATTTTTCCCCTATACGATGGTGTAAAAATATGGGCTATGTAGAAGTTTAAAATTTTGCAGTAGCGAAAACTGCAAAATCTAAATTTCGTTTCAAATTTTAAAGTGTTTGCCATTTGCAAAATGATGTATGCTTTACACATAGATACGATTGGCCTTTATATTATAGATATAAAACATTAAATGTACATGAAGAGATAAACAATTTTAAAGCTATCCAAAATAAATCTCTCCTTTGCACTTATCCTTCCAAATAATTTAATGTAGTAAATGGTCGTTTAATATTATTATCTAGAGACCATGATTTTTTTTTATAATGATGTTTTATTGATATCAACAAATAATTTAAAAAAATCTTAATGATGACATTTCCAAGATGTTTAGAAACAACTCAGCTCAGATTTTCTTGACTTTTCTATGCAAATGATTTCTTTTTAAATCTGGTATCGAGTTTTTGTGCTGTTACATACAAAAGCCTGAGGCAGAACTATTTACAGATGTCTGCAACGCTATTAATATTTTTAAAAATAGTCTGTTAGAAGTATTACATTATATGTATTTGTATATTCTTTGTGCTATTGTAGTGGTAATTAATTTTGGCAACTTATGTGCGCATGTATATGAAAACTATTTCCATCATTTACGAAAAAAAAAAAAAAAAAAAAAAGTAACAGAAAAATTTATTTCTGGCGATTTATTTTTCATTTTGTGCCTTTTTGACAAAATTTGTGTTTTGGTGATTTTTTGGCAAAATTTGCGGGTTTTTTTCTTCAATATTTTGACAAAATTTGTCATTATGATGAAATTGTCGTTTATTCCCGCGATCCTTTTTAAAATTTTGGGCTTTTTTTCAGGATTATTTGACGGGATTTGTCTTTTTTTCTCGTTTTTTAAAAGAAATTTGCCATTTTTTCGCGACGCTTTGATGATATTTGCGTTTTTTCTTGCGACCTTTGAACAAAATTTGGGCTTATTCCGTCATATTTTGACGAAATTACGTGTTCCACAGGACGCGTAAGATCTATTTTTTGCGTCACATCACCGATTTTTTGTATAATGTTCACGCTATAGTGCATCCGTGGCATCGCCGAGTATGCAGATGTCCTTAAAAGTCTGCGACGCTCGTCGCAGTGTCTCGCGCATTCTGCCACGGAGAACAAAAAATATCAAAAATTGCGAATTTTTGAATAGAACTTTCGCAACTGATTCTGAAGCAGAAACTATCGATTAAAAAAAAAAAAATTGAAAAATTTTCAGATTGTTTTACATTAATATAAACATCTTAGTGATACAGCTTTTCCATGGCTTAAGGAGCTGCACATATACATTAAAACCTCTCTGTGCGATCACTTCTCTGAACGACCTTTTTTTCATGGAACGAAATTTATTCCCATAGGCTTAATACAAAATTTATCTCCGTTCAGAAACCATCCCAATTGAACTTCTCCATGAACGACCAATTTCTTTGAAGAGAATGAAACAAATTCCGTTTATTCCTGCTCGCTCAAAAAAGATTTTACTAGAAAAATAATTTTGGAGAATGCATTTTTCATCAAATTTTATTTATGGACTTTATTTAAAGCAATATTTACTTGTTTACAATTTTTCCTACAAATATCATTAATATATGGTTCATATTCCTGTTGTTTTTGAAAATGTTATTGCGATTTTGTACACTAAGTTTCGAAATTTTTAACATTTTTTTCATTTCTACATTTGTAGATGGTTGTTCAATATTTTTTTTTTCTCGTTGTCTTCCTGATCATCATCACTAGTTTATTTTTATTTTAAAATTTTTTGGAAATTTTCAACTTATCCGAACTTTGAAGAAAATTGATGATCATCATTCAAACCTTGTAAATTTAAAAATAATTTTTCATAAAACAAATTTTAAATTTCTTGATTGACACATATCCCTTTGCATCTTTAAAACAAGCATAAAACATAACAGAAATGTAATATAAGATTTCTGCATATTGATTCTAGTGGCCTGCACTGATCGGAATTTTCAGGCTCTGGTCTGGCCTGTTTGTACTTTCACGGTTCATGGTTCGCCCGTATTAAAAATTAGTAAAAACAGTCCCGGCCCGTGGAAAAATCAGTGAAATAAGGCTCGAATGAATTTTCACAAAGTCGATTTTTCTTAATATAAATTAAGATGATTTTCTAAAATACTGCATTCATACTTATAGAAAAATATAACTATACAGATTACTATATATTTTAGATTATTCTGTCTTCCCATAAGCTATAAAATGTAGAATATCATTAGTGCTGGCCCTTCATGTAGTCCCAGCATCTATAAAGAAAATGTAATCCTGATCCTGGCCAGGAATGTAGTCAAGGATTATGCGTCGTATGCTTTCTATATTTTTTAAGAAACTAGAAAATATGCCTTTTTTACGACTACACTATTGATTCTAGCCCGGACCAAGTCTGCTGAAATAAATAAGCTTGGTTCAGACAAGATTACTGTATTATTATATTAGTGGGGTGGCCTAAGCCAAAACACTGCGACCAGGGATCTTTTGTACTATCCTCCAATAATTAAAGAGGAAATAATATCCTCACCTTCCCTTAAGACCAATTTGTTGACATAAAATTCATCAAGCATTTGATAGGAATATCCTGGATTTCACATGGTTCAATCAAATGTCGACCCAGGACCTCAAAACGATAAGCAGCATATACTTCACAGCTACAAAGGACATGTAAATCAGTCTCCTCATCGTACTTACAACCCCTACTAAGAGAGCGGTCATTGAATACCCTCATAATGCTAAGGTGTTTATTAAATCTACAGTATCCTGTTAGCAGTTCCACCATATTTCGTAGATTATTCCTTTTGAGTTTTTTTGTCCTTTTAGTAGGGTATCCATTATTGAGCTCCTTCGCTTGTCTCTGTCCACTTGAGTCAAGCCATTCTTGACACTGCTGTTTTCTTAAAATTCGAAAAACAATAGTTTTAATGCAGTCCTTAGAAATGCCAATAGCTGGTTCAGGTCCAATAAATGAAATAACCGACCCTTTTCTTGCTAAACTATCAGCAAGCTCATTAAACTAGGGATGCCAGTATGACCATGTATCCAATGTACAATTACAGTATTACTATTATTGGCAAGCCTGTTCAAAGAGTAGTAACACTCCCACACAATTCTAGAAGTAATTGTATGTTTCTGCAAGGCAAGCAACGCTGCCTGACTATCAGAAGAGATATGACAGACAGGCCACTATATCCCCCTTTCAATGCATAAGTATTGCATAAACCTCTGCTTCAAAGGCAGTTGCGTAATTCCCCAGCGGGTAAAAGAAAGATGTACCATCAGCTGGGCAGCAAACCCCAGCTCCAGTTCCAGAAATTAACTTGTAACCATCAGTAAACCAGATCATACTTGTCTCAAGTTCCACAGAAGTCCCTCAATAAGCTCTAGAGTGAAGACTAATTCTGTATAACTTATCAGATACATGCTTGAAAGACATATCATCACCCTTCATGATAAAAACTATGTGCTTGCTGATTTTACAGTTTATCCTACCCCAAGCAAGCTATCTCGAGTAATTATGCCACTGCCCATGTAAAATGAGCCTATATGAGCAGATCAATGCTTCTGCCTCGATAATAATAATGCAGTGGGTACATACGCAACATCAATTCTATGGTAGATGTAGGTGTTGTCCTAAGTACATCTGTCATGAACATATCGATCATCTTCTGCAGCTTTGCTAAATCTGATTTGGCAGCGTCAGTCATAGTTCTTGACACCAAGCTATACTGCCATAATAGATCATAGGGCAGATCACCATATTGTATACCCACATGATCATAGTTCCCACGTTTTGCCAATGGCATTTCTGCATGACCAGGAAATCGTCTTAGCCTTGTTGATGCAGTAATCCATGTGCTTCTTCCAACATAATTTCTCATCGAAATTAACACCAAGATACTTCACCTCCTTTGAGAAACTTAACGTGTGACCATAAAACCCAATGTCATTGAGTGATTTTTTCCTTGTGAAAGCAACAAAAGTTGTCTTTTCTGGGTTAACAGAAATACCAACATCTCTGTACCACCGCTCTACCTTCTTAAGGATATTATTGAGTATATCCGAAAGAATATTTCGAATTTACCATTAATGATGATAACAATGACATCAGCATACCCAATACAGTATGCACCAAGCATAGGAATCCATCCACCAAGGAGTCCATCCACCACCAAACACCAAAGTACAAGAGAGAGAACCCTACCTTGTGGACAGCTCTTCTTTACCTTAACATGAATTGCATCTCCTAACAACTCAGCATGGATAGGCATATCCCTGAGCAGACAATTGATCCAATTCAGAGTTACCTCATCCGTACCCCTATCGGCCAGAGACTTGTGGCTGGAATCCATAGATACCTTATTAAAAACATCCTCAATATCAAGAAAGACAGCAAATACAGTTTCATTTGCCTTAAGACTTTTTCAAGCAAAAAAGAAAGATTATAAAGAGCAGTGTCAGTTGACCTGCCAATCTGATAGACATACTGAGAACTGGAGAGGGGCTTTACACCCAAGATGCGCTTCCTGATGTGCCTATCCATTAGCTTTTCCAACGTCTTAAACATAAATGATGTTAGACTAATTGGTCGGAAAGATTTTGCTTCAAAATATGTGCCTTTCCCAGATTTGGAGATAAAGATAACTTTGGTATGTTTCCATGCATTTGAAATATATCCAAAAGCGAGGCACGCCCAATATATCTGACCAAGTACAGGGACTAAGATTGTTTTCCCATTATGTAACAAAACAGGTGCGATTCCGTCCATATCTGGAGTCTTGAAAGGGTCGAATGAATCGATAGCCCACAAGATCCTGTCATAAGTGACGATATCACTAGCAAGATTCTAGCACTCCCTACTGCTGATAAAAGTAATAGTTGTATCCGGAGCCGTATCTACAGTACCGCTGGTGGAATGAGGCAAATGAATCCTCGTCATTTCTGAGAGAATCTCCTTTATTGTTTCAGCGTACTGCCCATTCTCTAATTTAATGGCATTAAAATTTCTATTCCTAACCATAACTCTCATAAGATTAGCACTTGTAAAGACATCCTTAATACAGTCACAGAAATTTTTCCAGGAATAATACTTAGACATCCTGATTGTCTTATTGTATGTGGTGAATGCAGTCTTATATTGCTGCCAGTCACCACCCTTTTTAGCTTTATTAAAAGCTTTTGCGTGTAATTCGCTTGAGTTTCCTAAGCTCGGAGGACCACCAAGGCACAGGCCTTGGGGAGCTAGCACCAAGAGGTTGGCAGTTATGAAATGCTCGGAGAATGGCCTCGGAGAATCTGAGTCAACAGCCAACTCCACGTCTGAAGGACTATTATAACTTAGCTTATCATTTAAAGAAGGGATCTTTCATTCAAGTTCCCTGCAGTAAGAAAGCCAGTTTGTTTTCCTGGCATTTCTCCTCCTCATTGCTGTCTAGTTGTCCTTCAATGTTGAACATGATTAGTCGGTGATCTGATAATGAAATGGTATCTTACACCTTCCAATTTCTAGTGATGACATAGCAGTTTGTATTGCAAAAATGTGACATCAAAAATCTCCTTCCTATTTTTTGTAATAAAGGTTGGCTTATTCCCTCTTTTTATATAGGTTATAAACCAAAATATATTCTAAGGAGTCATCTACTCTTTGTTGCAGTCTGTGCTGCTCAAAACAGTATGATGTGCATTCGAATCACACCCAAACACTAACTTATGCCCCTTCCGAGAACATTCACGCATGAGAGCTTTTGCCTCTCTAGAAAGAGGATCCTGTTTCTCAAATGGAAGATAAGAAGATGAGACAATTATCCTATTAGGCCCATTCTTACCTTGAAAAACTACCCTGACGGCAACACTTCAGATAAGATGCAATTACCGATGCCGATCTCTACGCCGGTAATGTTATATTTCTGTATTGATACTTTTACAAAAAATAAATAAATAAATAAATAAAGGATTCGGCACGTTTGAGGAATAGTTATGGCTCGTTGCAGACCGAGTATGGAGAGAAAATGTACGATTGATTCGTGCAAGGCCCAAGTCTGCTGAAAAAATATTACTCGGGCTCAGATACAATATAACTAACGGTCTGATGCCGATCACTAATATGGACGCATTATACTCGGCTCTGACGCTGTTAATCTAGCATCGGTTCGTGCAAAGTATTGATGCTTATCATTATCCAAGTCAAATCCATTGAAAACTGGTCGTATTTTATTGGTTTAATTTGATCTTTTTAAATTTTATATCGGATCGACTTTTTTTTCTGCTTGGCACGGCTCGGTCCGGATAGAGGATAGACCATTAAATTTTTTCATCGTCCCAGCAAGTTGAGATTTTTTTTCTTCATTTCGCCGGCTCATGAAGACCTCTAATTATTTCTTCTTTGGATTTTGAATGAATTTTATAAGGCAATCTCGCTTTCGATTGACTCCTTTTCATTAACTGCATTGCTGAAAAAGCGATAATATTAAACGATAAACTAATCACTCAAAGCGGTTTATGTCAGCGTGGAATTTAATATAGGGAGACTGTCATAGAGGATTTCGACAATAGTGCGATTAAAAGTAATAACCATGAATACATTAAGTGGTGCCTAACTGTAGACATAATTTAAAGCAGTTTCAAATTCTTGATGAGAAAAAATCGAATTTTATACTAAATTGGATTTAGGAAATACAGTTTTTACAGTTTAGTTCTTATTTTATCGAAGAATAAAATGAATTTAAACGAATTAAGTTTATCGTTATTTAAAGAAACGCGAATTTAAATTTTGTAAATGATCAGCATTTTGACAAATCTTTTTTTTAGAACTTTCAACCTGATAAGAATTTCAGAAGTAGGGTTCTGGTTGGAAAAAAAAAAAAAAAAAAGATTACAGGAGCACAGGCACACCTATTTCTAAACCTCATTTTCTATGAATTTTGTTCTACCAATGCCTTTAAAATTAAGTCAAAACATTAATCCTAACAAAATATTTTAAAACAGCATTATATTTGTAGAACTATACTAATTTATAAAATGCTTCTACTGCAGAGAAATCCACAGTTTAGTGAACATATATATCAGTTCGCGGCGGAGAGAAGGCTAGTGCTAGTTACGTCACAACCGATGAGTAGTTTTAAAGTTATCGTATAATATATTAAATACAGAATAAGGAGCTATCAATTTATATTTACGTCGTGAATAAATGTAAAATGCTGCCCATAAAAAATAAGACATCCACGAAAATAAAATCTAATATAATAATGCAAGACTGGTATTTCTTTTTAGATAAACGTGGTATGTCTCAACAGAGAAGATGGATGCAAAAAATTTTAAAAAATCAATCTGAATTATTGGCTTTTCCTTTTACTATGTAGGGGAAAATCTGATAAAACCGAAACCCTAATGCTTTTATTTTTATTATTGTGCACCATGCGAACAAAACAGTCAAAATTTATATTAAAATGATAAATTGATTCCTTGTGAATAAAAAAAGCATTCATTCAGTCGCGAACAATAGCAATTGAGATCATAACAACACTTTTTTTTAGAAGTATGCAATGTCCCGGTTTTGTCCGAACAAGTCGGACAAAACCGGAACTAGAAAAAAATAATTAAATGCACATTGTGACTTTCAAATAATCGTATTTATTAAAGGAAAATTGAGATATTATACTTATAGAATGTGGATCTATATCAAATCTACATAAAATAAAAATGAGTTAAGTTATGCTTTAAGAGTTGAAAGTAATAGGCTCAAAAATCACAAATGAAAGTTCGATCTTGCTCATTTGCATTGCTGCATGCTTCATGTGTCCACCCTCTGCAATGAAGCCACTGTATCTAACTCTCATTAGGTTTAGATTGTTCATATAAGCCATTGCGAAAGATGCATGCTTCACTTTCATCTTCCTCCTCGTTTGATGTCAAGAGTTTTTTTTTTTTTCGTTGAACTCTTCATTTTCACGTCAGTTTTTTGTACTTCGCTTTTCTGTCATCATGGAAAGTTTTTGCTTCAGGGTTACGTTCTTCTTGTGTTGTTTTTCCATCCTTTCTTTTTCTTCTTGTTCGAGTTCTAATTTGAGGGGGGTTCAAATAAAGATAGGCGTTGGAATACAAATGACTAAAAACAGTTTTCTACATAGCAATTTAATTTAAATAATACTTTTTGTATATTTTTTAAATATTGATAGACCGTCAAGCGATGAATAAACAAGTTAATTCTATTTCAATCACGCAAATAAATGAGTTGTCCAAACTCGGAAACTTCCCATCTATGTCTGACCGCTGCATCCTGGTTTTGTCCAACCATGCCATTTTGATGGAATGTTACTCTAAAGTTGTTCAGATAACTTGTAGACACAAATACAAAAAGTTAAAATAAGGAATAAATAATAGACTGTCATATGCTATATTTACCAAAACTAAATCTTTAGTAATTTAGGATTAGGTAACGTAATATTGCAAACATCGAATTTTTAACTTTTTCACGTAATTTTTTTTTTTTTAACTCACCATGCGAAATGAGTACGTTTATACAACTCCTGCTTATTGGAAACTGGCATGCGCTCGCCTAGAAGTAATTCTAAAAGTTTCGGCTAGATACCACCATAAATAAAGACATAAAGCCTAGTTCCCAGTTTTATCCACCTACCCGATGTTATCCAACTTTCGCCTATTTAGGTTTTTTCTTTGCACATTTTTCTAATATTTTTCCATATTCCATTTTTTATCGTTACTTTTCTCATCAAATTCAGGATCACTTTGTTAAAGTAATGACACAGTTCAGCGGCTTCCAATCTTTATTGGTAAGAGGTCCACCTTTAAGTAAAAAAATAAAATAATAATAATAATAAAAACAAATAAAAATCGCGACCCATCTAATATAAGAGCATTTATCTGTATGGAAATTGTTGTATGTCCTCTGTAAGCTATCGGCTATCCTATTCTAAAAAAAAAAGCAAATTCCGTAAGAAGGATATCAACGAAAACAAGAATTCGTAATACTAATGTGCGTAAGTGTAATAACTAAAACACCATGCGAACTACAAGATAATTTAAAAGTAGGATTAATTATTATCAAAACATAACTTTATGATCAGTGTGTTTTCTGGCAATGGTGCTTACCAATTAGGGATCTATATCACGGTTAAACTGTTTAATCTCACGACATTTCCTACATGAAGTTTGTTTCTGTACTTGTTTTTCAAAAGAAAGAGCATCTTTACACGAGTATGCTGTGCAAAGCTGATTCAGATATTTCTGGATATTTTACTCGTATATTCATTATTTTGGAAATTAAGAATTTTCTGATGAAATATTATTTTTAGTTGAAATTGTTATATATTTTTTAAGAGATAAAATAAAATAAAAATATTTTTTGGTGACAAACTTCGATTTTTCCGCGATCTACAGGTTGGGATTCTCTAACATAGCTAATAGCTCACTGCCTCTGAATATACATACTCAATCCACCATTTTCGCTTTCTTAGATGCAATCTACAGAGATTTTTTTATAAGCTCAGTGAGCTACGAATACATACATTCCACTTTCTTTCGTATCATATCTTTTTCTTTTCTTTGAATAATCGCCCTAGAGCCGCTACGAATGAAAACATGATCTCCTTCCGGCTAAGGCATCGAATATATTTAATTTAGAACAGAACACACATGTACAATAAAAATAAATAAATAAAAAAAAAGTATTATGATTCTAGTGCTACAGAAATGGAAACTAATTAATCTAAATAAAAATTAAAAAGAGATTAAGAAACAAAGATAAAAATGTGGATCAAAATGTGGCTATTAGAGCAAGTGAGGAATTTGGATTCATTAATTTAGGATCTGCAATTTTTCTTTTTTTCTATGTAGCAATACCTATATGACACATTTAAGAAGACTGGATGCAAATATATGTGTCTAAGTTACAAGAATATTTAATCAAAACTGAAAAAAAAAAAAAATCATGGTGTGATTGAGAGACATCATTTCGGACTGGCTGTCAGTCCATTTAAAATTAGAAACTCTTATTCACACACTTGTACACCTCGTTTGTTGAAAATCGAACTTTCAGTATTCCAGTTAATGTAAAAGTGCGGTCTTGTTATGCCCGGCAGAGAGAATTCCTTATTTAAAAAAGATTATTATTAATTATGATAAACATAGCGCAAATTAAATTATTACTGAAAAATGTTATCATCATAATTTCTCATCCCTGGAAGACGCTTTAATATTTTCCAACATAGTTTGAATCTCTGTCCACGCTTCAACTTTTTGTAAATAGATTTGGATTGCGTCGAAATTTTAAAGGGTCTCTAAGGTTCATTACTACTTCGTTTTCGCCGGATTTTGCTTTGCCGATTCCTATAAAAATAAGCACATTTTCGGAAAAATCTCGAGTGCTCGTTACATTACAACCGGTAAGTAGTTTCAAAGTTATCCTACAATAGATAAAACACAGAATCGGGAATTATTAATTTCTATTTACATCATGAATAAATGTAAAATACTAGTCTTAAAAAAATAATAATAAGAAGAAGAATATGAAATCCACGAAAATAAAATCTAATACATTTAAAAATACAGTCAAACCACGTTAGCATCATGAACACGGTTAACGTGAATCACATTCAACCAGTGGTGTAGTCGTAAAAAAAAAAAAAAAAAAAAAAAAAAAAAAAAAAAAAAAAGGGGGGGGGGGCATACGCTCTAAGCAGAGGTAGACATCTGCACGGGCGGGCCTCGGCCGGGTTCGGGCCGATTTTCATTAACGGCATTCGGGCAAGGCTCGGGCCTTGCTTCTGAAGACTCGGGCCGGTTCACTAATCTTTTCGGGCCGGGCCCGGGCCTTAATTTTTTTTCTTGAGTATCGGGCCGGGCCGGGCCTAACTTATTTTTTCCGTAAGAAGCCGAGACTGATTTCGTTCTTCCTAGTCTTCACGCACCAAAAAAAATCAGTTCCTGTTGAATCTTCCCGTATGAAAATCCTTTTCTCGATGTGGAAAAGTCTGTTCATAAATCAGTAAAGTTTGACTTAGTCCCAAATTTTTTTGCAAAATAGGCATATACTTTTAAGTCGTCATTATTCTACAATTAAACATTAGAATTTATTCTTTTTAAAGAATCGTAGATCACTGGTCGTCTTAAAATAGAATTAAACACATTAAAAAAACATGATTATGACGGAATTTTTGTTTAAACTGAAAACTGCAAATTTCTTTTAAACTGTTCATTCATGCAAAATGAATACAACAATAAGCGAGAAAAAAAATATTAAGCATTTACATCTGCTATAGAAGGGAACGTATTTTTTTCTTTCCAATGTCTGTGAAGATTTTACTTTTACCATACACCATTTTTTAGATTTTTTTAAAAATGTATTAATAATACTAAAGATAACTGAAACATTTATATACAACAAACAAAGGTTCATTAAAAGCGTAAATATCGCAGCCTATGGCAATTCTGCATAAATAGAGATTATAAACATAAAAGAAAAAGAAAAGACTAAGATAAGTTTTCTTGGTCTGAACTCTTCCGTTAGAGTAAAGATCAATGTTTTGTAGAAATTCACTGGAGCCGGGCCGGGTTCGGGCCGAATTTTTAACTTTTTTCCAGGCCGGGCCGAGCTCGGGCCGAAATTTTAACTTTCGGGCCGGGCCGGGTCGGGCCGATATTTTTTCGTTCGGGCTGGGCCGGGCACGGGCCTGGAAATTTCGGCCCGTGCAGACCTCTAAACAAAGGTAATACGCTCAAGGCAGAGGGTATACCCTAGACTGTATATACTATAGCTTTCTTCAGAAACAGGGGGTACACGATGTTCCTTTAAAAAATCCAGAATGTATACGGTGTGTACCCCCGTATACCCTCGACTACATCCCTGCTTTCAACAAGAATTGTTTTCACATTCCCGTATACAAACGAATACAAAGATTTGATTTTGATAAAATAAACTACTGTTATCCTGAACAAAATTTTGATTCCTCTTGACGTTCATGTTAACGAAGCTCGACAGTATATATAATAATGTAAGACTCGGATTTCTTTTTAGATAAATGTGGTATGTCTTAATAGAGAAGACAAGTGCGAGAAATCTTTAAAAAAATCAATCTGAATTATTGAATTTACCCTCTACTATGTATATTAATTAAATAATCTAAATATATTTAGACTTTCTCTTTGCACATTTTACCAATATTTTTGCACTTTCCATTTTCGGTACTACTTGGTTATCCCGTTGACCAAAAATCTACCGCCAAACTTCAAGATTAAATGCCAATAGTGGATGATCGTAAATGTCACATTTATTTGACATAAACCGCAATATACAGGCTTATTACGTCATCAAGAAAATTTCAGTTCGACTTTTTATTTCTATTTTTATTAACATTCTACTAATTTGTTTTTTCGTTATTTAAACGGAAAAATATGTTAATTTGTAGAATTTGGCGATTTGTGTAATTTGGCGAAATTGGTCGACGGGATAACCATGTAGTACTCCATTTTCCATGTTTACTTTTCTCATCAGATGCAGGATCAATTTGTTAAAGTAATGACATAGTAAAATAACTCACTGCCTCTGGATATACACATTCAACCCACCATTTTCACTTTCATAGATGTAATCCAGAAGGTATACGGCGTGTACTCCCGTATACCCTCCACTACATCCCTGCTTTCAACATGAATTGTTTTCACATTCCCGTATACAAACGAATACAAAGGTTTGATTTTGATAAAATAAACTACTGTTACCCTGAACAAAATTTTGATTCCTCTTGACGTTCATGTTAACGAAGCTCGACTGTATATATAATAATGTAAGACTCGGATTTCTTTTTAGATAAATGTGGTATGTCTTAATAGAGAAGACAAGTGCGAGAAATCTTTAAAAAAATCAATCTGAATTATTGAATTTACCCTCTACTATGTATATTAATTAAATAATCTAAATATATTTAGACTTTCTTTTTACACATTTTACCAATATTTTGACATAGTAAATATGATTTTTGTTTAAATACTCAGTGAGATACAAATACATATATTTCACTTTCTTTCGTAAGATATCTTTTTTCTTTTCTTTGAACTGAAAAATGTTATCATAATAATTTCTCATCTCTACAAGACACTTTAATACTTTTGAACATAGTTTGACTCTCTGTCCGCGCTTCAACTTTTGCAAATAGGTTTGGATTGCTGCGAAATTTAAATGAGGTAAGACTTAGGTTCATTAAGGCTTCGTTTTCGAAGGATTTTGTTCTGCCCATGCCAAAAAAAAAAATAAAAAAAAAAAAAAAATAATAAGAAGATTTTCGGAATCTTCACCAGTGCTATAGTTATATCACAACCGGTAAGTATAGCTTCAAAGTTATCGTGCAACAGATTAAACACAGAATAATGCATTATTAATTTCTATTTACAGTATGAATAAATATAAACTGCTATTCTTAAAAAATAATAAGAAGAAGAAATCATAAAATCTAATGCTTTTAAAAATGTATCTATAAATGCAAGACTCGGATTTCTTTTTAGCCTCAACAGAGAAGACAAGTGCAAGACATTAAGAAAAAAATCAATCTGAATTATTCGATTTACCTCTACCACGTATATTAATTAAATAATCTGAATATTAGACTTTCTTTTTCGTTACTTTTCTAATATTTTTGCAATTTCCATTTTCTATCGTTTCTTTTCTCATTAGATTCAGGATCACTACGTTAAAGTAATGACGTAGTTAATTAATCACTGCCTCTGGTTATACATGCTCAACTGACAATTTTCACTATCTTAGATCCAATCCACAATGATTTTTTATATATATAAGCTCAGTGTGATAGAAATGAATATGTTCCACTTTCTTTCGTATCATATCGTTTTTCCTTTAAATAATCGCCCTAGAGCTACTACGAATGAAAACCACATCTCTTTCCGGCTAAGGCACCGAATATATTTAATTTAGAACAGAATACTAAAGTACAATTAAAATAAATAATGACCAAAAAAAAAATGTGCGTTATGATTCGAGTGTTACAGAAATGGAAGCCAATTAATCTAAACAAGAATATATATATATATATATATAAAAAATTTAAGAAACAAAGAAAAAAATGTGGTTCAAAATGTGGCTGTTAAAGCAAGTGAGGAATTAGGATTCATTAATTTAGTCTCTGCAATTTTTCTTTTTTTCGATATAGCTATACTTATATGTGTTACAGGCCAAACCCGATTTTAGGCCAAACCGGTCTATCCTAACGCCCATCGGATAAACAAGTTTTTCCTAGGCCAAACCGGTTTATTCTAACTCCCATCGGATAAACTAGTTTTTCCTAGGCCAAACTAGTCTATCCTAAGCCTCATAGGACAAACTAGATTTTCCTAGGCCAAACTAGTTTGGCCTAACTCTTATAAGGATATACTAGTTTAGACTGCTGTTTATTGATCTGAACTAGTTTATCCTAGGCCGATCTAGTTTATCCTAGGCCAATTCAATTTGGCGTGATTTTATTGAATTCAATAACCGCGTCAACGCCAACATTCTTGTTTGTCCTAGGCTGATCTAGTTTATCCTAGGCCAATGTAGTTTTACGTGTTTTTAGCTCACGGGCGTGAAAGCCAGAGAAATAATGGGCTCACAGGTTCTGTATATGCCTGCAACGCATGTATGTACGCATGTATATACGTATGTACGTAACGTGATAACTCTTGATAGAGATATCCGATTTGCTTTAAATTTTGAATGTAGGTTCATTCTGATAAGGTACTTTTCTGATTAATTTTGGGAATTCATTGGATAAGAATAAAGGGGGGCGAACGGGAGGTTAATCCTCAACCGTTAGTTCAGAAAAATAGATTTATTATGCAGAATTATCAGTTTTCATTTAAAATTTTAGGTATAGGATTATTGTGAAAAGGCGCCTCCGTGATTAGTTGTGGATGTTTATTGTTTAAATCTAAAAGAAAGGGCAATGTAGGGTAACAACATAATTTAGTTAAATGGTTTTTGACGCAGAATTGACGAATTTGCTTCAAATTTTGGATATAGGTTCTTTCGGATAAGATGATTCCCTGAATAGTTTTGGGGGTTTAATAGTTAAGTATGAAAGGAAAAATGAAGGATTACCCTCTTACCTAGGAAAAACTAGTTTATCCTATGGACATTTGGATAAACAAGTTTGGTGTAGGAAAAACTAGTTTATCCAATTGGCGTTAGGATAAAATCTAATTTGGCTTGAAAATGGGTTTGGCCGGTAAAAACACGTCTTTCACAAGAATAAGTATAAATGTAAGTAAAGAGTCATTGCTTATAGCATCAATACAGAAATTTAACATGTCCACCGTAGAGACATGATGCATTGGACATTGGACATGGTGTTTGCTTTTTATTTTTTTTTTTTTTCTGCAGATTCGTGCCAACTGAGATCAGACTTGCCTTTATTATTATTATTATTTTATTGTTTTATTTATTTTATTTTTTTGCATATTTGAGCCAGATCGGAGCTGAACATAATTTGGAATCTAACAGCGTTTTCCATTTTTGAGAAATTAATTACCTGTCAACACATAAGCTATTTTTCTCACGGCGTCAAGTTTTTCTTTTCCGTTAAGTCGTAAGCGGAAATTCGATTCAAAACGTAGCTTTAATAGTATTTCTCAAAGGTACATCGCTTTTATGAAAAAATGGTTAATGCCATTCGATTACAAATTTTCAGAGTGAGAATGTCTGTTAATCTTATGCATTTCCGAAAATGAATTAGTTCTTAAATGTGTTAGGGTGTAGCTATTTTGGATTTGAGAAAAGCCTTAAAGAATGACAGAGAAACATATTCACAAATCTACTTTTTACTGAACAGATTCAATAGTTATGATGCTTATAACTTTCCTTTTTTTTTTCTTTTGTTCTAAACTACATTAATTATTTAATGAATCCCTATTTGAATGTTGAAAGGTTTAAGAATCTAAATCAATAATAAATTGTGTATTTACCATTCTGTGAACACATCGTAATTTAAAAACACATTGTAAATTTATCATATAAATATGTATGCAGTATTTTTTAAGGTATCTTAATTGTGTATTAAGTAAAATCTGAATTTTTTGCAGAAATTGAGTAGGGCCAGATTGAGCCGGACTGAGTCTCTTTTCACTGATTTTTGTACAGGGAGGACTCGGGATGAACTTTTAATTTTTACACCGGATCACGGCAAAATAACTTTCCTTCGGGAAGGGCGGGGCCCGGGCCTCGAAATTCCGGCCCGTGGAAACCTCCGACAGTATTCTACAACCTTTCAAATAAAATACATTATATAAGGGTGATGACAAAACCACTTTGCACAAGGTTAGCTATGGAGCAATAGTCGGGATCAATATTAAAAAGAATATTGTCCAATTAAATTGATGGTTTTGCATTCACAGGCTGTTTACACTAATTGTGTATTATAAGCCTTATTTTTTAAAGAACAACACCCTCGAAAAATAAAGTAAGTTGGATTACTTTTTTCCCATTTTCCCCATTTTACTTAACCATTGAACCCCCAAAACTAATCACAGATACTCTTTATAAAATTAAACAATTATCCAAACTTTGAAGCAAATCAGACAATTCTGCTCAAAAAACCATTCATCTGATTTAAGGAGGGCAATCCCCATTCCTCCCTTTATACTTAATCGTTAAACCTTCAAAACAATTCAGGGATTCGTATATAAAAGAAAAAACTATATTCAAAGTTTACGGCAAATCGGATAAATCTGCATAAAAATCCATTTATCTAATTTAAGGAAGGCAATAAAACGTCCACTACCCCATTATACTTAACCAAAAGAAAAAACCTAAATTAATTAAAGAAGCGCCAGATCAAATGAATTCATGTCCAAAATATTAAGCAAATTGGATAATTCTGTATTATAACCAATTTATCTAATTTAAAGAAGGCAATAAATTGTAAGTTTACCCCTTATATTTAACCGAAAAACCACCAAAATTAATCAGTGAAGCGCTTCATCAGAATGAACAAATGCAAGATTTGCAGCAAATCGGTTAATTCTGCATGAAAAACCCATTTGCCAAAATTAGGCGGGATCCCCCCGTTATCCTCGTTGTTTTTATTCAATTAACCCTCAAAACTAATTAGGTTAAGCGCTTTACCAGAATGAATTTATTTCTAAAATTTGAAGCAAATCAGTAAATTCTGTGTGAAAAAAGCATTTATATAAATTATGGGGCGTTACCCCTATTCTCCCCTCCCTTTAAATTTAAACAATGAACACCCACAACTAATCATGGAGGCGCCTCAAGAGAATGCTCCTATATCTAAAATTTGAATAAAATATGCTAATAATGTATGGAAAACCATTTATTTGAATTAAGGGAAGGGTTGAATCAGCCTCTCGTTCTCTCCCCCCCCCCCCCTTATTCTTCTCCAATGACTTCCCAAATTAATCAGAAAAGTTCCTCATAAGAATAAACCTATATTGAATGTTTGATGCAAATCGAGTGTTTCCATCAAGAATTATTGCGTTACGTGCTTACGTACATACATAGATACAGAACCTACGAGCACATTAGTTCTCAGGCTTTGGTAGCCTGATGAGATAAAAACACGTCAAATTACATTATTTCTATCAAGAGTTATTGCGTTACGCACATACCTACGTACATATGTACATACCTACGTACATAAGTACATACATGCGTACATACATGCGTACATGCATAAGCTGCGAGCCCATTATTTCTCTGGCTTTGACGTCCGTGAGCTAAAAGCACGTAAAACTACATTGGCCTAGGATAAACTAGATCAGCCTAGGACAAACAAGAATGTTGGCGTTGAGGCGGTCATTGAATTCAATAAAATCACGCCAAATTGAATTGGCCTAGGATAAACTAGCTCAGACCAATAAACAGCAGTCTAAACTAGTATATCCTATAAGAGTTAAGCCAAACTAGTTTGGCCTAGGAAAATCTAGTTTGTCCTATGGGCCTTAGGATAGACTAGTTTGGCCTAGGAAAAACTAGTTTATCCGATAGGCATTAGGATAGACCGGTTTGGCCTAGGAAAAACTAGTTTATCCGATAGGCATTAGGATAGACCGGTTTGACCTAGGCCAACCTAGTTTGGCCTAAAATCGGGTTTGGCCTGTAACATATGACATATTTAAGAAGTCAGCATAGAAATATATGTGTCTTAGTTACAGGAATGCAGGCATTAGGATAGACCGGTTTGACCTAGGCCAATCTAGTTTCGCCTAAAATCGGGTTTGGCCTGTAACATATGACATATTTAAGAAGTCAGCATAGAAATATATGTGTCTTAGTTACAGGAATGTTCAATCAAAACTGAAAAAAGTAAATCATGATGCAATTGAGCGACATCATTTAGGAGTGGCTGCCAGTCCATTTAAAATTTGAAATTCTTATTCACACACTTGTAAACCTCGTTTGTTGAAAATCGAACAATCAGTATTCCAGTTAATGTAAAAGGGCAGTTTTCACTGTTAAAACTAATGGTGACACATTGCACCTTTTAGGGGTGAAAGGCTTGGCTCACTGGTGACACCCCTAAAGGAGCCAGAATGACACCTTTAATTAGGGTGAAAAGATGGCACCCTTAATCCAGAGTGTCCAATAATAAAAAATAAAAAAATATACAAACCGACTTTTGGCCGTCGAAGGATTCGAACGCACAACGTCTAATTACAAGCTCAGCGTTTTAACCGCTCGGCCATCGAGCTCACCTTCACTCACTCACAGCCATAGATTTTACTTGCCGTCACAGAAAACAGAAAGACACACGTCACAGCGCATGCGCATGGTTCCAGTCACCCGATGAGTTGCCACATTGCTGCCAATACGAAGTGTATGACACCTTATTTAGCTCCAATCACCCAGTAAGAGATCTGTCGGCACTGCAACCACATATCCAAGCCCCTATGGCACCCCAGGGTTCCAAATGCCCCGGGTTCCAATGGATCCTAGGGCCTTTTCACCTCCGGGTACCAAATGGCACCGGTTTGTCACCTTCACTTTTAATAGTGTTGTTATGCCCGGCAAGGAAAATTCCTTATTAAAAAAGATTATTGTTAATTATGATAAACTTAGCGCAAACTAAATTATAACTGAAAAATGTTATCATCATAATTTCTGATCCCTCGTAGACACTTTAATATTTTCCAACACAGTTTGAATCTCTATCCAAGTTTCAACTTTTTGTTAATAGATTTGGATTGCGTCGAAATTTTAATGAGTCTATATAAGGTTCATTACGACCTCGTTTTCGCCGGATTTTACTCTGCCCATGCCATTAAAAATAAGAAGATTTTTTTTAATCATCTTTAGTGCTATAGTTACATCACAACCGGTAAGTACTTTCAAAGACAGAAACATAGAATAGGAAATTGTTACTTCTGTTTACATCATGAATAAATGCAAAATGCTAGTCTTAAGAAAATAATAAGAAGAAGAATATGAAATCCACAAAAATAAAATCTAATACATTTAAAAATACAGTCAAACCACGTTAACATAAACACGCTTAGTGTGAATTACTTTCAAGATGAATTGTTTTCACATTCCCGTATAAAAACGAATACAGAGATTTGATTTTCATAAAATAAATTTCTGTTAACCTGAACAAAATTTTCATTCCGCTTGAAGTTCATGTTAACGAAGTTCGACTGCATATATAATAATGTAAGACTCGGATTTCTTTTTAGATAAATGTGGTATGTCTTAATAGAGAAGACAAGTGCGAGAAATTAAAAAAAATCAGTCTGAATTATTGGATCTACCTTCTACCACGTATATTAATTAAATAATCTAAATATACAGGGTGTCCCAGAACTTCGCGTGCACACTTTGAGGAGTGGTAGAGAACATCATTTGGATTCACAATTACACAGGAACGCATGGCCGCAAACGTCATCCTCACTTGTTAACCCTTTCACAGACAATCGTATGTGTACGAAACAACAAAATTTTTAATACAAAATTAACATTGACACCAGAATTTTAATATGATTTTTCCAATTATTATGTATATGAAATGTAGTTTTTTTCGTCTTTGCAAATACATTTTCCAGCGAGTTCTGATGTTATTAATATTTTTCCACATTTTAGCAATTTCTAATGGCTACTAAGATACTTGATTTTAAAGAAACATACTTTTAAATTTAATTTAAAATTAAATCATTTCTTGTACTTTTTTCTGTGTAATAAAGCGTTCTACACTGATTTCCGCATTGTGTCATAACTGTGTCTTTGTGTTTCTTTGAGCTTTTCACGGACATAGCGTTTCTATTGCTAAAATGTGGAAAAATATGAATGACATCAGAAATTGCGGAAAAATTTATTTGCAAAGAAGGAAAGCCAGACATTTCACAAATATAATAAATAGAAGAATCATATTAAAATTCTGGTGTCAATGTTAATTTTGTTTTAAAAATTTTGTAGTTTCACATACAAACCACTGTCTGTGAAAGAGTTAACAAGACGTCTCCGCCCATGCTTTCCTACTTAATTGTGGTTCCAAACGATGTCCTCTACCACCCCTCAAAGTTTGTACACGAAGCTCTGGGACACCCTGTATTTAGACTTCCTCTTTACACTTTTTACCAATATTTTTGCACTTTCTATTTTCTTTGGTTACTTTTCTCATCAGATTCAGGACCAATTTGTTAAAGAAATGACATAGTAAATAACTCACTGCCTCTGGATATACACATGCAACCCACCATTTTCACTTTCATAGATGTAATCTCTAAAGATTTTTTTAAAAATAATCAGTGAGATACAAATACATATATTCCACTTTCTTTCGTATCATATCTTTTTTCTTTTCTTCAAATAATCGCCCTAAACCTCTACGAATGAAAACCTGATCTCCTTCCGGCTAAGGCACCGAATATATTTAATTTAGAACAGAACACTCACGTACAATTAAAATAAATAAAAGAATAAACACATTCTGATTCTAGTGCTACAGAAATGGAAACCAATTAATCTTAACAAGGATTTAAAAAAAGATTAAGAAACAAAGATAAAAATGTGTTTCAAAACATGGCTATTAGAGCAAGTGAGGAATTCGGATTCATTAATTTAGACTGCAATATGTTTCTTTTTTTCTATGTAGCCATACTTATATGACATATTTAAGAAGTCTGGATGGGAATATATGTGTCTAAGTTACAGGAATGTTTAATCAGAACTTAAAAAATAAATCAGGATGTAATTGAGAGACACCATTTACGACTGTCTGCCAGTCCATTTAAAAATTAGGAATTCTTATTCACACACTTGTAAAGCTCGTTTGACGAAAATTGAACTATCAATATTCTAGTTAATGTAAAAATACGGGTTTGTTATGCCCGACAGGGAGAATTCCTTATTAAAAGAATCGTTATTCTTAATGATGATAAACATTATATTGTAACTGAAAAATGTTATCATCATAATTGCTCATATCTACAAGACACTTTAATATTTTCGAACGTAGTTTGACTCTCTGTCCACGCTTTAATTTTAGTAAATGGGTTTGGATTTCTGCTAAATTTAAATGGATTTCTAAGATTCATTGTATACGTATTGTTTATTGGAATTAAGCATGCTCATGGCGTTTATGATCATTGCATCATATAAGGTTTTAATTTCATTACCATAGTTTTTTTTTTCTCCTAGGAAGCCGTGTATGTGCAAGTACTCTACAGGGTGACAAGAAATAACTTGGACACACATGATACATTATAACTTTAATGCTAATGAAAATATTACGACCAAACTTCAAAATAAATATGAATACATTATTTCGTCTAATATATTTACAAATTTTCAAAGTGGCTACCTTTGGCCAACACAATACAGAGCTTTAAACGTGTCACAAAATTTTCGGCTATGGGCCGCAACTCACTTTCTGATTATTTTATCCCATTCCTTGCATAAGGATTTCTTCAGGGATGCCAAAGTTTTATGAGGTTTAGCACATACCCTTGTCTCCAAGATGGACCAAACAGAATAATCCATTGGGTTCAAATCTGGGGAATACGGTGGCCATTCTTGAGCTCCAATGAAGTCAGGAAAATGTGTCTTGCACTAATCTTGAGTGCCTTTAGCTCTGTGTACAGGTGCGGAATCCTGTTGGAAGGTCCATCTTTTGTTTCCAAAGAACTTTTGTGACCAAGGCAAGACAACATCTTCCAAAATGAGTTTGCGATATGTTTGTTGATTAATCTTTATCACTTGATCAACAAAAACAAGTGGTGTTTTCCCACTAGCACATATCCGACCCCAAACCATTACAGATTTGGGTCGTTGACGCCGTTCAACAATGCAAGAAGGTCCAGGTGCTTCTGCTGACCAAACTCTATCATTATGGCTATTGTGTGCTTGTTCAACCGAAAATAGTTTCTCATCTGTGAAGACAAATGTTTGCCATCGATCACCTGCGGCCCGCTTTAACAGTTCTTTACACCTTTGAAGTCTTATGCGTTTGTTCTCTGCTGTTAGCTTTTGAGCCTTTTTCATTTTGTAAGGGTGAAGACCAAGCTCTACTCTTGCCATCAAACGTGCGGTTTCTCTGTTGATCTTCATCTCTTTAGCAACCTTTCTCATTGAAAGACTAGGATTTCGGTGAACTCGCTTTTTGATGTAGTTTCTTGATGTGTTAACCGTGCGCTTTCTTCCTCTTCCTGGCCTGTCACCATCATGTCCGAGTTCTTTAAACCTTTTGATTGTATTTGAAATCGTCTGCTTAGGCACTTTCAATCGTTGAACAATTTTACATTGTTTCATCCCTTGCTTATGTAATTCAAGTATGGCAGATCGTTTGTTAACCATAATGGTTATCACAACTAACTTCCTTACACCTGTTTATTAGCTTTCTAGAATCAATTCCCTATGACAATAACTTTATCATTTTAGTGGTAGTTACAGATTTTTGGTTTCAAACTTCGTCCAAGTTATTTCTTGTCACCCTGTATATGGTCAAAGATGACCAGCCACTAATGATTTTAGACATTTTGCTAAATATCTAGAAAAATGCATGAGGAATTAGCTTGAAACTCTAAGAGTATAAATATAACAGTACAGGTAATACATTTCCATGAAGATTTTTTCCTAAAATTCCATAGGGGACAGTCAACAAATTAAAAAAAAATAAATATCTTTTGGATAACCCTGTCAAAGCTAATGCGATAAAAGCTCTAAAACTGTAGATTATGATTAACTAGCTTATTGAAATAAACTGTGTTCATTTTTACGTGGATAGAATGTATACTCGTAGAGAAATTAAGGTTTTTATAAAAACAGTCCAAATTTTTTTTAAGTTTTTTGCTTATAATTTGCAAAGTTCTGAATATAAAATAATGTACTTTTCTGAAAATATGAGAAACAATATTGGGCATAATACCATGTCATTAGAATTAAAAAATAATAAAAATTTTATGAAAAAAAAAGGTTTACTAAGTAATTTTTCACTGCGCATGCGTTAACGATATTAAAAAATGATTTGCATATTCTGTTAGCTAAATGTATAGAACAAATTTTGTGAAAATCTTAAAATCACAGCTTGAAAATTCTAAAAATAATCGCCAATAGAATAAACTGAAAATACCTTACTCCCAAAATGAATTAAAAATATCAGGGGTTGCATCCATATATCCACTGATTGAATGCACAATACGGCACATACTACTATTAAAGGTACAGATTCAGATTCAGATTCAGTTAAATGGGGAGGCCTACCATATGGCTTGAGCTCAACAAGCCCTACCTAACATTTTTTTTTTTTTTTAAGTACAATTGTTTCACAAATGGTTGCCCAATTTCTTCAGGGCGAACCTAAAGTTATTACAATATTAAAATGCATAAATTTTAAACTTTTAAATTGAAGAGTTAATTAAGACAATTAAGAGTTTGTGAATGTCTATAAAAAATTTTAGATGCAGTTTTTATTTAGAAAGTTCAATTATCAAACGTTTGATAAAGTAAATGTTTTTAGAAATGTTTAAATAGAGATATGATTTGATAAGCTTGCTAATGCGCAAGTTGAAATATATACTGATTCTTTTCAACGAGGGTGATGCAGTCAATTATTTTCTGTAATAATTTCGGACATCTCAATACATATGAAAACCATTTATTTAATTTCATATTTGATGGCTTTCGCAGATGAAAGGTTGAAGTTAGTGGACAATTTAACATGAAATGCAAGGAGGTACTTCTGTTCCCACAAGTACAGAGGTCAGAATCTACTTTGTTAAATTTAACTATATATGAAGAAAAAGGACCATGATTGGTAGTGAATAAATATAGATTTCGATGAAACAGTAAAAAGTCTTCTGAAATTTTTGTAGAAATTCGTATGTGTATCTACCGGTATCTGCATAATCCCAATAGTTTTGCCAGTGTTGGAGCGAATCTAGCTTTAATTTTCGTTTTACTAAGGATGCTGGTAATGAATAGAATTTTGATTTCCTTTTATGCCCGTGTGGCCTCTTATCCATTTGAAAACAAAATTTTTAGTAGTTTTCTGTAATAGTGTTAAGATTGAGGTTACTAATATATCTCTTGTATTAATATTTTTTAAGGCTTGTAGATTTGATAAACGTCTGTTTGAATTAATATATTTTGAAAATTGCTTGAATCTGCCCAAATTGAATAGCTAACAGTTCTGCTTGATAAACACTATTTTCATTAATTAAGGACTTTTGATATGTTTGAATTAATTGATTGTTATAGAAAGCACAAAAGGCATAGGCTGTGCCAGATTAAGTTTTTGAGCCATCGGCGAATATTTCCATTAAGTTAGTTAAATTCGGAGGTATGTCTTCTATCCAATGTAAATACTTTTTAAATGGTTTTATCTGGCAAGTTTTTAGTCTTGTTTGTATTAGGGTTGGATCGAACTCTTCAGATGGTGTGCCAAGTCTTAATACTTGCCCAGCTTGAGATTCTCTTTTTATTTGGTATTGTAGCGGAATTATCCCAGTTAATGTGCACAAAGCAGAGGTTGCCGTTTTCCTGTATGCTTTAGAAATCATCAAGAGACATTCTGATTGTATTGAGGATAAGATGCGTAAGCCATGGGATTTTTGCAATGTTGGAAACGAGATCGGTGCACCATAAGATATTTTTTTTCTCCAATATTGTTTGATACCTCGTTTATAAAATGTATTTTGGAAGACGACACGAGGATAGAATTTCAAAAGGTTTTGAATAATTTTTAATATTTCAGTTTTCTTATTTCTAAGATGAGGAAGAACAGTTAGATTACTATCTAAGGTAACACCCAAATAAAGCAATGTTGGATTTGATTTTAAATTTTTATTTCTTATCTTAAAAATTGGTGGACGTTTTAGAGAATTGGGTTTTTTAAGATGAAGTACTGAGCATTTGTCGAAGGAAATTGACATACGATTAACATCTGCCCAGTCGCTGATAAGTTGTAAAGCATGATTTGCCGAATCTTCTAAGTTTCTCCTTGTGGAGCCTGAGATTACTAATAGTATATCATCGACGTATGCTATTATTTTATAACCATGTCTTTTAAGAAGTTTTAATAATTTATTTAAGAAGATTTTCCAAAGAAAGGGCCCCAGGCAGGAGATTCGTGGGCAGCCCCTGTCAAACCATTATAGTGAATATGATTGCCAATTATAGTAGGCTGCTCTTAATGTTAAAAATTACCTAAACAGATTAAGATAGGGTTTGTCTAACTTTAAAAGTTCAAGTTCTTCTACAGTTATGTCCCATGGCAAGCGATCAAATGCATTTTGAAAATCTATAGAAATTAAAGATATACAGGGGTTGGACAAAAATATGGAAACACCTTAAAAAACACGTTTCCTTGTCTAGTATTGTGTACGGTACCCGTTGTTATTCAAAACAGCTTGCAGTCTTCTCGGAATGGATAAATACAGTTTCTGTATGTTTGCCAAGGGAATATTGTACCATTATTCCTGCAAAACGGTGGCAAGTTCAGATAATGATGTTGGCGGTGGATAGCGAGAACGCACTTTCCGCTCCAATGTAGACCACAAAAGTTCGATAATATTCAAGTCTGATGACTTTGGTGGCCTGGCGAGATGCGAAAATTCATCCTCGTGCTCAGAAAACCAGTCCTCGACAATGTAAACTTTGTGAACGGGGACGTTGTCGTCTTGGAAGATACCATCATCATTGGGGAACAAATCTTGTAAATTGGATGGACTTGATCGGCCAAAATGTTCACATAAGTCTGAGCAGTAATACGCCCTTACAGAGTTATCAATGGGCCAGAAGAGAACCACGATATGGCTGCCCAAAACACCACCAAACCCCCGCCATGTTTCACTCTTGGTAACAAGCAGTCTGTATGAGATGGCGTTTTCCAGACGTAAACTCGACCAGAAGTGGGGAACAATGTGAAAGAAGACTCATCAGACCATATTACGCTCTTCCATTGCTCTATAGCCCAGGCTTTATGACTTAAACACCACTTTTTCCAGTTACAGGCATTAGCATTACTGATGGATGGCTTTTCAATTGCAACAAGGCCAGCAATTCCCTATTTATGAAGCTTCCTTCTAATTGTTTTGGTACTCAAAGGATTTGGTAACACGACATTCATTTCAGCAGTAACTTTTGCAGCTGTGGACTGCTTATTTTTCGCGATAATTCCCCTTAATGATCGTCTGTCACGATCACTCAGCACACACTTTCGTCCGCGCTGTGATTTAGCGGATGATGTTTTTCCACATTTCAAATATGCGGAATAAATCTTCAACACAGTACCTCTTAAAACACTAAATACCACGGCTACCTTGCTTACGGAAGCACCCACCATACGCGCGTCAACAATTTGTCCACGTTCGAAGTCTGTTAACTCTGACATAATGCAATGATAATCTCACATAACAGTGCTCCAACAACGACTCAACGGTGCTGCGATTTTACGAAGTTGTATAGGTGTCGTCAGTAGGCGAAAACTCTAGTGCCATCAACATAGTTCATTATAATCACTCTTTCTTTTCAAACATGCATTTCAAAAGGTGTTTCCATATTTTTGTCCAACCCCTGTACTTATCTACTTGAGATTTGATTTCTATACTGGAGAAAAGATCTTGTAGTGCCATTTCTGTTGAACGATCTTGTTCAAAACCATGTTGAGATAATTGTAGAGATTGTGAGTGTGATAAGAAATAATTTACTCGTTTCAAAAGCAATTTTTCTAATATTTTGCCAAATATCGGGAGAAGAGTTATTGGTCTATAAGATTGACAATCGTCAGAAGATTTGTTTTCCTTTTTAAAATATACTAATTCTCCAATTTTCCAATCTGAAAGGAAGTAATTCAATTTTAGTAGCGTATTATACATTGATAAGAGTAAATTCTTCTGTGATTTATAAATATTTCTTATTATGAAATGGTCTATTTTGTCGGGCCCATGGGCCTTGTTTTGATTGAAAGAGTAAATGGCAGCATGGAGTTCTTGGTCTACGAACGGAGAAGCTGAGTCATCAGAATCTAACGATTCTTGAGATAATTTAATTGAAGGGCCAAATATTTTATTTGTTAGATTTGTGTAGAAAAATTCTTTAGTATATAATGGATAGTTTGTGTCTGTCAACAACATTACTTCCTGTTGATAGAATTCTTGGAATGCAATTCTCTTTGTTTTACCAAAGGGATATTTTTTATTGCCACAAAAGTTGGCCCAAGCTTGTCTTTTTGAATCTATGATCGCTTTCTTGTAGATGACTTTTTCTTTTTTATATCTAATTTTGTCTTCTTGTGAAGCTGACGGTGTTTTAATAATATTAAACTATTTCACATTTTATTAAACTGATATACATTTCTGAGATTTACTACAAATTACTTTCTGTAAATAGAAGGCAGATAGTATTTACAGGGATACACAAAAGATTTGGACTACTCTACTGTATACTATTACACCAAGATCTGAATATTTTTATAACTTTCTTATATCACGAACGCACTTCATTTGCTACGCTTGATGTGCAATTTCCAACTTGTTTTAATTTTTTATATTCTTTGTGGTTTCATTGAACTTACCGTAGACCTGACAATCATTTTAACGTAGCGTTATTTCAATGGTTGTAATTTTCAAGGAATGTGACTTCTTACTCGTTCCCAAAACTTGCTTCCCGCATGCTCCCCAGTACTAAAGACTGAATTACATGGTAACGTTTTCGTAATTTATGAGCAATTCCATAGCAGCGTTAAGCGAATATTTAGAATGGTATGTTTAGTATCTTTCCGTGCTATTAAATTAGTTTTGAATTTATAATATCTGCTCAAATACTTTGAAAATTTCGTCTAGAATATATGAATACATAACTCATATATAGAAATACTTTTTGATGTATTTCATGGGCACTCTAAAAATTGTATTACAAGTGAAAATTCTTTTATTTTTTAATAAAAGACAATTTTCAATACATTTACCATGTGCCATTAAGTTCTACAAACAAAACAGCCCGGATTGGATCCCATAAATATTATAAATTTTGTGTTTCTTTTCCTCTTCTTTTTAGCCTCCGATGTTATTTCTTTCAGACAAGTTAAAAAGTGTCGTGTCAAAAATTGTGGCCCACTTTTCCATAATCTGGCCGTTAAAACGAGACATTCATACAATCTATATATTTAAAAGACCTGACTGTTTTTTTAGTCATCAGCCCTGAATTTTTTACTCAACCGATTTTGATAATTATTTTTTTAAATGAAAGATATTTATTTGTAGTTGTGCCCATTTTAGCTATTTTTTAATTATTTCCATTTTTATATTTTATTTTTAATTTTAAATGCTTTTTACGATATTTCTTCAAAATGGTGGCAACTCAGTTTAGCTTTTTTCTCGATAATAAAAATTTATTTTCCATTATCACTTTCCACCAGTCAGAAGCTTTATTTCATCAGTGAACATGTCCACGCATTTCAGGGTTGGCACGGTTTAAACCAATTGGTTTTAACCATGGTTTAAACCAATTGGTTTTAACCATGGTTTAAACCACGGTTTAAACCAAATGGTTTTTTTTCTCAAAAAAACCAATTGGTTTTTTTAGATGAAATCTAATGACATTTTCTTTTTTTTTTTTTTTAATTTACGCGTTTCAGATTATTGGACATAAATAATTTCTATTTTTAACACTTCATTTCAGTAATAAGTATTATATATAGTGGGTTTAGGTCTTTTTTTATGTATAGAATTAAATTGTTTTTTTTTCCCTAAAAAAAAAAAAAAAAAAAAAAGAGCAAATTGTTTTTTAGAAGAAATTTAATGACATTTTCTTTTTTTCTTTATAATTTATAAGTTTTAGATTATTAGATACAAATATTTTCTATTGTTTTTTAGAAGAAATCTAATGACATTTTCTTTCTTTATAATTTATAAGTTTCAGATTATTGAACATAAATAATTTCTACTTGTAACACTTTATTTCAGCAATAAGCATTAGATATATTAGGTTTAAGTCATTTTTTTTATGCATAGGATTAAAATCAGTATACATTAGTGAACATATCTATTGCTCTAAAGGAAAAACTTTAAACATGTGAATTGATCAAAGATAAAATAGATTCAACATTTAGTATAAAATATTTTAATTTTTTTTTTAATATTGCAGATTATTTAATGCAATTAATAATGTAACACAATGATCTTTTAAGATTTTGCACAAGCTGTAAAAGAAATTTTTCTTTTGGGAGATTATCTTGAAGAATTAAAAGCAAAGACTGGTTGCTAGTTATAGCATTTTAATAATAATTTTTTTCCCTCTGCTATCTACTGAATCTAATGACTAAAATTGTTAACTTCAAATTGTCACTCAGAAAGAAAAAATCCTAAGAAATATTTATAATTTATTATTTGAATAATTGTGGAAAAGAATATTTATCAAACTACATTTAAATGCTTATTATTAGTAATCAAAAGATTGTTTATAAAGATTTATCAATTTTAAAGATTTTATCAAAGGTTCACTGTGATGAACAATGAAAACTTTCAACATAAGGCTGTTTGCTAAAACTGTTTAAATTGAAAAATGAATTTTTTCATTTTTCAGCATAAATTCAGTTTAATTATTAAATTTAAATTATTTTAAATGAAGCTACACTGCTTATAAACCAATAATGTCTGTTTTTATCAGTAAATATGCATGTATATATAATAAGAATGGATGTTTTAAAAAAACCCGGTTTAAACCAAAAAAACCTGGTTTAAACCAAAAAAACTGTTTTTTTTTTTTTTGTTTTTTCGAAAAAACGTGGTTTTTTTTTCCAACCCTGACGCATTTAAACGAAAAAAGTTAATTGTTTTCGTAAAATTTAACCACAATAAAATGATTGCATATAATTATGCACTAATTGAGGTAAAAAAATATATTTACTGAGAAATAATATTCATAATGTAAATAAAATAACTGAGAATAATTTATGATAAAAATTAATGTCTAAAGCAAAATAAGAAAAATTTCAAATGAGAAAATGATGTCATTCAGCAACCAGATAAATGGGAATTACAATATTATTACGGATGCCTTTTTCATATTACTAATAACAGTAACTTTTAAAAAACATTTGAAGAGAAAATGACGTCACTATTTAAAACATAACATTTTTACTCATAACGATATTACATTTCAATATTTCTTTTCATCATGGACACTGAAATTGAGATTTTACTTTCAGATGACTGCAGTTAGTGAAAATAATGTCATAATAAAAATAAAATTAGTTTTTTTTTTCTTTTTTTAAATAAAACTATTTTTCTGTGAGTGCATATAAAATAAAATTTCTGGATTTCGCCGGCACTCAGATTACAATTTTAACTGAAGAGGTGCGAATATTTGCATGCAAAATTGGAACTGGCAAACTTGACATTAAGTTTGCAAATATATTTATTATATATTGATTCAATAATGTAATTACTTTTGCTTTTTTTTTATAATTTTTTTTTAACCAAATTGATCGGGTCTTTTAAACATTTCATTTCGACGGGATTCCACTCGTTTTATTGTTAAAATGCATTTAATTTTTCTCAGAGTCCATAAAAAAGCATTTAAACTAAAGAAAAAATCCGTTTTTGATGAATCTAGTCAATGAAGAAGTAGCACGTCAAATTGTATCTCTTTATTATTCCGCAATTTCAATGTCTCAGAGAGAAATTGCTAATCAATTGGGTATTTCACGCCGTTCTGTTTGCTATTACATTGATAAACACAAGAAAAATGAAGTTAATTCATTGCATTTTAAACGGGATCGCCCTTCTAAAAGACCTCTATCTTTTTTTTTTTTTTTTTTTTTTTTTTTTTTTTTTCCCCTAATCGGAGGCGAAATGGCAGAAATTCTGCAATGGCAGAATTTACATTCAACTTTTTTTTTAATTCCTTATAGCACAAGTTTTTTTTTTTTTTTTTTTTTTGGTATTTATCTAATGGTTGTTTTGATGTTGTGAGAGCACTGGCGTAGATAGAATCATTAGTTGGGAGGAGTTTTGAACCATTGTTACTCATAAAATTAACAATTCCATTGTGTTACAAGTCCCTGTGGTAGTGTTTAATAAATACGTGTCATATAAAAATTGACGTATTTAGAAACACAAACAACCAAAATAAATTTAGCGCTTGTGTTTAACGCTTTTATAAAACAGCATCGTCTTTAATCTTCAGAAGGGAAAATAAGAGAAGGAGAAAGAACAATTGCAGTAATTGGCCATTCCATGTCACGCATGGAGCTGATTTTCCAAGTATTACTGCTTTTTTAACAATGCTATTATATCTTCAAATTAAAACATTATGTCAATATGAAAATATAGGGTATTTTTTTTTTTAAATGCATAGTTTACATTTTAAGAACCTATAAATTAATAGATATAGGTATTTAAGTAAGTGTTTTTTTTTCCTGTTTTTCATGGAATGGCCACAAACGGACAGATTTACTTAGTTCTGGGGTTTAAAATGTGGAAATTTTTAAACCTTTTCAAAATGGGCAGAAAACTTATTACCTATATTTTATATGCTAGTTTTTCTATCGTTAATAATGTGTTAAAATACAGAAAAATGTGAAGCCTCCTGTTTCTAGCGTTTTTAACTAATAAGAAACAGCTGGTTCGTTCAATTTAACGCAACAATAAGGATTGTAATCTTTGCGTTTTATTTCACATCAAACTAGCGAGATATTGCACGGCTTTCGACATTCCATCATCTTTTTGCTTTGGAATAAAAAACACAGAGAATGCTGCAAAAAACATAAGTAATAAAAATAAATTACCATGGAAACGAAGAATACAATATCTTCATGATTCTTTTTTCCACATAAATGAATGCAGGTGATATTTACAAAAACACCTCCAAAGATCTGAATGATGAAAACTCTATGCAGTTTGTGATTTTCTTTACTTTGGTTTTTAACCATCGTGTTTTTTTTTTTTTTTTTTTTTTTTTTTAAATCATAACACAGCAGGTTTTGCATGTCATATTATCTGTTTTTAAACGCTGTAGACTGAATTTCAACCCTAAAATATCCTTCTTTGTTGCGCAAGTATCAGAGAAAGACCCCTTATAGTAGACCGGGAGGAATAATCCCCTAATCGAGTGGGAGACTGAAATTCCAGAAATAGTTAAAGTTCTATTCGCGTATTAAACAGCAATCAGTCTGCCAAGTCATATCTTGGTGGAAAACTCCTGAAAACCCGATTTTAGCGATTGACTCGTAGGTTTACCATTGTGTTTTCCTGGTCCCAGTCCTCCAGGAAACACAATTATAAACCTACGAGTCAACCGCTAAAGTCGGTCCTGAAGGTTATTTCCACTAAGATCTGACTTGGCAGGCCAGTTGCGTTTTAATATGCTAATCGAGTTCTGTCTAATCCTGGAATTTCAATTTTCAACTCGATGCGGTGACTGTATGTGGTGCCTACTTCCAGTCTATATACTGTAAAAAAAGAAAAAAAAATCTAAATTTACTGCAAAAACTGCTGGCAGCAATGTTGCCAGCAGTTTTTTGCCGTAAAAATTGCAGTAAAATTAGATGTAATAAAAAAAATTTACATCTAATTTTACTGTAATTTTACAGCAAAAACTGCTGGCAACATTGCTGCCTGCAGTTTTTGCCGTAAATTCAACGGATTTTTTTTTTTTTTTTTTTTTTTTTTTTTTTTTTTTTTTTTTAATGTAATGAATAAATCCCTTAGAAACTGGTAATACCTATTTATGCTCTTTTGCAAAAGATTAAATTTCCATTGGACACTGGCACTCGAATAGTTTTCAGTGACTTTCATTAATATTAAAATGGTTCAAAAAATTAATTTTAAAATAGCTTTTTTTATTTTATTGTAAGCGTGATGAGGATAAATTAGGCAGTTGATAATACAAAAATAACTTAAATATTCTGAATGATAATTGATTGAGTGCTTTTAAATTACCTTTGACCTTAATTATATATCATATTTTCTGCAAATCAGAGAATCAATTGACCTATTAATATCATATTCTTCAAAATTGATGCGGTTACTTAAAAAGCATCTTATAACGTATTCTGGCAAATGTCGAAGCTTGAATCTGAGTTTTCGAAACCTTGCCTTATACATAATTAACATTCATGATTTTTTTCGTTTGACTTTTTTCTTCCGAAATTTCAAATAAGTAGTAATTAGATGAAATCTGTCTTATCTTTGGTTACCGTTTTATTAAAGTTGAAAAATGAACAGAATATTTATGATGATATTCTGCATACAGTTTTTATTTATTCTTTAAACACTAAAAAAAATAATGCTAAGGCGCCGAATAGTGTAAAAAAAGCCTGTGTTTATCCTTTTTTTTTCCTTTTTTTTCTGAAACGGAAGTTTAAAGTACAGAATTTATAAACTACTTATGATTATGTTTTTATAATTATTATTTAATTATGCAAAAGCATGTGATATGCTGAATATATGCGATTTTCACATATGAAAATCATATAATTAATGTTAAAAATAATCTATTGGTATCAATATATATTTACTCTTACTCAATTTCATTTAAAACACACGACACACGAAAAAACAAGTTGGAAATAGCACATTAAACGTAGAAAATGTGTTCGTACTATAACGAGGTTTTAAAAATATTCAGATCTTGGTGTAAAAGTATACAGTACTTCGGATATCGAGTAATTGCCGAAACTTTTTGTGTGTTCCTGTAAATTATCTGCTTTCTATTATACAGGAAGTAACTTGTCGTAAATCTCAACAACGTATATCAATTTAATAAAATGTGAAATAATTTAATATAATTAAAACATGCCTTTAAAAATGTTTCCCCCTATACCATTACGCAACGGAATACTTTTGTGTGAGCCTGTAAATTAATAACAATATTTTTTTTTTTAACACAGATGGTACAGAATGTATATTTTAGAATATACTTCATAGATGAATATCAATTTTATTATGTTCGAAAACGTGTAACATCATTAAAATGCACTTAAAACTGTTTTGTTTTGTTCATTAGCCGTAATGTAACGGAATACTTTTGATTGTCCGTGTAATTAAGCTATACATCCGATTTTCATAAAATTTGAAATAACTCGACAAAATTATGCAACAATTATATATTTTACATTTCAAATAATTCGATAAGGCAGTTTTTGCGTTGTGATATGCAAACGGACAGACGGATGGGCGGATTAAACGATGACTATCTGTGCTAAATGTATTTATATAATTACGAACACATATAAAATATAACAATGAATTGTTCTGAAAATAAATTAATGTTTCTAATATATATATATTTTAAATCAAAATTAGATTTTTGTTTTGTTTAAGTTTAACCGTGACATAATTTTCGATTTAAAACGTTTATTATGTACTGTGTCCGCAGCGCCGTGCGAAAGGGGGGGGGGGGGGACGAAGGGGACGGTCACCTCGGGCTCGGAACTTTAGGAAGAGCCAAATTTCTACTACTAACGTTATTTTTGGCCTGTTACAAAAAAAAGAAAAAAAAGTTGGGCGAGGGGGTGCCAAATTAATGCTTTGCCCCGGGCGCAGTTTTCTCTTCGCACGCCCCTGTAAGTCCGCAATCCCCCTAAAAAAAAAAAAAATAAATAAATAAATAAATAAAATTAAAAAATAATCAAAGCATAAAAATGCACATAGAATCTAGAAGAAAAGTTTTCTTTTAGATTCCATAATCGTGACACACGTAATATATAAGTAGGGAGAAGTAGGGCACATTGATACAGCTTTTTTCTAAGAATTTTTTTGGTGTCAAGAAAGCAGAAATTTCAAATTTTTTTTCTATGTGGTGTCAGCAAAACCTGCGTAGTGTGTTATAAAAATGTACAATCGTTGTTTTATACATTATTTTTAAGACAAAATAACACCAATGCATATTTTTCATAGAAAAATAACTAGCAAACCATTTTATATTATTTATAAAAATTCAAATCACCCAGACTTCATTTGTAAGCAATATTAAAGCAATCAAAATGAAATGTATAATGACCTGATGTTCTGGCTGTTCCTTGTCTGATTGTTGGCTGCGGTAATTTTGTCATATCTAGCACTTCAACCCCAGCTTTATCTTCTTTCTTAGGAAAGATGAAAAAATCACCAGGTTTTCTGTTTATAAATCGGTTTATAAACAGAAAATAAAGGATAATTATACTAAAAATTCTGTTTATAATATAATTATCCTGTGCTGTTCTACAGCTTGTTTTGATTACTTAACATTTTTCATGTAGAAAATGCTTTTTTCCTCTGGATAAATTTGAGATTTTCCAGGCTGCCGTCATTTTCTTTTGTTAGTTCGACTAGCACTAGATGTTGGGTAAGTTCGTACGTCTTCTCTTTGCAAAAATACTATAGAATGTTCTAATATAAAGAAATTAGAGCTATTTCACTTCAATAAAAACTAATATTAGATTTTTTTTTTGCGAAAAATGGTTGGATTAAGAAGTGTATTGTAAAAAAAAAAAACAATAAAAGGTAATGAAAAAATGAACCAGAAAAGGATTTAGGTTGTATCAATGTGCCCCGACAAAGGCTCTATCAATGTGCCCCATTCAGTCATTTTTAATAAAATGAGTCTCAAATCCAATACGCCATAATTTATCTAGCAAAAAAGAATGTGGAACTGATAAAGAGTAGCTTTACTTGCCAGGGAGGGTATTCTTTTCGGTTGAAAACACTAGAACAGTTGTATAATACCATTTCAATTGTACAATTCAAATTTACTTTTGACCTATAAAAACAATTAATCACCCATCCCGTTTCATCAAACACCTGAATCATTCCAAGACTTTCTGTATGTAGTTGAGTGCACTAGCATCACCGTTTGGAGCGGTTCTGAAACTTCCTGTAATGACCATTTTAGCGGTAGAGGGGTGTATCAATGTGCCCCATATATCAATGTGCTCCAGCTCCCCCTACATTATATATTATGTTACGCTATATTATAATATCATTTTAACTATTGCGTGATTTTCATTATCCAATACTTCTCGTTTATAGCTATGTAATTATTTTAAGGCTTTCTTTCTTTTTTTCAACATTCTTGTGTAAATATACATTTCAATCGAAAATACAGTGTGTAGGTTTCGAGCAATTGGTGTTTGGCTGTGTTTGAACCTGGAATCTATTCTACGAAAGGTTAGTACTGTAACACAGAGCAAAAGACTAGCTTGGTTGATCCGTGCCAGTGGCTCAACATATATTGTACTTTGAAATTATTATTGTGAGAGATCGCGTCGCTACACAGTGTTTGAAATCACTATTATTTCGGGAGGGGGGGGGGGGGGTAATAATCTGGAAAAAATAGATATTAAAAAAGGCTATTTTAAAATATTAATTGAATCTCTATTTTAAGAATGAAATTTTAAATCAAAATTTAGAAAAAGAATTAAACAAATTTAAGAAATGTTTGATTACTGCACATTAAAATCTACTCTTCTTTTTTTAATAGAAGAAATAAATAATAATTCTAATTATGATGAATTTTTTTCATTTTTGAAGCATTTACTATTTAAAATAGCGCACTCAAATTTTTACCCATCTGGAAACGGTATAACATCAAAAATATTCATTCTATTCAAATTTTAATCATCAATTTTTTACAGCGTGATATTATTCATAATTCCTTCTGGCAAAAATCACAAGTATCCACCTGCTCAGAACAAAAGATCTAAAATGAAATGATATGGATTCATTCGACAATACATAATTCTCATTTTCCCCTGCAAAAAAAAAGTTTAAACTTCAACCCTTTTCCCAACCTGTCGATTTCAGGTACACTTCAACTCCTTCAATAGGCGTTGCAACAAGTGATGCTCAGAACATGCTATTGACACCATCAAACAATACTTTCATTGACACGAACACACACACAGAACACACATACAGAATAAAAACGTAGAAAAAAAAAGTGAACTGCTGTTGAGTTTCGATAAAACAAAAAATCCGTATCACCGTTTTTTACGTGGATTACATTTTTCGCATTTCCACTTCTGTCGATGTAACGGGGGAGGGCGGCTATTTTCCCTTTTTTTTTTTGACGCAATTCAGAAAGAACCTGACTATGACAGATGTTCGATTATGATGTATAACCAACAATGAATCAAACAGAGCTCCTCTTTTGCTGATTTTAAACTCTATTTATAGTACTGATATATATAGTTCCAGTTTTTACACCCTCTTCCTAGCGTCGCTTCATTTTAAATGACCATCTGTCAATAGTTCATAATTTTTACTAAAATTCAATTGAGAGAAATTCTGCAATTTCAGGGCATGAATTATTAAAGCACACTTTCGATATTGGGACGACATTATAAAATGCAAAATAGAAAATGATGTATGTAAGTTTATATAATTAGAAAAGATATTTTTAATGATCACAGCAGTAATGCCGTATCTTTTTTACTTTGCAACAAGAAATATTTTTTTTTTATTTATTTATTTGCTTTGAGGTAGGCGCTAGAGCTATTCGCCTCCAATGATCACGAGAAACCATACAGAACACTTTTTACAGAATATCCAGTACATACATTATCACAGGGACAACACAGACACCCATGCCGCTAGCTGGACTCGAACCAGGGACCAGCGGTGTGAGAGCAGCTGCCGCTACTATCCACGCCACTGGGTCGGCAAGAAATAAATAATCATGCGTCAAGCATAGCTTAAGAAACACTTTCCTACACATTTAGAATAATATAATAAATTGAACCGTTTAATAAGTTCAAATATTATATCTAATTCAACAATATCGAAACTCATTTTCACACAGGAAGTAATTTGTAGTAAATCTAAACAATGTATATCAATTTTATTATATGTGAAATAGTTTAACATAATTAAAATATGCCGCAAATAATGTTCTCCCCCTTCTCTATACAATTATTTAACGGAATACTTTTGGCTGTCCCTGTATTTGAATTATACATCCGAATTTAAGAAAATTTGAAATGACTTATCAAAATTCTACAACAAATATATATTTAAAATTTCAAAAGATTCGATTGGGTAGTTTTTGTGCTGTTATGTGCGGAAGACAGGTAGGATTACACGCAAACAGACAAATAGACCGACAGATCAGACGACGACTATTAGGCTCCAAGTATTTATATACTAATTACGAATGCACCTAAAAAACAATTAAATTTAAAAGCGCATGACGAAATGGAAAATGCATTTCAACAACATCAATTATTACTCAAAGACAGTATTGTAACCGATTTCTTTTATGTTTCCCCGATAAATGATTAAAATGGTATGAATGTCCTGTTCTAATACAATTGTAACGAAATTTATTGATTTATATCAATTTCAATACATTTTCAACAGTGTAATGTCATTAAAATACTCTGCAAACGATTTTTCCCCATATATTATAATGTTATGGAATTCTTTTGACGTGGCCCTGTAAATGAAGTATTAATCCGACATACTTCAAATATAATACCAAACATGCCTAGGAGACTCTAAATGAGATTTACCAATAGCACGAAAATCCGAGTATATTTATGGGTGTTACAACGTGCCTGCGGACGGACGGTCTGACAGACGTACAGACAAACCGAATGCATAAATACTTTTCAACTTTGTTAAAAAAATTTAAAAAGACCCAAAAATGTTTAGTTATCAAATGTTGAATTGCTGTATTTTGCAGAAGTCCTACACTAAAGTAACAATTTTTCTTGAAACAACTGCTTTACTATAAAACACAATTCTTAATATTACAAAACAAAATCGATATTTTTACAGATTTATGTCTGGTATTAATGGCAGCGAAGTATTGATATTGTGCCACGCAAAAAAGTGAACATTAATTTTTTTTTTTTTTTTAGTTCGATTTTTTTTGTGACAATAAAATGTTTTTTTAATTGAATTTATTTATTTTTCTATTTAGATATCTAAACAGAAAAGAATATTTTCTTCTGTTTTCAATCAACTAGCATCAGCTTGAGGGTTTGCTTATTTGTACTTTTTAGTTGTTTATTGTATAACAAATATGAAAATAATGTTAATGAGTTTCCTATTTATTTTTCATCATCCATTCATAATCATTCTCATGCTAAAGCACTGCTCTCCACATTTGCGAATACACTCTTATTTGTAAGTAGATGTTATAATTGCTATACATGCCATATATTATGATTCCGATAAAAAGCAATCCAGCAGTTTCCCCCTTTTCTATAAAAGCATCGTATCTTTCTGATAACGGCGTCATTTTTTTTTTTTTTTTAATTTAATTTTAGGAACTCATCACGATAGATTGTTATACGGAAGTAATCGATTGTAGTTTAAGATATGCACCTTTTAAGAGAAATCGGAAAACGGTGTTCGATTCTTCAGCATATTAATATTAATGTTTGTAAATTTGATTCGCTTTTTCAGAAAAAGTAGTTTGTTATTGCATCCACTAGATTTTATTGTTTAGAAAGAAAAAAAAACAGTCCTTTTAAATATGAAATATATTTTTATTTGATACCAAACTTTTCTTTTGACAGATGAAATGAACAAAAATTGCTGAATGACTAAAAAATAAATAAATAAATAAACAAATAAAATAAATTCTTGGCGTGTAACTTTTTCTGAAATTTTTCCTTATAAATATTTTTACTAGTTTCTCATTAATTAAATATGGCTGTATATTTTCATAGCAGCAAACTAATACTTTTTTGTGTTAACACTATTTCCTAATCATAATCCTTACCTTATTTAATCCTAGAATTCTGCAATTAACATTAAGATTATGTAATGTAAAGGAAGTGTGATAATTAAATAGCATAATCGTTGAACTACTAAGTATATGCAGATAGATAATTTATTTTTTATTTTTATTTATTTATTTTTAAAAAATGCTTTAAGTTTTGTATGAACAATGTTCTCTGTTGAACATCTTTTGTATGCAAATAATGTATGAACTATAAATATGCGGGATGAAATGACAGCAGGGGAGAGGAACGCTATAATTATTAATGTTGCAGAATTTTAAAACTCCGTTACTTTTTTGCAGGTTAAATAATTAGTCATGACATCCTCTAGGAACTCGCAATGATAAAATATTTTTATTAAATTGTTCGTTTTTAAGAGACCTTCCAAGCAATATGCCACAACACACCAATTTAAATTTGACATTTAAAAATACCCCTCTCCCACACCCACTGGCCTTCCAGTCACCCCATTTTTTTCACCAGATGACGTATTCCTTGAAGTAATTGGAAATTTTATTTATCATTTTATTTATTTCACATATATTTTGACATTTACAGAACCATATCGTAACGATTTTTTTTTCAACCAAATTTCGCGAAATTTATTTTAATAATTTTATTTTTACTTTTGATGAGGATATTTATATTAGTTTATCCTTACTCAGGTTTATGACTTTTAAATTGTCAAACCTTATTTTAATAATTTTATTTTAGTTTTTGAAATGGTTTTATATTAGTTTGCCCTTACTCGGGTTTATGACTTCTAAAGCTTCAAACCTCATCAATTTCAGATACAGTAAGTGTACTCTTAGTAATAAAACAACACTGAGCATTAGAATAGAATAATTCTCATTCGACAAGAAGGAGGGGGGGGGGGGACAAGTTGTCGTCTTCTCGCGAAATTAATGTGAAAATGACTTGACAGTCATTCTCAATGTTCGCTATTAGTACTGGAAATAACTGATCCAACAACCGACTGATAGCTCATAAGATCTTAAATTGGATGTGCTATTACCGCAGTGGAGTATGGGAAATTCAGATACCTGGATTTCTATCTTAATCGAACATCTTCATGGTCTGCTGACAAAGAGTGACTCTATTCTCACACAGTACTAGCACGAGGGGAAATGAGTTTCTGTATTCGGGGACATTTCATAAAGAGAGGGATTTCTTAGTGAGATTATACCCTCAGATTGATGTAAAGAAAATCCATTGTTTTTTTTTCTAAATACTATATATATATATATATATATATATATATATATATATATATATATATATATATATATATAAATCTTTACAAGAAAAGAGTGTTTAATTCGTAAAAATTTCGACTTCCGATTTTCGGCAGATTTACATGTTTTAGGAATCAATGACCCCGAAAAACATGTTTTTACAAAGGTTGTATAATATGTCTGAGAATTTCTGTGACTCTGCGGCACAAATTTTGTAGGCACTATATCTTAAAAACTAATGAACGGAATATCATAAAAATTTGTATTCAGTTAGTCTCTGATATAAATTGGTGCTGATTAGTTTTTTGATGTAACTAGCCCAACAGGTGGCACTTCTATGCTACATTTTTTATAGTTCCGCAATGGCTTTATCCTAAGAACCAATTCATGGATTTTCATCAAACTTCAGATTCAGCTATATTTTGTTAAATATCGGTTCTGATTATGTTTTGGTATAAAATATCCTAAAAGTTGTATGATGATGCTGCATTTTCACGATGTCTCGATTAGCTTTATCTCAAGAGCTAGTGTACAAATTTTCATCTAACTTAGGTTTCAATTAGACGTTGACACAAGATTGCTGATTAGGTTTCGGGGTTAATCCAACACGTCCTATAAGGGCCTTATAGGACGTGTTGGTTAATCGCCCAATAGGGGCACTACTATACTGCATTTTGCAGGATTTACACGATTTTAGATAATCATATCTTAAGAACACGGAATTATATATTTGTAGAATCCTTGTGATAGATATAGATGGCCATTTAATTTCGCACGAATGAATTTTGAAGTATTAACATGTATGAGACAGAAAAATTTTTTGTGATTGCCCATCGGACTAGTTTAAATTATTCTTGATCGCATGAAAGCAAAATGAATGGGTTTATTAAACATAAATAATGATATTTTTCTTATCGTTTCAGCTTGTAACTACATTTGTTTTATGCAAAAATTTTGAAACGACGAGTGCATGTTTTTAACATACTTATATCTAAAATGAAACCTTTAATATATATATATATTTTTTTTTTTAAAGGTTTCATTTTATCTCTTTAACAGGTCAATTACATCATAATTAACTTAACACTTAACCCCTTGGGGACGAGCGACACGTATACGTGCCGCAAAAAGACTTAAGAATCCTTGTTTATTCCCACCGGTAAAATTATACTGTAAAATATACCCTTTTCAATCGGAGCATTTTCTCGATTTAACAAGTAACAAATTTCTGTATCTTAAAACCGGTGACAAAGCATTAAAAATTTCGTAAGAGGCTCAAGTCGCGAAGGGGTTAATGTCTGATAATTGTTTTCTAAACTGTGCAGAAAATTTACTAATAAAATCAGAAAATTTTTTTATGATTCAAAATATTTCTTATTAAGGACATAATATCCAAATATCTGCAGATTATTTCAATTTCTATTTTAGCTACAAAAATTGCATTTCAAAATTCTATAACTGATATACCATAAAGTAGACAAATATATTTTCTGCCTTCATTAGTGTATAAAAATTACCAAAATTTTTCAGTTTAAAAAAAAAAGTCATTTTATATTTCTAGCAACATTTAGTAATGACAAATTATAATAATAATATTTTGAACTAATCATTGAGCAATAAATTAAAATAAATCTTATTGTTGGGGGACACTGTACCCATTATAAAATGCATAATATAAAAATGAAAATGAAATCTGTGTAAACTATTTATAAAATGCATTGCAATTCTAAGAGTAAACTTAAGCGTATTTTTAAATATTTATAATACATATTTATAATATTTATAATACATTAAATATTCATAATATATCATATTTATAATACATATATTATTGAATTGTGGATACTACTTTAATTATCTTATCGACCCATTTCGATAAACTATAGTTCCGGATAATAGAGGTTACTGATATTCAGTAGAGTTCTTCCCATTGTTACATACTAAGCACACACTAAATTTCAAATATCTATCTCAGTTTGTTCGGGAGATACAGCGTTTACAGACAAACGGACAGACGAATAGACAGACATACAGACGGACGGCAAAACGCTTTTTCTAGAAACATGTTTTTCGGAACCTCCAGTGTCTGAGACGTGTAAATCCGTCAAAAAGAATTTTCTCGATTTCAAAACGATTGCAAGATTTACCCTATACAACATATGGTGGATAAGTAAAATGGCGTTTACGTTTGTAACTGATGTAACTTTAATTTCTTAACTCGTGAAACATTAATATTTTACGGTCAATAATGGTAGTAAACTGAATAGTAATTTACAGTGTTTTCTTAATAAGATTTTTTATAGAACATAAAAATATTGAATTTTCCGATATAAGGCGAAAATTAACTATATTACTAATTTTATTTCTGCCCCAGCCACCGAAAATGAGACTTTTCTGTGGAATTGACAAACAGTACCGTAGTGACATCTGCTAGTGAATCCCGCCGCCTGGAAAGTCTGCCCATCCCGTTTCTGTAATTAGATAATAACAGTGTGCAACCATAAAATTGCTTCTGAAGTGAAAGTGTGCAATCCTGTATAAAATTGACCTCCTAAATGCGAATAGAAGGACGAAATATAAAAAGTAAATTTATTAAATAACATCATAAGACGAAATGCAATAATTCCACCGTGATTCAATCCCAAAATACACAAAGATGAATTTTAAAAAGCTCACCGTTCTACTTAAAAAACACTAGCTATCTAAACAGATTAATTAGAGTTAACGAATATTTTTGTCTGAAACATAACGAATGTTATGTTTCAGAATGTTATGAGTGAATCTTATAGTTATGAGTTATGAGTACCTAATGTTATGAGTGACACAATTGATAGATGACCAATTGGCTGAAATGTGGAAGAAATTAACGCTTCAATTATTAATTGTGTAATTAATATACTGGCTGTCCACTTTCAATGGTGGCCAATGTCTTATTCCTAAACCGTTAGTCATAGACATTAATTACAAAAAAGTTTTAAATGAGGCAAAGAAATGTTTTAAAAGCGAATTGGGTCAATAAAAACATTTATTAAAAAATTGCGAAATTAAAATTTTTATACAGTTCTCCAGTCCTATAAGTTATACTTAGTGATTTTTTCCAATTACACTCACAAGTGATACAACAAAAGTCCCGTTACTCTGCAATTAAAATTGACCGAGTTATGATTATTTAGAGTTGGAGCATATTTTTTGCTGCAAATTAGGGGGCATTCGCAAATTTTGTAGAAATATAATTTCCCCAGACGTATTAAAAAATAACTGAAAGTAAAATTGAAATATAAATTTGAAATCTTTAATCATTATGACATATTAATGCAAAATATATAATTTGTAATAAACATATAAGAAGAAAAAAATAGATTTTTTGTTAAATAATTGATGAAAATTTACAGCCTCAATTCTTTACAAAATGACACATATTTAAAAATGTTATTAGATTACACAAGCATGGAATAGTTGGATTATGTCATGATTTTTAGCTTTTGATAATTGATTCTTATGTATTTTGTACCGCTGAGTTCGAAATTTACCTTCATATTTACCATCATTTAAAAATTTTCTGCAAATCGTAAGTTTTAAAATTAAAAGAAGAAGAAAATAGTGAAAATTTGATACTATAAAATAGATGTAATTGTTGTGTTTATAACTTTTTATAATTTGTTTATATGTATTTTTTACCGTTAAATCCAAAAATCACCTCAAGATTTTTTATCATATTAGGATTGTTCGCAAATTGTAAATGTTGAATTTTAAAAGTTCAATGTTAAAACTGACCCTTTTTCTCCATCTCATTAGGCACCTTAGCTGTTTAGCTGTAAGAATACAGTATAAGCAAAAAAAAATGAATGAATTATTGAATAAAATAAAATTAAATAAAATTAAAAAAGTTTTATATCTGTTTTATCGAATTAGATTTCAGCAACATTTCAACTTTGACATTTACGATTTGCAAAAAAATTTAAGGTGATTGCTGAAAATCAAGGTCAATTTCAGATTCAATGCTAAAAAAATAATAATAAATAAATAAAAATCAATTATTACAGGTTGAAAAACACATCTATCTTACCTATTTTATAGTATCTGATTTTTGCAATTTTTTAACTTTGACAATTTATCAATCAATTTTAGTGATATATGAACGGTACTTTTTTTTGTCTGACTTGTCAATGTAATAGGGAAATTTTACTAAATATAACTTATAGAACGGAAGACCGTTAAAAAAATTTAATTTCGTGTTTTTTTTTTTTTTAAGAAGTGCTATTATTGACTCAAATCGCTTTTTAAATATTTCTTTACTTAACTTAAAGTATTTTTCTTATCTGAACTATCTGTCTATGACTAACGGTTTATGAATTAGCCATTGGCCACCGTTGTGAGTGGACACCCTGTATATTAATTACTTAATTAATAATTGAAGCGTTAATTTCTTCCAGATTTCAGCCAGTTGGTCGCCTATCAATTACGTCATTCTTTAACAGGCGATAAATACCCTTTAGTTTATTCTCCACGTTCGAAAGAACATGTGTTAACATTGCATTGAAAGAGCCTATAAGGAATTATTTCTGAATTACTCCCGAATTTTCTTTAAGAATATTTGTTCCAACTTGCTTAAAAGACTATTTAATAAGGCAAAAATTACTATTCAAAATATTCGTAACAAGTGGTCCATTGATTCCAGACTATGACTAGCGATTTAGGAATTAGCCATTGATCACCGTTGAACGTAGACACCCTGTATACTTTTTGCTTGTTAGTTTGTACGGCGACGATTTTAATATTAGAAATTAGCAGATACAATCTCATGTTATATACAAAAAAAAAAAAAAAAAAAAAAAAAAAAAAACTAAACTAAAACAACAACAAAAAATCTTTTTTTGGCAAATAAAAACGGGTATTAAAAATCCTCAAACGGAAGAAATCGTCCATGACAAGAAAATCTACCAAGCATTACAGAGTTGGGGGATGGCAGGGAGAAATGGGGATTTTTCTCATCTATGTTCATGTCCATCTCTTGTCAGCTCTCATAATTTACGAAAATCGTTGTTTTCGGTTAGTTATCAGTGGTACAACAGTCTTCACTTTTCTTTTCTTCTTTTTCCCACAGAAGACCTCTCGCGGGACTTTTCTCAAACACTTAACGTCTGTATGGAACTCTTTGAATTCGAAAGTAAATAATGAGAACGTTTTTATGGAACACTAGATTCGGCTGTAGACTGATTTCAGACTAATTTTAGAGTGAGCATGTGAAAATTCTCAAGTCATCAGGGGGGTAGAACAAAAGGTGAGATACGCTTCTGGTTCCGAAAATTAGTTTAGTTTCTCATGAAATATCAAAATTAGGGTGATTCAGATCAGTTAACTTTATTTTCGCATCATCAAGTATGATTAGAAACATATCAGATATATAGAATGATGTTCTGTTAGTTAATAAATTATTTTGATCGATGTTTGGTAGGTTGCATGTATATTTTTTCTTTCATGCTTAATATGTTATGAGTTGAATACTATACTATAATGCATGTTGTAATCAAACTCGCTCAGTTTAAAGTATTTGCAACTGATCAGGTAGATATATGAAAGGCAGTAAAAGGGACTGATTTGGGTTTCATCGTAATTTAATTAGAGCAATCTGATGCTACTTCAGGAGTCGATAACAGGTTTTTTTTTTTCCCCTTGGATAATATTTTGTGAAAAGTCATGTTTGTGAAATTTACTATTTTTTTGTTTAAAATAACATTTTGTTACCAAAAATTAAACACGGTTTCTCAAATTCTAACCAAACATTTATTAATAATAACATTTTTAAATCCTTTAGCTAAAGTTTTTAGCTCACAGGCTATCATAGCCTGAGAGCTTATGTGCCCGTCCGTTCTGTATGTACGTTCGTACGTTCGTATGTTCGTTCGTGCGTAACGCGATAACTCATGATAAAAATATCGGATCCACTTGAAATTTTGTATATAGGTACATCCTGATAAGGCGCTTCCCTGATTAGTTTTTGGAGTTCATTCGATATGTATAAGAGGGGGAACGGGGGGCTCATGCCCCTCCCCTTAATTGATATAAACGGGATTTTCATGCAGAATTAACAGTTTTCGTTCAAAATTTAGATATAGGATCATTCTGATGAGGCGAGTCCGTGGCTGTTATTAGGTGTTCATTGAATAAGTATAAAAAGGGGAACGGGGGTTCTAATGCGCCTCCCCTTAACTTGTATAAATGGATTTTTCAATCAGAATTGTCAGATTTCGTTCAAATCTCTGAATAGTTTTGGAAGTTTAATGGTTAAGTATAAAAGAGGAGAATAACTCCTCTTAAATTATATAAATGCTAAATGGGTTTTTATTAAGAATTATCCAATTTGCTCTGAATTTGGGATATAGGTTTTTTAATATGATAAAGCATATACTTGATAGTTTAGGAGGTTCAATGATTAAGTATAAAAAAGGAGAAATGGGAGAGCTGTTTCCCCTTCTTAATTTTTTTTTCGAACGGAATTAACGAAAATACAAGGCTGTAATGTACAATTAGTATGCGTAGCCTGTGAGCTCAATGCCATCAGTTTAACTGGGCAATATTCTTTTTTATTGTCAGGTGATCTCATTTTGTTTAATTATTAAATTTTTAATAAAACTAATCGGCACTACTCTGTTATCCCGTCAACCAATTTCGCCAAATTATACAAATCGTCAAACTAATAATCAAATTATACATATTGACATAATTTTTATTTTAAATAACGAAAAAAACAAATAATTAGTAGAATATTAATAAAAATACAAATTAAAAGTCGAAATAAAAATCACTTAATGACATTTTAAACACGTGAATCGTATTTAATGTCATTGAATGTGACATTCACGATCATCCATTATTGGCATTTAATCTTATAGTTTGGCGATAATTTTTTGGTCGACGGGATAACCTAGTAGTACCAATTAATCAATGAAAAGTATATTTTTATTGAATGGGATTTTTTGAAGGGGTCTGTTTTATTAGAACGAATTTTGTGAAAGGGCCTGTTTTATTAAATTGATTTTTGTGACGGGGCATTAAATAGATAGCAAATTTGTACTGGGTTAACCCCTGTATGTATTTTTAAAGCTGCACTGAAAAATAAGTTTTTTTATGTTAAAATATTAACACTTATTCGATTTAATTAAAAAAAATAATTAAATTAACTTTTACTTAGATTTAAATAAAAGCTTCGTTTCAAACTTTCCATGTCTTGTACTTTTTTCTCAATGAACCAAGTTGGTTATTTGAAAAATTATTAAATTAATTTTTATTTAGAGTTAAATGAGAATTTTTTTTCATGCATTTTTTCTTTCCCAATCAATTGTAAAAATCATAATATTGTGTTACTTCAAACGCAGTGCATAAATTAAATTTAGAATTTTTACATTTTTTTTCTTTAAACTAAGTTCTATATTTTTCGTATGTGGTAAAAGCGAATTAAAATGCAATAAAATACACAAGTAAAACACACAAAAATATAGATTCGGCGGAAAAAAAAAAAAAAAAAAAAAAAAAAAAAAAAAAAAAAAAAAATCTGCTATGAAACTTAAAAGTGTATGAAAGTTTCCGCCATTAGACATCAACTTCAGATATCCAGAGAAAAAAAAATATTTAAGTGCAAACAAAAAATTAAACAAAAAACGCTTTTATGGGCTTAACATTAGTTTGCGAGTGTCTTCATGAGCGCCGAAATTAGACTTTTTTGCGCCCGGGGAAACATGGATTTTGGCCCCCACCACCCACATATATGCATTCTTTATAACAAACACATCAAGAAAATCTTAATTTGTCGCCCCCTTCACCCTCTGTTCTGTTGGCGCCCGGGGCACGTGCCCCCTCTTCCTCGCTCTAGTTTCGGCCCTGTTTCATATTTGCATAAGCTTCTAATAAATGTTCATCTGAAAATCTATAATTATGGCGTTGACTTGCAGCATGCATGAAATAGTCAGGAATGGGTTTCAAATTTTAATCTATAATATTATTCTTTATAACCGCCTTATTTGTATATATGCAAAAGCTGTTAATACTTTACAACCTATGGCCAGAATATATATATTTACATTCCACTATCAATGCTTTATTTATAGATTACTTTTTATTAAATTTACCTGATAATGTAGACATTGACTATTTCAAAACTCTGACTAATTTTCTATTCTATCATAATTATATTTTCCCAAATAATGCCATTTTTAAACAAAAACAAGGCATCCCGCATGGGGCATCATCCGCCACTATGAATTCGGATTTATATTTATATTTCTATGAAAGAAAGTTTATTAACAGTAATATTTTGTTATTTAGATATATCGATGACATAATTATTTTTTCTCTTAATGATAATAAATATATATTTCTTCCTGTCAATAATCCCTCTAATTATGAACTTAGTACTACATATCGCAATAATTCCAGTATTAGTTTTATGGATGTTAACAACAATATTTCAAATAGTATTTCTCTAACATTTAATATTTATGATGAACGTAATGATTTTTCTTTTGATGTAATTAACTTTACTAATTTCCACTCCTGCTTAACTATTTCCGTTTACAGAAATAGTCTTCTAAATCATTGCCTTCGTATTAAACGTTTATAAGAAGGGGGGAGGATTGTACTTTGTGCTTATATATAAATAAATAAATAAACAACATTAAAGAGCACGAATATTATAAAATAATAGATGTTAAAAAGCATACAGCTGTTTCGGGACTTCTAAAGTCCCATCATCAGTGCTAAAAAACTGTAAAATGTAAAAGACAAGTCACATCGTTAAATAAAAATAAAACCGTGCATCACAGCTCGCCGCTAAGGCGACCTGACCATTAAACGTCGCAAAGCAACAGTAAAAGTAAACTGACACGTGCACACAGAAGGAGACCAATCAGATGCCTTTTCCCACTAGAAGAGTCCAAATCAAGGAGAAAAGGAGGGGGGAGGGGGAGTGATATTACAGGAATGAAAACCAGATTTCAGAAAATCTTGGTGTACTGGATATGTCATTAACCAAATTACTAGAGTTTTTCCATATGAGTATTTCCAAGCTTTTCATATATGGAAAAACTCTAGTAATTTTACATATTTTAGAATTAAATAATTTTATTATAATGTAATGATTTTATCTAGTAACTTTAATAATAACTTTGTACTTCATAAAAATAGATAACCGACTTAAAAAAAAAAAAAAAAAAAAAAAAAGGTAACATACTATTTTGAACCAAAGAGAAAGACTATGTTACAAATAAAAAGAGAAAATTTTGTTTAGATCAAAAATGATATCGATTTCAAAAGACAAACATCTCCTTCCTTTAGAGTTATCTTAGGATATCATGTGCCAGATCCACCCCCTCTCCCTAAAATGATAACATTATATATGCACAGTCCCTTAATAAATATTTCAGTACCGGCTTGAATCAAAGTAGCCATTTACATTTTTTGGCTATTAAAGTGACATGCACCTTAAAGGATTTTATTAAAATGGATGTTAGAATAATGCTTTTTATTTTTTCCTTCCTTCTCTTCAGTTAGATCAAAATTTATAGCCAACGTACGAATTTTTCTTTTTCCCTTTTTATCCCCTTTTTTCTTGTTTTACTTTCCTTTTTTCATTTCACAAAAAAAAAAACTGTGTTGAAATATTTGGCAATTATACCTTAATATTTCTGATAAGATTTTGAAAAATAGCTAAAGCAAAGCTGAACTTCAGTCTTATCTATCATTTTCGAAATGATTAATGACAAAAATGAAGATGAAGAACAACAATGTATCATTTACTGTAATGGAGGAATTGTGCTCCAGGCAGTTCTATTCTCTTTTTGGCAGATATGTGAAAGGTGCATGTTGGTTTCACACGTTTCGATTTTAAAAAAAAATAAAAATAAAATAAAACAAACAATGCTACATAAATTTTATAACAAAATTGTGATTTAACAAATTACAACGAATTTTTGGAAAATGATATTTTCAAAGATTAAAATTTTAAAGACTGATATATTTTAAATTAATAATAAACATCATTTTTAGGATGATCATAATCATAACGAGTCATATTTTACGTACGCCCTGCATTAAACATTAATATTCCTAGACCAATGATAAACAAACAGTAGTTTATAGATAGACTACTTTAACTGTTTAAAATGTGCATTTTTATTGGATGGAGTTAACCAGACTGACTTCAGAACGCCTCGTATTACGCACGACATGGATTAAACATTCATATTCCTGGACCCATCCTAAACAAATTTTAAATGAAATTTAGTTTTACAATTTTCGGAACTGCAAATTTTTAAATCTCTACACATTGCACATTTAAAATTTTTACACCGTTGCGTAGAGGAAAAAAATGCACTTTTAAATGAAGTTTGTTTGAAAACTTTATCACAAATTTTTTTTTTTTTTACTTTTTTTTGTCATAGTGGTAACCGAAGTATTCCATTTTTAGACATTAAATATAGACCAATCAGGAAACGAATAAAATGAAAAAATGAAGTATTTCATTTCTAGACTTTAAGCATGGACCAATCAGAAAACGAATAAAATAAAATAAGTTGCGGAATTCAACCAATAAAAAGATTCAGATATACTTTAGATTTTCCAATTCTCAACCAAGGACGACAATTATTTTTCAAAGAGTAAAAAAAAAAAAAAGTGCAGTTTTACCAGTGGAATAAATTGATAGAGAAAGAAAAAATTTTTTAATTTTGGAAGCGGGAGTTTTGAAACTCGCGTTCTCAAATTATCAATAGTCCTATTTCATACCAGCAATAAACTGTCTTCAATGATAATATTGATGGCATATGCATTTGTGTGATACAGTGTCCCAGGAAATATTGCTGTTACACGTATTCATGTGCTATAGTCGTCAATGTGTTAATTATTGTCAAATATAACCCGTAATGCATCGTTAACTGTCTCACAGACCGCTGTATTTTTCAATTTTCGCAAATTTTCAGTTTAACTATATATATTGGTAAAATTTCGTTCCATTTGGAGCCCTTTTACTTTCACTAGAAACTTTTGAATAGCTGTATTTTGAATAGAATGAGGTTTCATAAGGGTTCATGAAGTTTAGTACAGAAATATCGTTTTGAGAGTTAATGTAGCATTTTATTCATCTTTAGATTAAGCAGTCTGACAAACCGTTTCCGATAGTTATGTGACAATATTTGTCATTCCAGTTACGAGTTAAATATTCACGTACAGTAATACCCGATAATTCGGATTAATTGGGACCAGACCCAATCCTGATTATCGAAAATCCGGACTATCCGGAGAATTAGAAAAAAAATGAAATAAAATAAAACATACTTACAGAAAATCACCTTTATGTTAAACTTATTGAATATTTACAGACAGTAAAAATTTTTACTTTGCAATAAAAAAGTTTGTAATTTTCTGCTTTGCCAGTTTTCTACATCATTTGCGAGCCATACATTCACTCATCCGCTTGAGCATAAGTAATTTGTTGGGTGTAGTTTAAATAAGACAGCTTAAGGTACTATTCCAAAAAAAATTCAGAAAAAGTTTTCTTTATTCAGACTATCACGGTGAAACAAGTTAATGTTATGGAAATCAGCCAATCACTTCTCAATATTGAAAAAAAATTGACCAAACCGATCCGGATTAACGGGGTCCGAATTAGCGGGGTTCTACTGTAATAAGAAATTGTTTATACGTACCACCTTAGGCACTCGTGTACCATTGTTTCTTCAGCAATGTACATAGCATAACTGTAATAATAGATTTGGGTATTTTTCGTAGTTTCAGAATCATATGATTGGTTACAGAGTAAAACTTTGTTTCAGTTTACTTACCTAAGCATAAAGAATGTCTTTATACTGGAAAATACTACTTTTATTTTTTCAGAAAAATATTTCTGGAAAGAAAATCGAAGTAAAATGATTAGTCTGGCTTTTTAATTGTTTCACGTAATTAACTTCTTGGACGAAATCGAATGTAAAAATAGCTGTTCATTTTCCCATTTCGAAATGTCTAATATTTCATTACCCAAGAAAAATGGCAACGGAAGAATAATGATAACTAAGAAACTAACAATCATAAAAAAAGAAAAGGATGGCAAAAGAATGCATTGGCCGTTGCATTCCTTCACGTTCCCTGCTTCTCCCGTGATTACTTCTGTTGGCCATTAATAAATGAGGCCATTAAACGTCTCAGATCGGGAGAAAAGGGGGGGTTTACACAGAAGAATCGGCATTTTTCAAAAGCATAAAACAATCAGCCGCCAATCAACAACCTTGCATACTATGACATTAACTTTGGGATGATTTTTAAAGAATTCATGCATTGAGTTATTCCCCCCATAGTAAAGAGATGATGCCGGAAGGAATATGTGTGATGTATTTTTAATGACATAGTTGGATAGATGACATAAATTCTTCAATCGAGATAGACAGATTGTTTTAATTAGAGAAGTTATTGTAGAAAAGTATGTTAATGGGATGGTTTGCTTTTTTATTCTGCCGTAAACCTGAATTTTTTTTTTTTTTTTTTTTTTTCTAGGGGAGACGTTGTTTGATACTAATGACTGCAGAGGAATTTACAGCTATGAAGTGGTCTTCTTTGTATCTAATTATCGCTTGTAGGGAATTTTCTTTAATCACTGTTCGACTAGAATATGTATTAAGAAAATATGTACAGATAGATCTATACAGAAACAAATGTAGTTGAATTTTACTAGCACACAACTGTATAATTTTATTTTTTAGATTTCTTAAAAGAAGTCAATATTTTACATTACATTTTGGTTCTTTTTTTAAAAAAAATCTTTCAATAGTTGGATCTTGTTTTGTAGATATCTGCAATATCTTTGTAGTCTTAGTATTTTCATGCTAATAAGTTTTCAAATAATTCCTTAAAGTGACACCAGGGCATTGTATAATGATATAGTGTTTATCGGTAAAAAATAAAAGAGAAAATTGTATTGAAATTTGAAAGATTTTCTGAGTGTATTTTGACACGCTGAACGAAAATGTCACGCAAATATGTTTGCCAGCAACATTTCCTGGAGGTTCATTCCTCATGAATGCGTGTGCCATCAGTATTTTCATTAAAGGCACGTTATTGCTATGGAACTGAACGATTTATAATTTTTTACCATTTATTCAGAATAAGCAGTGGTGCCCCCCCCCCTTTCCCAGCCATGTTTGGAGATTTCATTTTGGGATTTAACATATAAAACAAGTTGAATGTAGATTCTGCCATTGCAGAATTCAGTTTCGCCTCCGATTAGAAAAAAAAAATCGATAGAGGTTTTTTAAAAGAGTGACCCCGTTTAGAATGCAATAAACTAACTTCATTTTTCTTGTGTTTATCAATATAATAGCAAACAAAACGGCGTGAAATACCCAATTGATTAGCAATTTCTCTCTGAGACATTGGAATTGCGGAATAATAAAGAGATACAATTTGACGTGCTACTTCTTCATTGACTAGATTAATCAAAAACGGTTTTTTTCTTTAGTTTAAACGCTTTTTTATAGACTTTGAGAAAAAGGAAATGCATTTTAACAATAAAACGAATGGAATCCCGTCGAATTCGACGAATGAAATGTTTAAAGACCTGATCGATTTGGTTTTTTAAAAAAAGCAAAAGTAATTACATTATTGAATCAATATATAATAAATATATTTCCAAACTTAATGTCAAGCTTGCCAGTTACACTTTTGCATGCAAATATTCGCATATCTTCAGTTAAAACTGTAATGTGAGTGCCGGCGAAATCCAGAAATTTTATTTTATATGCACTCATAGAAAAATAATTTTATTAAAAAAAAAAAAAAAAAAAAACTAATTTCACTTTTACTATGACATCATTTTCACTAACTGCAGTCATCTGAAAGTAAAATCTCAATCTCAGTGTCCATAATGAAAAGAAATATTGAAATGTACTATCGTTATGAGTAAAAATGCGATGTTTTAAATAGTGACGTCATTTTTTCTTCAAATGTTTTTTAAAAGTTACTGTTATTAGTAATATGAAAAAGGCATCCGTAATAATATTGTAATTCTCATTTATCTGGTTGCTGAATGACATCATTTTCCTCATTTGAAATTTTTCTTATTTTGCTTTAGACATTAATTTTTATCATAAATTATTTTCTGTTATTTTATTTACTTTATTAATATTATTTCTCAGTAAATATATATATATATATATTACCTCAATTAGTGCATAATTATACGCAATCATTTTTTTTGTGGTTAAATTTGTACGAAAACAATTAACTTTTTTCTTTTAAATGCGAGGACATGTTCACTGATGAAATAAAGCTTCTGACTGGTGGAAAGTGATAATCGAAAATAAATTTTTATTATCGAGATAAAAGCTAAACTGAGTTGCTTCTTTCATTTAAAAAAATAATTATCAAAATCGGTTGAGTAGAAAATTCAGGGCCGATGACTAAAAAAGCAGCCAGGTCTTTTAAATATATAGACTGTATGAATGTCTCGTTTTAACGGCCAGATTATGAAAAAGTGGGCCACAATTTTTGACACGACACTTTTTAGTTTGTCTGAAAGAAATAGCATCGGAGGCTAATAACTAAAATTTGATGTTTCTGAATTAAAAATTTATAAAATTAACAAACAGTGGCATAAGTGGGAAATGTGAACCAACTCGATCAACACTATACACTGGTTTGTCAATGCCTGACAAAATGTAACTTCATCACAGTCTGCTCGTGTTAAAAAGTACTGTGGAATTGCATGATCAAGCTCTTTAGTACAAACTTTACTAATTATATATTTTCATGCAGTAATATAAAAAGTAAATCATCTAATTATATTAATATCATAATCTAATAAATAAATTGCTTAAAAGGATATATTATGTATATCAATGTGCATTTAGATTAGATCGTAATGATTTTGATCGAGTATACCTGATCTTACCAGCTGTTGAAGAGCCGTGGTTCGGGACAGCCTGTTTCTCTCTCTATTTTTTTTTCCTGTGAGTCAGATGGTTTGTTTATTTATTTATTTATTTATTTGGTTTAATTTTGATTTTCGAGATCAAGTTTGAATGCACGCGATTTCCCAGAAAAAATATAAAATGTTCAATTTAAATGAAATAAAAAAACTATGTACATTTCAATATAAAGAGTGCATGAACATTCATTTTTTTTTTTTTTTCATTACAAATAACTGATGTTAGAAATGTTATTGTAAATTATTTTTCCACAGTTGTATCAAAATATGTCATTAATTTTCTTTCGTTTGTGGTAGGTTTGGGCTCGGTTCGATTTAGTGCTGAAGATTTTTGGGTTTGAAAATGTTATATGTAGACGAAATTTTTTTTAAAACTTCTTAAACTCTATAAAAATAAATAAAGTACTGTACGTTACGAATGAACGATTTTTTTAAATCATTAATTGCAAACAAAACGAGTTATCGTTTTAAAAGGTGGGACAAGGTTGTAAGCATTATTCGAAAAAAATATATATATATATTTTGACGAGTTCTGGGCGGCTTTTGGGTTGACTTCAAATGCAATTTTTGGGTTCGGGTGGGGTTATACCCGATCCGCGTAAGACTTTAATTCCGATACACTAATCAACCGCATCGGAGAAAACATATATAAAGTCGCACAGAATCAGAATGCCTTTAAAGTAACAAACAGAACAGGTATTCAATCCGTGGGCACACTGGGGTTAAACGCTTCTTTTTACATGTTTCCTCTGTAGCATAAACAGCCATCAATTTACCATTACTCCTCGTAAGCATTTTCCTTCAACCGAACGCTCAAGGATTATGAGCACTTTTATTCTTAACATCCCATTCATAACTTTCCCAATATTATGCCAGAGGAAGGCGGAAGGGTGAGAAGAAAAAAAGTCGCTCAGAGAGAAAAAAAATTTAAAGAGCAAGAGGAACTCTTCTGAAGGTAGGTCCTTCTCACATTGTTCCGTCACCTGTTAGCGAAAGGGTCTTTGAACCCCCCTTGAGCCACTCCTAGCAACATTTTGTAGGTTCCTTTTTCTGACTGGAAGCACCTATTTTTTCGGCGGCCCAACCCAGGTGGTTATGACAGTGCCCAAGTCACGTTCCTAGGCACAAAAGTTCAAGGTTGGTTCTTGAAAGCTGGACCACGGAGATATATGTATACAGAGCAGCAGAATACACTTTTTTTTTCTATCTTTCTGTGAATTCCATTTAACAATTCCTTGCTCAAGAATGTACTTGACAATAAGTTTTTACTGCATCTCGAGACTAAACGATCTTTTAGATATATTTATTTTATTATAGTTTATTTTTTATTCAGAGATTTAATAGTTTACGTCCTAGGGAGTTTTAGAATTCGCCCATTAGAATGAAAATATTTTAGAGGTGTGAAAAATGTAGATAAAACCATCTTAAGATCAGCATTTTTTTTCTTCGCCTTTTTCTTCTTTTTTGCTTTTTAAACCTGTTACAATCTGAAATTCTCGCACCATCGTGTGTTAAAAACTTATAGATTAACAGTTCAAAATACAGCAACATAAAGCTTTTTATATTGCAGGAGTAGAACAATAATGACCTTTTTTTTTTTTTTTTTTTTAGTAAGTTTTAATATTAGTGGTCGAAAATTCTTTTCTTAGCGCGTTCGGTTGAGTTTTATTTTTATATGACGGCGATTATCTTCACGAAGGTTATAGGCCTGAGAGGGAGTGCCTTCCATGGGGGTCTTTCTAAGGAAACTAACCCATATTTATGCAATGATACCCAAAACTCGAAGAAAACCACGAAAAACTCCGAACGGCCAATGAGCATGATTGGGTTCGAACCCAGCAACTACCGTATACCACCTTTGAAAGCAAAACCTCTCGGCCACAGGTGGGACAATAACACGTTCGAGGCGTAACGATAGTATCAGAGTTAGAGATCTACACGGGCCGGCCCGAAGCCCGGCCTGGCCTGGCCCGCGGTTGGGTTGGGGCCTACTTTCGTTCATGACTCGAGCCGGGCCTAATTTTTTTCTGTGCAGAGTTGAAACTTGTTTCATTCGTAGTCTTCACGGACCGAAATTTTTATTTCTATTTTTGACATAGCCCGTATGAAAATCATTTCCTCCGCGTGGCCTGGTCCGTTTAAAGGTCAGTAAAATAAGGCTTGAGACAAAACATTTTTGAAAAAAAAAAAATGAATATATTTTTAAATCAACATTTTACTTGTACAACATTTACTACATGCTACATACATGCATTTACATCTACAATTAAAAATTATTATTTTTTTCTTTTTAAATAATTCGCGTCAAATTGAAGCGTCGTAGATTTTGACGCTTACTAAAATATAGCAAAGTTAAAATATAGTAAAAAGAGCGAAAAAGTAACTACTTAGGAACCTTGTTTTAAGCAAAAAACGTGTTGATAATGCAAAATTAATATAATACGGAAGAAAAGAAATATATATATCACATTTGCACTTGTTAAGAAGGAAACTTATCTGTAACACATTTTTTGTCTTTTTAGAGCATTTTTCTGTAAAGCATTTTTCAGATTTTGAACATTTCAATACATGGAATATGGATTGACAGTAATAATAATAAATGAAAATTTTGCAAACAAAAAATAGAAATTCCTAAAAAAAATAAATATCACAGCCTGCGGCACTTCTATAAAAATGAAGATTATAAAGATGAAAAAAAGTTAAAATAAATATTTTTTATCAGAATTCCTCGTGATTCTGAATTTTTTAACCAAATGGATGTAAAAATTAATGTTCTGTAAAAATTCACTTGGGCCGGGCTCGGGCCGCCGAGATTTTATTATTTTTTTCCTGGTCAGGTCGAGCTCGGGCCGAACTTTAAACTTTTTTATCGGGCCGGATCGAATTTTTATTTCTATGACTGGGCTCGGGCCCGAACCTGAAAATTTTGGCCCGTGCAGACCTCTAATCAGAGTCACTCTAAAATGTACTACTCATTCAAATCAAGATTTTCGAAAGTAACTTATTACACAAAATCATTTTTTTTTTTTATGAATAATGCGGATATTTTTAATAGTTAAATTTCTAATAGTAAATAATAATAATTTACAATAAAATTTTTCTTTTCAGTTAGCGCACTTTTTTAACAAGTAGTTAAAAGCATCAGAAGACGTGTATGATATATATTTTTTTTCATACAGTAGAAAGGCGGTATTATAAGTTCAAAATATTTCACAACATTTAAGAGACATATTAAAAGAATACTTGTATATATATTTTTTAAAGAATGAATTTTTAATATCGGTACTCTATTTGAGAAAAAAGTTTCCGAAAAATCACGTCTGTCTAGAAGGTTACTTTTAGTCAAAAATTTTTTTGTAATAGTTTCGCTAAAGTTTAAAATTTTTAGCACAGGAAAGCGTGGATCATATTTTTACCGCACACAGTACACGATACGCTATTACAAATACAAAATATTTCACAACATTTCAGAGACGTGTTAAAAGAACAGTTGTATCTATAACACTAGTTTACAAAATTAAACTTTTTGTCTGTTGCCGCAAATTCTGTGGTTGATAATGTTCAATTATGACTTGCTTATGTCAAATCTAACCTCAAAATTTTTTGAGCAACTCGAGTTACATTGTTTTTTATTTTTATCTTTTAAGCATATATATTAATCGATAACAGGCCTATTTTACTATGTTAAGATTAATCTCTCAAGTTTTTGCGTCATGAGTAGTTCAAGGAGACGCTGTTTAAACAATCCAGATCATTTTTGCTATATTTGCGGAGAATATGTGTTTAACAATTGTAGAAAAGTTATATCAGAATTGGTGGAAAATACATATTTTGAGTACTTTGGGATACTTTTGGATAAAAATGAGAAGTCTTGGGCTCCCAATTGTGTTTGTAAATCGTGTATGAAACATTTAATATTATGGAAAAGTGGTTAAAGTAGTGCCTTTAAGTTTGGAACACCGACTATTTGGCGAGAACCACGAAATTATCTCGAAGACTGTTATTTTTGTAGCGTGAATGTAAACGGTTTAAACACTAAAAATCGAGCTAAATGGAAGTAGCCAAGTAATAGTTGTGTTCAACGTTCAGTGCAAAGTTCACCTGACTCTTCAGAGCCTAAAAATATATCAGAACCATTAGAACAAGACATTGAAGGTCGAAGCTCATCACAAAATTATGCTGATATTGAAGGTATGTCAAATGAGCCAAAGTGCTTTTCCTAAAATGAATTAGATGATCTTGTAAGAGATTTAAATCTTTTTAAACAAGTTTCAGAATTGTTAGCATCAAGACTAAAAGAAAAAAATTGGCTTTCCTCAGATACTAAAATAAGTTTTTATCGTGAAAGAGATACAGAATTACGGCATTAAATTTGAAAATTATATTGAACTTGTAGAAGACCTGCTACAATTTAAAAATATGCGATGCATTATGAGCATAAAATTCACTTCCTCCATAGTCACCTGGACATGTTTTCGGAAAATTTAGGAGATATGAGTGAAGAGCAGGGACAGCTTATGCATCAGGGTTTCTGGGGTACGAATATGATGTCTGACTATTGTTGGGCGCTGATATGTCATTTTCCAAATTCTACACATCTTAGAAGAGCTTTAAAACGAAGTTTTTTAGAACTCAATGATTAATTATTTTTTTAATAAAGTTTTTCTTAGTAAATACATGTTTTTTTTTTTTTTTTTTTTTTTTTTTTTTTTTTTTTTTTTTTTTTGCTGTTTAATACCTAAATAGCTGAAACTAGAACTGATTAAAATATTCTAATTATATTTTTGAAAATAGCATATCATATGTAGTTAGCAACAGGTAAAATATTTTCGGCAACAGATGTACTGTAAACTAGTGTAATTCCTAAAGAATGAATTTTAACATCGGCACTCTATTTGAGAACAAAGTTTATGAAAAATCACGGTTATCGTAAAATTTGCGTGACAGCAAACGGATCTAAAAGGTTAATTTTAGCCAACATTTTTTTCTAATAGCATTTCGCTAAATTTAAAAAAAAAAAGAAAAAAAAGAAAGAAAGAAAAGAAAAGAAAGAAAGCAAAAAAAAAAAAAAAAAAAAATTGAATTTAAAGGGGAAAAAACTTACTTTTACAGAAGACATTCCAGAAGAATTTCATAGCGTAAATTCAACAATCGTTTAACAATTGATAAGGCTTTTTTATATATTTGAGGACACTGTTACTGCGAACTATTCTCGGCAACCCTCGTTCAGAATTCGTAGTCTCTAAAAACATGCCAATATGCCCCGTTTAAAAATATTATCCCGTAACGGAAGATAGAATAATATTATCAAGAACGATGGCGATCTTTTATATTTCTATGGAATTTTCTGGTTCTAATTTAAAGGTGTCTGATATTTTTGAAGCAAGGTTGGCGATTTCACAGGCCTACAAAATTTAAATATTTTGCTTAGTATTTTTATGAATTTATATAAACTGCAATAAATTTGCTATCCTTATTTCAAAAATAATATCCATTTTTATGTATCACGTCAGGATTTATTACCACTAAGAAACTAAGAATTTAGAATTTGAGAATATACAATTTACGTAACTTTCACTTATAATAATAATAATAATAATGATAATAATAATAATGCATTTGTCATCAAAAGAACGCTTGTGTCCTATAAATTTTGACGCTAAGTCAGTGTCTCACTTTTTTTTTTTTTTTTTTTTTTTTTTTTTGCTTCCAGAAGTAATCTGCAAACATATTAACATTCCAGTTTTCTTGATAGCATTTTTCCTTGCATTTTATGTCGTACTGAAATCTCTCACCCTGTTCTTCACTCATTTCACCAAGATTTTCTGAAAAACATTCAAAATCTGAGAAAATATATTTTTAAACTCGTGTTACAACCTAGTTTTTAAAAAATTTTAAGCTTTTCAATGACCATTGCATAGCTAGGATCTTTGTAATTTCCTAAAAATTTTTTTGCCTTTGAAACAAACCAATGCAACTTTCTTGAATGATTTCATATTTTCCTGAAATCTTTTGGCCTTCATTAACCGTTTTATATCTGGGCCGACGAACAATCCTTCTTTGATTTTACCATCTGGTAAATGTGGAAAAACTTCATTTAACTTATTGGAAATCCCCTGTTTCATCTAAGGCCTTTACGAATTCTTTTATTAAAACTAATTTAATGCGCAGGGGAGGCATAAGAACTTCTTTTGATTCAATTTAGTTCTGCCGAATCATATTTTTTATCCTGATATAAATCTTTTCTTGCATGTCATTGTTTAAAAATTACTGAATGAGCTACAGGAATTGAAGGCAGTACCTTAGATAAGTAAGTAAGACAACTTTTATACTAAAATGAATAAATAGTCTCCACTGAGATTGTTCATATTCAGGGGTGGAAAATAAATGTGTCAATCCAGGAATATCTGCACAGTATGCAAGTGAATTTTCTTGGCGAAAATACTTGGTAAATTGTTTTCCTCGATATTTGTACCAAGAATATGTTGTTCTTGAAGCAAATAAATTTTTATTATTAAGAAACTGATAAAAAGCAAAAGTAAGATATCAATAAATGAACAAAATAAATGTATATTCTCACTACAAATGACCGGGAGAAAATTGCGCCTTCTTAGGCAAATATCAACAGATAACGAGATGCCATCTATATTTATATTTCACATCGTTTAGTTCAGTATTGTATTTTACATTTATTAATGTCATTTTAGTAAGAAATTAATATTTGTTTTTATTAAGAATGTATTTTATTTAACAAATATTTATATTAATTTTATTAAGAGGAACCCCCTTCTTTTTTGTTTTATGAAAAAACTGTGTGTGTATCTGTAATCGGAGTAGCTGATTTACCAAGAAAAAAGTGCTATACTACAAACCCCAGATTTGTGTTGATCTGTGTTTCCTTCTAAAGGGGAGAAAACCGCGGAAAACACCATGGAAAAAAAACCGACTGGAAGAAGTAGGTTTCTTCCAAGTCGAAGAAATGGAAGAAATTGTTATTTTTAAGAATTTACATAAAATTTCGAAGTTTGTAAGATATATGAATGTTTTTTTTTTATAACCTTAGATACATTAATTCTGTTACCTCTATACAAATTTAACTAATTATATATGCTAAATTAATAACATAACTACATCATTTTTTAAGCCAAGATCACATTCCTCTAAGACTTTTCAATCATTGGCTACATGAAGAAAAGAAGTTTTATCCAAAATACATAAAATCTATTAAATGATCCGTTTTAATTTCGTTGGCATATTTTATATTTATTTAAACTAGTAGTAAGTAGTAGAGACCATTTACCAGCAGTAGAATGAAACTCAATTATATAAAAGACAGTACTTTTAATTTATATCAGTTTTATTACGTAATTTACAATAATTATTGTAAGAAATTTCATTAAATACTCATTTTCCTTACGACAGTGCAACATGCTACAACAAAACAAATTTTTTTAGCAGTAAGATGCTGCAATCAGTTTTTCAACTTAGAATGGAGGAATGCAAAAGGTGAAAAAATTATTTAAGTCCTACAGAACTGCAGCAGAGTTTAAAAGCATTTCAACATACTCATATACATTACAAGAATATTAATATTTTAAAATCAGCATTGAGATATAATGCTATATGCTAGTATAAATAATTACAAATTTGCTTATTTACTATGTTCGGCAGTGTAAAATAATGCATTTTTATATGAAAATAATGTATTTTTATATGAAAAATAAAGAATTTGATGGTAAGTTTTTTTCTGTTTTTTCATAAATGGCATAATTAATGAAAACAATTCCCTCTAAAGTTGTAAAATCTACCATTTGTAAATGTCTACTGAATATGAAGTTTGTTATGAAAAAACTTATTGGTCTAAAAATAATATTTTTAATTAATTAAATTTTCCAATTTTCAAAGTATTTATAATTATACTTTGAATTTGATTCCTATATAATTAATATTCTTTAATTTTACCTACTTGTTTTGTTTTCCGTAGGTTTCTTACAGTTTTTTCCAATTTCTTCCACAGTCCTGAAAGATACTGATATCTTCCGAAAGAAGAACAACCCTAATTCTGAATGTGTTGGAAACTGTCACACAATATATACTGGATGCATAATTTTGTTTTAGAATAGACAAGTTTTAATTTTAAATTCATCATTTCATTTCTACTCATGTGAATTTTTATTCCAATCCGTTAAAGTTCTTGCATTTTTTTTCCTTCCAAAGATTTTTCTGGAGGCATTTTTCTCTCTTAGTAAGATTGATGAAGTTAAGCCGATGTCTGACAGAGCCTCTCCAGCCATTCACTTTTGAGATATGTTCTCATAATATATTTCTTCAACTTCTTTAGCTAGCCCCACCAGAGGTCGAAAGATCCTGTTTTCAAAGCTGGTAGACGGGTCGGGTGGTGTTAAGTTAGAACCAAATAACGCGCCTTCCGGCCTAATCGTTCGGAGTTTTCCGTGGTTTTCTTCGAGACTTGAATTTCCTTGTGTAAATACGGATTAGGTATCCTTAGAAAGACCCCCAAGGAGGGCAAATTCCCCCCCTTAAGGCACATATACTTCGTTTTATAATTGGCCGTCATAAACACAATCAACCGACCAACATCAACAAGACATGTATCTACATGCAAAACGCTCAAATTAAGGTTCTCATTTTAAATTTAAATCGCAAAAATAATCGGATGACATTGAAAAAAATAATTTAATTAAAATAATAGACTTTTTCAAAATATTGTGATTTGTAATGTGACACGAGGTATACTCAGCTGTAAGTACACAAAATTTGAAATCTCTGATTAATACTTTTTTTCTTTGTTCGGACTCTGTGACGGACGGGCAGACAGAGGGTAGAGACGAACAAGATTTCGTCAAAAGAATGAAACCTTAAAAATAATTCACGTTTTCAGAATTTCCTTGTTCAGAATTTCTGAGAACAATAACTCCATTAATTTTTCCTTGAAAAATACACAAACATTCGTTTTATGAAAAAACTGGCAGAACTGCCTGACGTTACTCGGGCCCGATTCGGATTGAATCTGTAAAGAAAAATTAGACTTGAGACAAGCCGAAGACTAAAGGGAAAATCGCCCCGAAGACTACAAGTTATAAAAAAAAACTTTAAATTTTCGATTGTAATGCGTATAAATTCGTAGCTCCCAGCGTTCACTTTTGTAAAATCAGAATGTCATTTTTTAGTTGGATTCTTAATTTCATAAATACATAAGCTTTTATAGCCTTCATCTGATCTGTCCGCAAAAACTACCTAACCGAATATTTTAAAATGTAATGTATATAATCGTTGCAGAATTTTTTTAAAATTAATTCAATGTTATCCAATAACTCTAGGTTGCCATGATGATCACATCCAATTTAAAACAAAACCGAATTATTCCCGTGTTGATGAATATAATACACATAATCATATTCATGCATTTCTGCATAAGAGTACAGCAGCTATTGCACCAAGGTGTGAATATTTTTAAAACTATGGTTATAGTACGAATATGAACGCATCTCATTTTTCATGCTTGACATATAATTGACATACAATAAAAATTACTGTTTATTTGAACCCACAGCACTTTGTAATGCATATTATTCTAGAAATAGAACAAAGTAGCTCCAGATCGTTTTTGATTAATTAAAATTTATTACTGCCCTAATTATGGTATTAATTACTGCAATAATATCACCACTAAATCTCTGAGATTTAAAAAAGAAAAGAAAAAAAAGAAAAAAGAAATTTCTACAGAAAGTTATATCATTTGTTATTTTTGTATAAACAGAATAACAAAAGGAAAGCTCCACTGATAAACAATCGGCTATTTGATACCCGAGATAGGAATCACAAAAATGTTACGTGTTTAATCAGATACTTTACTTTATTTTCTCTTAGGGACTTAAACAGGTGGTTAGCTTCGTGTTCAACAGATGTCGATTTAAAAGAAGAGTTACTTTGCTTGTCACTAGATATATCTTATCCCTGTTTTTATCTTCTTCGATTTTCTTCTTTTTTTTTTAAATGATTCTCCAGTGAGAGGCGAGTCACTTTTGGTTAAAATTCCGACAGATTGGCCATGGCACTTCCGACAATTCTCATATTGGGTCAGTACTTTACCCTCTGCTTTATTACATGTTTGACTTAATAGAAACATTTTGTAGATGGTGGATGTAATATGTTTTGGCAAATGTGATATAATCAAGCGCGTAATTATTAATTTTATTCTGTATAAATTGTTAAAAAATATATATGTCCACCTTAGTTGATACATTTTCGTTTCCACTGTGAAGGTTTATGTCTTTTCCTTTACTAATGCTTGAGAAAGTTTCTGTAGCATAAACTGTAGCATAAACTGTAGTATTTCCTTCACTTTATGGGCATGAAAACAGAAATAATCTGAGCTTTAACGAAACTGCAGCTCATTTCGTTATATTTGAGCAAAGAAGCTTTACAAAAGATACAAACAACAATATTTCATTGTTGGTTAAAATTTCGACAGATTGGCCATGGCACTTCCGACAATTCTCATACTGGTTGTGCACTTTCCCCTCCGTTTTATTACATATATATCTTGATGGAGAGATTTTTGTAGATGGTTTATATCTTTTCATTTACTAACTGATGTTCGATAAAGTTTCTGTAGCATAAACTAATATATTTGCTCTCTTTTATGGACATAAAAACAGAAATAATCTGAGCTTTAACGAAATTGCAGTTCATTTCGTTATTGGTTCATTGTTGGTTATATGTCACTTTTGGTTAAAATTTCGATAGATTGGCCATGGCACTTCCGACAAATCTCATATTGGGTCAGTACTTTACCCCCGATTTATTACATACTATATGACTTAATAGAGAGATTTTGTAGATGATGAATGTAATAAGTTTTGGCAAATGTGATTGGAACAAGCGCGTAATTATTAATTTTATTCAGTATAGTTTATTTGTTAAAAAATATATCTGTCCAGCTTCATTAATACATTTTCGTTTCCACTGTAATGGCTTATGTCTTTTCATTTACTAATGTTCGAGAAAGTTTCTGTAGCATAAACTAATGTATTTGCTTACCTTTACGGGCATGAAAACAGAAACAATCTGTGCTTTAACAAAATTGCAGTTCATTTCGTTATGTTTGAGCAAAAAAGCTTTTCAAAAGAGACAAACAACAATATTTCATTGTTGGTTAAAATTTTGGCAGATTGGCCATGGCACTTCCGACAATTCTCATATTGGGTCAGTACTTTACCCTCCACTTTATTACATATATCACTTAATAGACACATTTTGTAGATGGCGAATGTAATATGTTTTGGCAAATGTGATATCATCAAGCGCGTAATTATTAATTTTATTCTGTATAAATTGTTAAAAAATATATCTGTCCACTTTAGTTGATGCATTTTCGTTTTAGGCCAGTCAAATTGTCATAAATAGATGCAAAAATTCTGCTAGAAGATTTTATGTTTTTAAACTGTTTCTGGGAATATTAGTAACAAGAATTAATGGTTTTCCAACAAAATATTTTGAGGCTAAATTTTGTGGAGCTAAAAAACCACGAAATTTTCGGTCTTTTTTCAGTTTTTTGCCCATAACTCAAAAATTATAAAATTTTTGCCATATTCAATTACAAAAAGAAAGATAATAAAATTCTCTACAAATTTTGTAATAAAGACTTTTTTCTAAACCCATTATTAAGCGAACTACAGCTTTCTAAAAATGACCCTTTTTTTTCTAACTTTGTGGGGAAAATCGGAAAAACGAAAAATTGACACCATTTTTCATTATTTTATCTTCTTTAATGTAACTTATTAATATTACAGGTATTTGTATAATAGCAATCATGATTAATTACAACGGTAACACTGTAAAAATATTAAGAATATAGTAACTTTTTTTCTATTTAGAGCATAAGTGGAGAACATCAATATTAGGTATTTAACTGAATATAAGTAAAAAATACTCGCAATAACATTTTTACATCCTCTTCTTCTGGATAAATAATGTCTTCTAGTTCTACATTTTCGCAGTTGATTCCGTTACAGTTTTTATAAATTGTCGAGCATTTGAGTCCTTATTTTTGAAAGGAATATTCCTTGATGCATCCTTTTTTACAACTACATGACACAACATGGAGTAAGGATTCAAGTGCTGGGTCTTGACACATTTGAACTGGCTGAAAGAGACCATCCGACTTGCGAACCCACCCCCATTCTTCAAGAGGGATGTTGTTTCCTAGCCAAACATGTACCTGATTATAACATCTTAGAAAATGATGCTGGGTCAGCCACTTGCGTTGGTAATAGTCTTGCAAGATGAACATTGCTTTTTGTGGCAGCTTTAGCAAATAACTGGAACCTCAAGCTGTTCAATTTCTGTGTGGTATCTATGCATCTACTATATCGTGCAATAATGATATTTTCTGAAGCCTTAATGATTTCTTGGCGGATAGAATCTGGTTTATTGAACATGCAGGTCATTTCTTCAAGCTGATCATGTTTTTTTCAAAGTGTTACAAAACTTTGATTTTCCTTGCCCAAAAAGAGCGGATGTTGTATCGCATTCGCTGATTGCACAAGTGAAAAGATGTAATTGTATGCTGTAATTGTATTATGACATGGTTGAAAACCACTTGGTTTCCAAGTTACTTTTCAATGGCTTTTGGAAAAACAGATTTTTGTGCTTATAGCCCAAGCTCCTCATGACCACGAGAAGGTATCTTCTCAGACAATAATTGTCGGTTTTCTATGACAATTATGACGCTTTCAAAAGATTCAGCTTTTGAAATGGCTTAAGTAACTATCATGACATTAGCTTCTTCTTCTGCCCTGTCAACGTGAATTCTTGAATTCTGTTATTTTGAATTTGTTTTAAGCAGTGAAATGAATCGGCTCTTGTTTTTGTCATTGGCTTCCTGAACGGATGTTTTGGGTCGACGCCCTCTTTTCTTTCCACCTATTACAGATTGATATAATTTTACGCGACGAAAACTATGATACCATGCATCTGCAGATACCAAGTCAGCTCGTGCTGAATATGTTCAATTACTTTCTGGGACCATTCTTACCCACGTTTTTCTGCAGCATTAAAAAATATAATTTTAGTTTCTAACTTCATACCTTTGTGAATCAAATTTCTCTCTACGTAAGATTTTTTTTTTTTCGTTGATGTCATCGGGATTACCTTCTTCACCTAAGTAACAATTATCTTGAACTTGAAAGAAATGCTCGATCGGATCGACAAATTAGTCTGTGTAGAATGTTCTCCCCGACGAACATATGCTGCTATCATTCTCTCATTCGCATATGTTTTTCAGTAGTCATCATATACTCTAACTTTCTTGCTACTTTTCAAAAAAAATTGATGAATATCATTTTGACGGTGAATGCTACATTGAAAGAGCTTGGCAAGTCCTTTCTGGCTCACAATTTGGTATCACTATTTGAAGTCTTTTGACAAACGAAACACAATTTTGGGTCGAGCTTACACATTTTTAATTACTGCACGAGAAGAGGACACGCAATAAACTGAATAGCAACATATTAGAAGAGTGTCTTTAAAAAAGAAATTTGCGTCTGAACAAAAATGAATCGGGAATGTCATACTGACGTTATCTTCCATCTAAATCCCTTTTTTTAATACCCGGCCCTCCATCCCTTCGTAATTATTTTTCTTACACGATTTCCATAATTTGTGCTTCTTCTGCCTGTCTTTCTTAAAACTTCGACTTCTCATTCATCAACAGGTGTATTTAATTTTCATTGTTAGTGATGAATGAAAGTTTTTTGGGATGGGAGGCGAAAAATAGGCCACTTTCTGTAAAGTTTAAAAAAAAAAGTGACATTTTCAAAGAGCCACAGTGCGTTTCGTAATGGGTTTAGAAAAACGTCTTTATTACAATATTTGTAGAGAATTCAATGCTCTTTCTTTTTGTAAATATAAATGGTACACAAAAAGTGTATAATTTTAAAGTTACAGGCAAAAAACTGAAAAAAGTCCGAAAATTTCGTGTTTTTTTGGCTCCACAAACTTTAGCCTCGAGATATTTTGTTGGAAAACCATTAATTCTTGTTACTAGCATCCCCATAAACATTTTAAAAACATAAAATCTTCTAGCAGAATTTTTGCATCTATCGGCCCTTTTTTCTGACAATTTGACTGGCCTATTTCCACTGTGAAGGTTTATGTCTTTTCCTTTACTAATGCTCGTGAAAGTTTCTGTAGCATAAACTAATGTATTTCCTCCACTTTATGGGCATGAAAACAGAAATAATCTGAGCTTTAACGAAACTGTAGTTCATTTCGTTATATTTGAGCAAAAAAGCTTTTCAAAAGATACAAACAACGTTTCATTGTTGGTTAAAATTTTTCACTTTTGGTTAAAATTTCGACAGATTGGCCATGGCACTTCCGACAATTCTCATATTGTGTCAGTACTCCCCCCCCCCCCACTTTATCACATATATGACTTAATAGGAAGATTTTGTAGATGATGAATGTAATATGTTTTGGCAAATGTGATGTGAACAAGCGCGTAATTATTAATTTTATTCTGTATAGTTTGTTTGTAAAAAAAAAAAAAATAAATAAAAATAAAAAAATATCTGGCAATCTTAGTTGATACGCTTTTGTTTCTACTGTGATGGTTTATGTCTTTTCATTTACTAATGTTCCAGAAAGTTTCTGTAGCATTAACTAATGTATTTCCTCACCTTTATAATCTGAGAAATAATTTGAACTTTAATGAAATTGCAGTTCATTTTGTTATATTTGAACAAGAAACTTTTGAAAAGATTCAAACAACAATGTTTCGTTTTTGGTTAAAATCGACAGATTGGCCATGGCATCAATTCTCATATTGGATCAGTACTTTACCCCCGTTTTATTACATATATGACTTAATAGAGATATTTTGTAGATAGTGAAAGTAATACGCTTTGGCAAATGTGATATGAACAAGCACGTAATTATTAATTTTATTCTGTATAGTTTGTTTGTTAAAAAAAATATATTTCTCGACCTTAGTTGATGCAGTTTCGTTTCCACTGTGATGGTTTATGTCTTTTCATTTACTAACATGTGTTTGAAAAAGTTTCTGTAGCATAAACTAAAATATTTGCTCATCTTTTATGGGCAAGAAAACAGAAATAATCTGAGCTTTAACGAAATTCAGTTCATTTCGTTATATTTGAGCAAAAAAGTTTTTCAAAAAATGCAAAGAATAATGTTTGATTATTGCTTAAAATTTGTCACTTTTGGTTAAAATTTCGACAGATTGGCTATGGCACTTCCGACAATTCTCACCAGTTGGTCAATACTTACCCCCCCCCCCCCACACACACACACACACCGATTTGTTACATATATTACTTAAAAGAGTGATTTTCTAGATGGTCAATGTAATATGTTTTGGCAAATGTGATAGGAACAAGCATGTAATTATTAATTTTATTCAGTATAGTTTATTTGTTTTAAAAAATATATATCCGTCCACCTTAGTTGATACATTTTCGTTTCCACTGTGATGGTTTGTGTCTTTTCATTTACTAACTGATGTTCGAAAAAGTTTCTGTAGCATAAACTAAGATCTTTATGGACATAAAAAAAGAATAATCTGAGCTGTAACGAAATTGAAGCTCATTTCGTTACATTTAAGCAAAAAAGCATTTCAAAAGATACAAACAACAATATTTCATTGTTTGTTAAAATTTGCCTCTTTTGGTCAAAATTTCGACAGATTGGCTATGGCACTTCCGACAGTTCTCGTATTGGGTCAGTACTTTCCCCTCGCTTTATTACATATATGACTTAGTAGAGAGATTTTGTAGATGGTGAATAGAATATGTTTCGCCAAATGTGATGTAAAAAAGCACATAATTATTAATTTTATTCAGTATAGTTTTGTTTGTTAAAAAATGTTTGTCGACCTTATTTGAAACATTTTCGTTTCCACTGTGTTGGTTTATGTCTTTTCCTTTACTAACTGATGTCTAACACTTTCGGTTAAAATTTCGACAGATTGGCCATGGTACTTCCGACAATTCTCAAAATGGGCCAGTACTTTCCGCCCGCTTTATTACATATGTGACTTAATAGGGAGATTTTGTAGATGGTGAATGTAATACAGTTGGCAAAAAAAGTATTTGTACACTCTAAAAATTTTCATTTTTAACTAAATAAAAACAGATATTTTGTCAAAAATAGTTTTAATACAGTCTGCTTACCGTCCGTTTTAAATTACACAACAGAAAATTTCGATAAAGAGGTAAAATAATTTTCTAATAGGAAAAGTTTAAAAATTTCTTGCAAAAAAAGCATTTGTACATTTCTCCATCCTGATATGTACTGTGTTTTATTGTGTTTGTGGTTCAAAGGACTACTTTTACAGAAGCTGTTAATAATTTTTAAGTTTATATTATATTTGTCTGACATTTAATCTAATTTGCTCTTTAAGTAATTGAGTATAGAACCTAAAACTAGAGAGGCACCTCTAGTTATATGAAATCCTATGATTGAGCATAATAAAAATTTAAATTCGCAACAAGAATTTGTAAAAGCTATCAAATTACCATTTAAAACTATTGGATGTATAGTGAGAAACTATGAATAAATTAAAAGCATCGAAATTCAATGAAAACCAGGACTTCTTAGCAAACTAACAATGAGGGAAAAAGGGAGTGTTGTTAAAAAAGCTTTAAAAAATCCTATGCGTTCGGTTCAAAAATTTGCTGGAGACCTTGCAACATCTTCTCGCATCAGAGGAATACCTCAAACAATAAAAAATATTCTTCTCAATGCAGATTTAAAAGGAAGAACCTCAAGGAAAAATCCATTCATCAGCGAAACAAATAGGCGAAAACGCATAGTATTCTCTTTCGCATACAGAAGTAAATCATTGGATTTTTCGAAAACAGTAATTTTTTCTGATGAGGGAAAATTCGGAATTTTCTTACCATCAAGCATTCGAAAAAATTGGCGTAAAAATAAAACTGTTTTAGATCCAAAATGTATACTTCAAACTATCAAGCATGTTGGGGGGAATATTATAGTTTTGGGGTGTATAGCTTCTAATGGAGCAAGACATTTAAAATTTATTGACAATGGAAGGACAGGTTTAACATACATTGATGTGTCGCACCATAATTTATTAAACTGTGCCAAGAAATTATACATAGAGGAAGCTTTTCACTTTATGCAGGATAACGACCAAAGCATACTGCTGTGATCACCAGCACATGATTACGACAATACTCGAAGACGACTGGTAACTCCTCTAAAATCTCTAGACTTGAATCCAATAGAAAATTTGCAGATGCTATTGGATTCAAAAATCCGAAAAAAAAATTATGTATCAGTAAAAAACAGTTTTAAAGAAGCTGTTATTGTGTCATGGAATAACATTAACCAGACCGCTACAAAAAAGTTGGTGGAATCTATGTCACACCATCTAGAAATAGTCCTAAACGCTAAATGAATTCACACAAAATAATAATTTGTATCATTTTACTAAATTTTCATTAATTATATTACATTAATATAGTGTACAAATACTTTTTTGCATTATATTTTTGTATATTTGTTTATTATAATGTAAAAAATCGATTCGTTTAATTTTGTTTTTGCTTCTATAATATTATAATGCATTAAATTAATGTATTACAGTATTTTTTGCTTAAATATTTTAATTTCATTAAAATTAAAAAAAAATGAAGTGCACAAATACTTTTTTTGCCAACTGTATGTTTTGTCAAATATGATATAAACAAGCACGTTATTATTAATTTTATTCAATATAATTTTAATAAACAGCTAAGTAGCACTTAGCTGCATTATCATTCACAGTTAAATTTAGAAATATCTTTTTTTCTAGGATTATTGGCATCGAGTATTGCTGTAATATCTGGTAATTTTGAATCCCACGCCACTAAAGTCTCTGAAAATGACGACCCGTTTGATAATTCGGTACCATCTGATCCCATTACGGGTAAGTTTTTCTATTCATACCAGTTTCTATGCCTAAAGAATTCATTTTCAATTCAAGAAAAAATATATAATATATATAATACAACTATATAGTATAAGTAATATAGTATATAGTGCATACAGGGCTCGAAATGTGCCGGAGCAAACCGGAACGGTGTTCCGGATCCAAAGATATGATTAACATTGTTCCTATTCGTGAAATAATGGTAAATATCATTCCGGTCCGTAAATTTTTAAAACACATTATTGCAGTTTTATGTATGTAGATTATTATAATTTCTGTTGATGTACATAAAATAACGGAAGATTATTGATTTTAATAAATATCACAACTAACACATTTTTATCCGATTAATTGACTGAAGCGGAAGTTAAAGATGAAAATTAAAATTGGTATAGCATTGAACTAATAATGTTGAAATATTGATCTAATAGTATTGAAGTGGTAACATTTGTATCTACTTTTTAAAACATTAAGATGTATGAGACAGAAGAAAGTTTTGGAATTAGCACATCCAACTATTTTAAATTGTTTGTGTATGGTCACATATTAATTTTTTTTTTTTAATTTCTTTTGTCAACCAATAACTTTAAAATAGCATTCCAATTCGTGGATTTTTTCATTTCGAGCCTGGAGTACATTTATAATATAAATAGTATAGTATATAGTATAGTATATTGAGTACACTAAAACAAATAATTTTTGTATAAAAAATTAGGTTTGCAATCCAATCAAAATTACAGGGCATCTCAATCCAAGCCGAACTCAATTTTTTTTTTTTTTTTTTTTTTTTTTGTTCATTACTTAAAAGCAATGAGGGTATTTAAACGAAATTTTCAACAGACGTACCTTGATTTGATTGGAGTGTATTGCTGTTACAGAAAGTTCTGGGAGAGTAGGGTAATCCCGTATGTGATACAATGAGTAATATGAACAAGAGCCCTGCATGAGAGGTCAGGTAACCCAATCCCCGTTTTGGGTCGAGTCGGGTTCCTTTCGAATTGGCTTTAACTGTTTCGTGTTCAAATTTGATTCTTTCGTGTCGGACCCGATATCTCAAAAAAAGGCTAGAATATTTTTTCTAGATATAAAAAAAAGCTATATATTTTAGCATTAATGAGTTAATAATATATGTTAATTTTTCGACATAAAAGATAACATTAATATTAAAGATGTAATTTCAGAATAATTTTAATGCACTAAGATTAACAAATAACTCTAAACTGTTAACAATCAGAATAATTTATTGATTTACTAATATTAAAGTCACCTATAAGAAATGTCCTGGAAATACTATGTAAAAGTGCCTCTAAAATCACCCCATTTTCCTATGTAAAAAAAAAGTCTGCCGTATAGCACTCTACCACTCTGAAAACTACTGAACAGTTGTTCCAAATTTCTTGTATAATAAATGTGAGAATAAATTGTGAACAATCCGAACAATTTATACATTTACTAATATTAAAATTTAACTGCCTTACCCCGTCCTGCCTAAATGGCATCTCTGATTTCACTTCTAGTTTTCCTGTATAAAAATTGTTTGTTGCAATGTTGAATTCAGCGGGTGTCCCGGGGGAGGGCAATCTCTACAGAAGCTATCAATGACCCCCCCCCCCCCCTGAAAAATTGAGATTTTGTGTTTTCAATGGTAAAAAGTATAATTTCCTCTCCGGAACTCTATTGTATCTCCCTGGAGCCACAGAAGTCCCTCCCGGTGAAAAGTGTCCGAATTCAACACTGAAGTTTGTTGTAGCGTTCTCTACCACTCTGAAAATATTTTAACTAATCTTTTGATCTAATTTTTTTTTATCTAAATCATCCTGTATAATGATTTTGATTCTGAATTGTAAACAATCAGAATCAATTTATTTACATTAAAAACTACTGATAAAAAACTGTATCCGAAATATCAAGCAAAAGTGCTTTTAACTATATTAGCAGCTATAACAATTAGTAATTACTCACGAAATCAACATTTATATTCAAAATAAAGTGTCTTAAATATTTTTAGAAGCTTTTTTTTTCCTCGCTCTCTCTCTGAGGACCGATAGACATGGCCGAAAATAAATGACAAGAACTTATTTTTATAAGTATTTTTAAGCAAACAGTAGGATAACAACTGCTTTTCTATCTATATCTCATTTAATTCTCGAACATTAGCTCCTAATGATAAAAATACCCCTGAGTGGAAAGTTTTAATTAAATTGATTCTACAAAATTTGGCTGTCAGTCTCTTAAAGTTTCAGTGTAGGTAACTTTTCTACGGAAAGTAATAAAATATGTCATTTATTCATATCTCTTACAATATCAGTCTTAAGCTGTATGTCATTTCTCCCTTAACTTTTTTGAAAAGTTTTTAGAACACACATGTGCTTTTATTTCTATTTGAATTAGATATTTCAGCAGCGACTTCTGTTTTCTCAATTTTTTATTACATTATTGCGATTTTTAATCTTCAGTAATGTAGAACATAATAAATGAATCATTCTCTTTTCATTTCTATTTACTTTTTCTCCCCCCCCCCCCATCCCCAGAAATGGCATTGTAGTAGATTTCTTGTGCATCAACAAAAGTATATAAAATAATTATAATAATATACCTTATATGCAATTGCCACTTTAAATCTGATATCTTTAAAATAAAAATGTAAATAATTTTGTTTTTTAATTCATTGTATAAGCGAAGTCTCGATGTTTGCATCTCAATATAAAATCTTCTTTGATTCTTTTTAATCTTTCAATCTTTTTATCTTTTTAAATTTTTTTTCTACAGTGCTGTTTAAATATAGATTTAACTATAAGCTGTTATTTTTAAGTTTAAAGAAATGCCGCAATTTCTCCATAAAACAAATCTAAGTAAGATATATTAAATGTCCGATTTAACAAAATGAAAAAAAATTAAAATTCTGGTGGTATTTTTTTTCCAAGTTTATAAGCAACTTTTAAATAGTGATAGATATATTAGATATATTATTATTGTAATATTCAAAATTAGATATATTATTAAATAAAAGATTTACAAAGACATATATTTCCGATTTAAGTCCGTTGTCCGTAAGTTTATTTCGGATTTAAAAGTAATAAAATAAAACAGTTTTTTTTTTTTTTTAACTTTTGGAAGCTACAAGAAGAGCATGCAAGGTTAGCAGTATTATTAAATAAAACATTTACAAAGATTTAAATGTCCGATTTAATAAAACAAACAAAATAAAATCTTCTCTTTTTTTTAATTCCTTAAAAAACTCTTGGAAAGTGCAAAATCAATTTTTTTTTTTCTTAATTTGTAAATAATATATTATCAATACGTGACAAGTTTGTAATGCGACTGAGCGCTGTGGCGTAATTAATTTTGTACCTACACATATCATATTTGAGATTATTTATACAAGTCTCAGAAAAATTTGTTTGATCTTACGGCTATAAATGATTTTCAAAATGATCGGAGAAACAAAATTCTATTTTCTTTTAAGTTTATAAATGTTTTTCTTTCTTTTACTTTTTTATTTATATAATATATATACACTCGCCTACAAAAAAATAGGGTACAAGATATTTTTCGAAGTTCATCATAAAAAATGGTAATAACGATAAATTTCACAGTTTATATGAATAAAAATAATAAACTTTAAAAGAAAAAAAAAGAAAAAAATGAGATATAGTATTTTTATTTAGTAAAAAAAACAGGTATACGCGAATGAGAGAAAAATATGTAAATATCAAGTACTCGTAATTTCATCTGTAAATATTATTGGTACTCAAGTATTGTTGGGAATTCCGTTGATAATAACTAGTAAAGTTTAGAAAGGACTAGGAGAAATTGTTTGCCCGATCCCTTAAGGTCGTGGTCTGTCGGATAAATGAAAGTGGATTTGCCACAGGTCGATGCTGCTAGACGTCTCAATGTGTCTCGTAGTGTAATCTAATTCTAATGGCTCTGTGATCAATATCAATCAGAAGATTCTGCGTGCAGAAGAGATGTTCTAAGTAGACCACACGTTATAATATCTGCAGAAGCCTGTTTTCTAGTTTTTTCGAATCTAAAGGTAAGACACAATACTGTGCCGCAGTATGTTGTAGACCACTTTGCAGAATCAGGGAAAATAATAGGTGAGACGGTGACTTCACAATGTAAATCTCTAGGCAGGGCGACCAGTTGTGTGTGCCCATCTCAATGGATGGCAGAGAAGGGCCCGTTTATGTTGGACAAGAGAACACATTTCCTGAACCAGTCAGCAATGGACTTCTGTATTCTTCACAATTGAGTCCAGATTCACACTAGAGAGCAATTCAGGGCGTCTGTTGATTTAAAGGGAACAATGCACCAGATACCATTGCCATCAATCCAGCATTGTTAAAACACGCACAATTTACAGAGTTACAAGAGATGTTAAGTTACAGAGGTTTTGAAACATGGTTTGGTCTGATATCTCACTCGGTAGTCACACTTACCTACAGAAAATTCTGATTGGTGCATTGGGATGAGATCCTTGCTCCATGTAACCGTTCATATTCCGATACTATTGGTAACGATTTCATTTTAATAGATGAAAATGTACGACATCACCGAGCTGTGATTGTTGAGGACTATCTTGAAAGTTTGAAACGAATGGAATGGCCAGCTCACTCTCCAGCCCTGAATCTGATTGAAAATCTTTGGAACTATCTTGGCTGACAAGTTGCCTTAATTCTTTCTCCGAGGTCGTTAGATGATCTGGAACAAGGCTTTCTCCGTGTTTGGTCTTCGCTTCCGAGTTCAGTGTCCAACAATTTAATTGACAGCGTGGAAAATCGATACCGCTAATGCAATCAATTCAGTGGTGGACAGATTTCTTATTAGAACTCTTTTTTGTAACATTTCTATGACATTTTACTGCATAATTCTGTGATATACTGTTTTCTCTAAAAATAAACTTTTCCACTAAAAGTGCTTTTTTTAAAATTGTGTTTAGCTTATGTAAATTTCTATGTCGCATTCAATAAGTAACTGCTTGATGTACATTTCTTCTAAGTTTGTTGTTTCTACATTCATTCATTTGAAAATTAGACGCAAAAAACCAATTGTACCTTACTTTTGGAGGAGAGCGTATTTCTCTTCAAGTATAAATTATCGAAGAAGAAATAATAATTTTTAAACATTAAGCGTTTTAAATTTAGTTATATTTGAAACTTAATGTATCTTCTGGAAAAATAACTTTTTACGTACTTTTTTTGGACTTCTATAGAAAAAACATTAATTTGTTTTCGGAATTTACGGAATTATTTCTTCTTATTTGAAACAAATAATAATTCGAAAAGAAAAATGAAGTTGTTTTTTATGTTTATTTTTTACTCCGAGAATCATATTTTATTTTATTTTTTCCTCTCAAAATGGAAAAAGAAAGTCACGAAGGCAAAAATGTATAACTGAAGAATGTATTGTTGGAATGTTATTCCATAAGGCGTGAGCAAGTAAGTTCCTCAATAATAAAAGGAGTTAAAAACTTTACCTTTTAGTTGGCACACATTTATTTGAAGAAATAAAGTAGAATAATGATGAACAAATACTTGGAAACACTTCACAACACAAAAGAACTGATGCACAGTCTTCACAATATTTACAGAACCCAACAAAATAAAAAAAATAACTTTGAAACATATATTAGCTTCAGTTTGAAGCAGTTCTTCATGAACAGTAATTATTCCTTTGGAATCATAATGTATGATAATGGATTGTTAATCCTTGACAGCATTTTGCTGCCTAACCCAGCTCAGTCACTACATCAACTAACTGTTCTAAAGTTCTCTTCCAGTGAAAACAGAATAATGTCTGGTGCTGCCATCTGGCGGTAGATTTTAGTACAAAAAGAAGCAATTGTCTAACATCTCTCCCGTTTTGTGATAGAATCTGACACCAGATGGATAAGGTTTCTGCAATGTTCAAATTTGGTCTTTGGCAATGGCTTTGTCATTATATCTGCTATCATTTCATTTGTTGACAGGTATTTGACATCTATTATATTTTTCATTTTCAAATCTCGTATGTAGTGATACTTTGTATCAATGTGTTTAGTTCGCGACTTGAACTTTTCACTTTCAACCAATTTAATAGTTGATTGATTATCTTCAAAAATTTTAATTGGATAATGTTGATGTAATTTGAGATCTTTACATAGTTTTAAAATCCACAACACTTCTTGAGTTCCTTGTGAGAGTGCCACATATTCCGACTCGGCTGATGATAATGTAACACATGTTTGTTTTCTTGAGAACCAAGAAATGCAACTATTGCCCAAGAAGATTACATTTCCTGAGGTAGATTTTCTATCTGTAGTATCTTGACCCCAGTCAGCATCTGAGTATGCAACTATATTAGGATAATCTTCTGAGGAAATATGAAGTGCAAGATCTTTTGTGGTTTTTAGGTACCTTATTACCCTCTTAACAGCATTCCAGTCCTTTTGTCTTGGATTATTGCATCTTCGACTTAGTATATGCGTAGGAGCTGTAATGTCAGGTCTTGTGCATGAAGAAATATATAATAGACTTCCGATAGCTTGTCTATAGTTATCATTTGATGATAAAAGATTTTCTTCTTTTTCTAAACTATAATAGTTTGTTTCCATTGGGGTATAAGTTGGTTTGGCTTCTTCAAGCTGAAAATCTTTAACTAATTGATTTATTTTATTTGTTTGTGACAGCAGATAACTTCCATCTTCTTTTCTATGAATCTCTATACCTAAGAAGTATTTTGCTTCTCCTAATGATGTTATAGGATAAGACTTCTTTAAATAGTTTATTACTTCATTGACTTCATCTTCATCTTCTGAGCTTATCAACATATCATCTACATATAGTATGAGATGAATTGTCTTCTTTGATTTTTCTTTCGTAAACAAACATGGATCTGCTTCACTTTGTTTAAATCCATTTGCCTTTAGAGTATTTTCTATTTCTTCATTCCAGCACTTGGCGCCTTGCTTGAGACCATATATAGCCTTTTTTAATTTATAGACTTTGTCTTTGTTTTCTTGATCTTGAAAGCCTTCTGGTTGAAGCATGTATAATTCTTCATTATCTAATTTACCATGTAGAAAGGCTGTTTTAACATCTACTTGGAATACTTTGGCTTTACGATAAGCTGCACAGGTCAGAAAAGCTCTAATAGTTGTATGTTTGACGACAGGAGAGAAGGTTTCATCATAATCAGTGCCTAGTTGTTGAGTGAAACCCTTGGCAACTAGTCGTGCTTTGCATTTTATTTCTTCTCCATTTTCATCGCATTTTGTCTTATAAACCCATTTACAGCCAATTGCGCGCTTACCTTTTGGTAAAGTAACAAGCTCAAATACTTCATTTTCCTTTAAAGAGTTAAATTCTTCTTTCATAGCCTGTAACCATTTCTGTTGATCTTTTAGTGGTAATTTTAGAACATCTTTAAAAGTTTCAGGATCTTGATTTTTCGAATAACTGTCTTCAGTTTTGTAAGAAAACCTTTCTGGTGGAATTCCTTTTGTTTCTCTGTTAGAAATTCTTCTCTGTGAATTTTCTTCACTTTTTTCTGTGGTTGGGATATCTACTGATTTGCCATCAGTTTCTATTTCTTCTGCAACATTTTCTATTGGAATAGATTCACAATCATTTTCAAGATTTTCTTCTGAAAAATTGAAATGAATTAAATCAGAAGTTCGCTCTTCTACATTTTCTGGGAAAAAATTTTCACCGTTCATATTTTCAAAAAACTTTACTGTTCTGCTTATCACAATTTTTCTTCCGCCTGTATAAATTCGATATCCCTTGCTTCTTAAATCATAACCAACAAAGATTCCTTCAGTGGCTTTTTCATCAAATTTTTGCCTCTTCTGTTTATGAACATACACATATGCTTTGCATCCAAATACTTTAAGGTGACTCATATTCGGCTTATGCCCATTCCACAGTTCATATGGTGTCTTTTCAGTTGATTTTGTGGGTAATCGATTTTGCAAATAAGCTGCTGTAGCTACGGCTTCTGCCCAGAATGTTTTTGGTAATTTAGCATTTATAAGCATGGCTTTACACATTTCAATTAGAGAGCGATTCTTTCTTTCCGCGACTCCATTTTGAGACGGCGAATATGGCGTTGTTGTTTCATGATGTATTCCTAAGTTCTTTAGGTAGTTACTAACATATTCGTTGCAATATTCTGCTCCATTGTCAGTACGCAAGGATTTAATGTTCAATCTAAATTTATTTGTTGTTGATGCAACATACTCCTTTAATTTATCAAATACTTCATTTTTAGAGGAAATAAAATATACCTGTGTATAACGAGAATAATCATCGATAAACGTAACGAAATATCTTTTTGATCCCATACTATTTGTTTCAGCAGGACCGCAAACGTCACTATATATCAGATCAAGTGGTTTTCTACTTCTGTATTGCGTTTCTTTTGGAAATGATTTTTCTGTTAGCTTAGCTTTTATACAACTTGAACATTCAGTATTATGAGAACAATTATTCAGAGTAATACCTAAAGCTAAATCATTCTTTTGAATTTTCTTGATGGATTCCAAATTTCTATGACCCAGTCTTTGGTGCCATTTTAGAATGCAATTGACATTAGAACATACAGGTAATATTTCTGAAGCGCTGTATACTTTTTCATTTGTGGGTTTTATTTTTAATCTGTATAACCCCTCATCAGCTTTTCCATCTGCAACTAATATGTTACCCTTTTTAATTAAACACATATCATCTTTAAATGTTACAACAAAACCTTTCTCAGTGCAAGACTGTACAGACAACAAATTACTGTCTAACTCCGGAACATAAAGCACATGATCTAGTGTAACTTTATTTGTTTGACCATTAACTGTTTCAATATTAAAAGTACATTTACCCTTTCCTTTTGCAGTTAATTTAGTTCCATTAGCAATTGTAATTGTATCTTTATTTGAATTCTTTAATTCTGAGAATAGTTCTAAAGAATTAGCTAAATGAACAGATGCGCCTGAATCAATAACAAAAGTTAACTTTTTGTTTTGATTTCCATTTTGTTGAGATTTCATAACAAAACCTGAAGAATTTGATTCTTTCATTAATTCATGATAGTTTTGAGAATTTGGTGGATTTTCATTTTGACTAGCAGTAGAAGCAGAGAAATTATTTTGTTTTTTAAACTGTTGACGTGATCTATCTTGAGTAAAATTTGGTTTTGTTTTGTTATTGTTGTTATTCTTTAAGTGAAAACAATCTTCACGGTTGTGATTGGTTCTTTTACAATGAGAACAAAATTTTTGTTTATTCAAATGTTTTGGTTTATCCCTATTACCCTTTAAAGCAATAGATTCAAATTTTGTTGAAATTTGTTTAGTTTCAACTCTTCTAAGATATTCATCAATTAACTTGTTTTGAACATATTTTAATGATAAATCTGTGTCATATTTGCTTTCAATAGCAGTTATAAAGGTACTATAAGAATTTGGTAAAGAACAAAGCAAAATAGCTATTAAATTATCATCTTGTATTACTTCACCTATACTTCTTAATTTTTCTGCCAATTCTAAGACAGAATTTATATGTTCCTTCATTTTAATACTTTCATTATATTTAATGGAATACAACTTCCTAAGAAGATAAAGTTTATTTGTAAGATTTACCCTTTCATGAACAGATTTCAATTGATCATGTTTCTTTAGCACTTTTAGCATGTCTGACATGAACAATTTGAGAATCTGAGATATTTAAACAAATTAATGCTCTAGCATTTCTATCATTTTTCACCCAATTGTCATCATTTTCTTTTTTAGGTTCAAATACAACATCATATAAACCTTCTTTGATTAACAATTGTTCAATTTTAAACTTCCATACTGAATAATTATCATCAGTTAACTTATCAATATAATGAGATTCTTTAAGACTAGACATCATTATATAATAATATTTGCTTATTTCACACAAAATAAAATAGTGTTTATCTTATTAATTTACAACAATAAAATATTATAAACTCATATATAATGCTAATGATGAAATAAGAACATAATAGAATTCTTGAGAACAACTTTAAAGTTACTTCTGGTTTCAGAAAATCTTCCTAAATATTCAAAATTCTTTATTTAAAACATGTATTTGTATTTTCAACTAATAAATAATAAATTTCAATAAGAAACAAGCAAAATAATTTCTTTTCATATCAACAAATAATAGTTTTGGTTTCAAAACAAGAACAATTCTTTGAATTTTCTTTTATATCATTCACTTCTAAAAAATACAATATTCAGAAAATAATTATTTCTTTTGAATTTAAATATTATATTTTCTGTTTTGATATTATTATATTTAAATTTTGAGACTCATTTCTCAGTCTCATAATCAACAATGTTGGAATGTTATTCCATAAGGCGTGAGCAAGTAAGTTCCTCAATAATAAAAGGAGTTAAAAACTTTTCATTTTAGTTGGCACACATTTATTTGAAGAAATAAAGTAGAATAATGATGAACAAATACTTGGAAACACTTCACAACACAAAAGAACAGATGCACAGTCTTCACAATATTTACAGAACACAACAAAATAAAAAAAATAACTTTGAAACATATATTAGCTTCAGTTTGAAGCAGTTCTTCATGAACAGTAATTATTCCTTTGGAATCATAATGTATGATAATGGATTGTTAATCCTTGACAGCATTTTGCTGCCTAACCCAGCTCAGTCACTACATCAACTAACTGTTCTAAAGTTCTCTTCCAGTGAAAACAGAATAATGTCTGGTGCTGCCATCTGGCGGTAGATTTTAGTACAAAAAGAAGCAATTGTCTAACATGTATAACTGAAAAACAAAAAACCGAAAATAAAAAAAGATAACTAGAAAACACTGTACAAAATTCCATAACTTTATCATTAATAGAAATTTAGCTATATCAGATTAAATGTAACAAGTATCGACAAAATACATGCTGAGATTAATATGGTTAAATCTTGGAAGAAACCAAAACAGCTAAATACAATGCAACATAAAAACGTTATACAAGGTGTCCCAAAAGGTCGTTTACAAACTTAACATGCTGGTCTGTCATATCATGATGAACAATATTAAACAGGAAACTGGGGATCCCAAACGTTTTCCAAAGGAGATATGCGCCATTAAAGTTTAGGGTCCAAAAATTCAAATGATTATAAAAAACAGAAAAATTGGTCGATTCGTTTGCGGTTTTCACTAAAATTATTCTTTATGTCAGTATTGTCTTAAAAATAAATTATAAAGATAAATTTCAAAAAATGACGATAGAGGGCGCTTTAGACTTTAGAGTAACGAACAACTATTTTTTACCGTTATTTTTTGCATCTCATTAAAGGTTTCGTAAGCTTAGACTTAAACTTAAATTTTGAGCTCAAAATCTGAATAGTTGGAAGCAGTTAAGTAGTACAAACTTAACTGTGTTCAGAGGGTTTTAATTTCAAATGATTATAAAAAACGGAAAAATTGGTCGATTGATTTGCGGTTTTCACTAAAACTATTCTTTATGTCGGTATTTTATTGAAAATGAATTATAAAGATAACTTTCAAAAAATGCCGATAGAGGGCGCTTTAGACTTTGAAGTAACGTACAACTATATTTTACCGTTATTTTTCGCATCGCATAAATTTTTTTAGAAGCTTAGACATAAACTTAAATTTTGAGATGAAATTTTGAATCATTGGGAGTGGTTAAGTAGAGCAAACTGAACTTTGTTCAATGGGGGTGGGGAGGTTCAAATTTCAAATGATTATAAAAAACGGAAAAATTGTTCGATTCGTTTGCCGTTTTCGCTAAAACTATTCTTTATGTCAATATTTCCTTGAAAAAAAATTTTAAAGATTAATTTTAAAAAATACCGTTAGAGGGCGCCTTAAACTTTAGAGTAATTAAGAGCTATTTTTAACCGTTATTTTTTGTATCTAATTAAATGCTTGTAAAAGTTCAAACTTAAATTTTGAGCTCAAAATCTGCATCGTTGTGAGTAATTGAGTGCGGAAATTTGAAATGTGTTCGAGGGGTGGAGAGGGTAACATTTTAACTGCTGAACACTGCTCAGTTTCCGCTTCTTAACACCTCCATCGATTTAGAATTTGAGCTCAAAATTTAAATCTAAGCATTTGAAAACATTTAATTAGATACAAAAAATAACGGTTAAAAATAGTTGTTGGTTACTCTAAAGTTTAAGGCGCCCTCTAACGGTATTTTTTAAAATTAATCTTTAAATTTTTTTTCAAGGAAATATTGACAGAAAGAATAGTTTTAGCGAAAACGGCAAACGAATCGAACAATTTTTCCGTTTTTTATAATCATTTGAAATTTGAACCTCCCCACCCCCATTGAACAAAGTTCAGTTTGCTCTACTTAACCACTCCCAATGATTCAAATTTTCATCTCAAAATTTAAGTTTATGTCTAAGCTTCTAAAAAAATTTATGAGATGCGAAAAATAACGGTAAAATATAGTTGTGCGTTACTCCAAAGTCTAAAGCGCCCTCTATCGGCATTTTTAAAAATTTATCTTTATAATTCATTTTCAATAAAATACCGACATAGAGAATAGTTTTAGTGAAAACCGCAAATCAATCGACCAATTTTTTCGTTTTTTATAATCATTTGAAATTAAAACCCTCTGAACACAGTTAAGTTTGTGCTACTTAACTGCTTCTAACTATTCAGATTTTGAGCTCAAAATTTAAGTCTAAGCTTACGAAACCTTTAATGAGATGCAAAAAATAACGGTAAAAAATAGTTGTTCGTTATTCTAAAGTCTAAAGCGCCCTCTATCGTCATTTTTTGAAATTTATCTTTATAATTTAAGACAATACTGACATAAAGAATAATTTTAGTGAAAACCGCAAACGAATCGACCAATTTTTCTGTTTTTTATAATCATTTGAATTTTTGGACCCTAAACTTTAATGGCGCATATCTCCTTTGGAAAACGTTTGGGACCCCCAGTTTCCTATTTAATATAGTTCATCATGATATGACAGACCAGCATGTTAAGTTTGTAAACGACCTTTTGGGACACCCTGTATATTTTGATTTGACTGTCTTATTTACAGGCAGTTTTATTCTAAGAAATCTGATGTACATTTTTCTCCTATAAAAGTGAAAATGTGACTCTTTTTTATTTCAATATTTTTGTCTCGAGTTAGTTTAAGTACTTTTACACACACTACTTTAACTTCTTTTGCCAGTCTCTCTGTTTTTCTGGGTCAAATCTTGCAATATTTTTTAAGGCACTTATGACGAGCTGTCTTTCCTCAAATATCATAGACATGTTCATTGTTTAGGACAATGTTATACTTACAGTTCGAGAGTCACATTTTTGCATTTACATAAGTTTGAGAGTTAACGATTGTTGCATATTTAATAGATTAGATGGATATTCATAACGAAACTGCCAGACAACTGGCGCACTAGCGGAAAGGAAAAGTGGTACAGTCGGCTCTCATTAATTCGAACTCGTCGGGACCACAAGAAATGTTCGGATTATCCGAAGTTCGAATTATGAAAAATATGAATGAAAACATATTTAATATGGTATATTACAAAGGAATTAATGTTATAGTGTTTTTAAAATTTATTTCGTCTGTTATCATTAGAATATGATTAAATATTAAATTAGAATGTATAAATACATAAACTAATTAAAAGATTAGAAACAAACACAATGGAAGAAAAATTTAAAGCGTCACTGATGAACAGACGGCGCACTAAGAAAGTGGATATCAAATGCATTGTATTATATGTATACTCGTCCCGAACAATTTTCACAAAAATCAAAGAAAGAAAGTTATTCAAAAGATCTGAAATCCGTGAGGAAAAAAAAGAAAGTGAAAAATCGGAATTCTCGTTAGTTTGAATTAAACGAAGTCAAGAGAAAATGAGTTGGAATTAATGAAAATTTTTAACGTTATTCTGTCACTGAAAATTTCGGGACTTCATGTTTAGTTCGAATTAAGCGAAGATTCGAATTATCCGATTTCGAATTAACGATATTCGACTGTACTTCAATATCGTATACCATGCTGCAATGTAATATGAATGGTAACCTGATTACTGATTATGATTTTATTAATAATCGAGTCGATATTCATTTCACACTGTAACAGTGTGTGCGATGCTCTATAGCACCCCCATCCCCTCGCTCCAGTGAGCTAGTGTATTGAAAGTTTCGTTATTTTCTTTTCACTATCTAATCTATATCAATACCAATGTCATCAACACTAAAATTAAAATTGTTGGACGTGCCAATCCCAAAACTTTCTTCTATCTCACACATCATAATACTTAAAAAAGTAGTTACTAATGTTAATACTTCAATATCAAATTCAAAAATTTACCAGTTTTGATTTTCATCTTAAATTCCTGCTGCAGTCAATTAATCGGATTATAAAACGAGTCAATCTTGATCATGAAATTTATTAAAATCAATAGTTTTTCGTTAGTTTGTTGTACATCAGTTGATTGCGAAAAAACGGTTTAGCAGAATGTGAAGTTCCTGTCACTACACAAACTGTCGATTTACATTAGAACTACGTAAAATCGAGAAAACTATGCAAAATTAGCTATTACAGCGCTTCATTCCACCATAATATTTCGAAATTCAAGGAGGTCCTTCTGACCATAGCCAAAAACATACAAAAAAAAATTGATTCAATTCTATGCATAACTTAATAACATTTTCGATGGTACAATAGCGACAGACGAGCAGACAGACATTTTGTGTAAACATGTTTTGGGGGATATCTGGCCCCTAAAACGTGTAAATCCATTGAAAATTGAAAGTCGAAAAAAATTTCGATTACAATACTTTCTTCTATTTAAAATAGGAAAAAGTAAAAATCTGACACTGCCGCCTGGACTATTTCAGAAACGTAATTTTTTAACGGGAAAGCAGCGGAGGGAAAATAATAAAACGTTTTTCGCCAAGCCAAAAATATTACAGTAATAAGTCAAAGAAGAGTAATGCTGGCAACAATAAAATTACAATACAACAATAGTTACAACAATGAAATTAAATTTACCCCAAACTGAGTTTGCTAAAATAGAGCAAGAGTATTGCTTTAAACCATGTGAGAGGTAATTAAAACAACTAAATGGGGTAGTAAAAGCGTGTAACTTTATTTTTTAAAGTTATATTTCATATTTTAATTTTTTTTTTTTTTTTTTTTTTGTAATTTTTTTTATATTGAGTGCCTCTTTTAAAGTTCGCATGCATCTAACTTCGAGACTCCACACCAGCATTAATTCCTGAATAAATCATCTTAATCACTCATGAATCTGTGCTAAGTCATTATAATGATCTTAAAGTTTATTCCCTTCTGTCGTGTATGATGTTTCAAACAAAACTTTTTTTTTCCTCAGAGAAATTGTCGCTCTTTTAGCAGACGTCCTTGTAAACCTTCGTGAAGGAGCGATAAATAATCTCCTGTTTCCGCTGAGATTTTTTTTTCTCCCACTGCCGTGATTTTCAAACGCACATTTACTGATATCTGATCGCCGAGAGTCTATCCGAGTCCATTATCGACGTGAGAATTTAAGCAGAAGGAATAAATAAATAAGTTCCCGAAGGTGTGCTGTTGATTGTTTATGGGATTTTACGGCAGAGTTTGCTAATGGCATGTACTGTTAGAAAAAAATTAGAAATAAAACTTTACTACCAGTCTTGAATTCAGGGGATGACCCGGGGGAATGTCCCCCCCGGAGCAATAATATGTCCCCACGGAAAATTTGAGATTTTGAGTTTTCAATTGTCAAAAAGTGCAATCCCCCACCCCCCGGAATTCTACATTTTCCCCACCGGAGCCACAGAAATCCCTCCCGGAGAAAAATGTCTGAATTCAATACTGTCGTTACCACCCATTGCCGAACCCACGGGGACTGAAGCCTCCCCCACACAGCAAGATTAAATTAATTATTTAAAGTTTTCTAAAATTATGAAAGTTTACTTTTGTTATTTTTAATAGATTCTACAAAATAGAAATTTTGAAAAATAGTAATCTTTTCACTATTTTTTTTCTTATTTATAAATTTTCTTATGAAATTTGAAATATCAACATTTTGAATATTCACTACTTAAAACAATATATATATTTTTTTTTATCAAAAAGGTTTAATCTTTTCGAATTAGCCCCATCAAAAATTTTCAGAGCCCCTCCCCCAGATTTTGCTGATTGCTCCCCCCTTCCACCACTCAGTCTTCGTTCTGCATCAAATCTTTTTTGACATTCTAGGCCAGATCAGGAAAATATGGACCTCTAAAATATGTTAGCTCGCTCCAAAGCTTAATCTTGGTTGAGCCATTTGCTACTATCCGACTAGCTACCAGTACGGGCATTGATAAGGAGGAGGAGGGGGGGAAGAGGAGGGCCATCGCTTTTACTTGGATTTAATTAATTAAATTTTTATCTCCACTGATGATTTTGAAACAACTAATAAAACTTTTTCTTTTCAAGTGACTTAAAATATTTAAGCATTCAACAAAAAGGAACAGAGGATTTTCATCAGGGGGGAATCGCTTCTCTACTCGCTCCATACAAGACATTTTTTGTTCAGCGTCTTTCTTTTTAATCATTTTGTTTAACAATTGTCTTAAACGGAGAGTTTAGGAAGGCATACTCCCCACTACCACCCGCTCCTTCCTGAATAAATAATATTTTCATTCTTCATTTAAAAAAAAAAAAAAAAAAAAGTCTTGATATGTTTAAAAATATTTTGCATATTTGTTCTAAGAAAGAATTGTTGCTTATTTCAAATTTACATTCTGCATTTTCGAAACGGCCTTCGATGCGGACAACAAACACATTTTTGTCCTTTCTTAAACTCCATTCTTTCCATTTCTATCATAGCAAATCAAAAATTATTAAAAGGCCACACGTACTGATTTTCAAATAAATAAAACAATTGTAATGTTCAATTCAAAACATTTAATTTTATGTTTATAAAGATAATGAAACATTCCGATTAATTTCAATGCTATTATTACAAGAATCGATATTTTTAATTAAAGGTTCAGGGGGCAATGGATAATAATCATAGATAGATAATAATCATTCCTTTATTTTTCTTTCTTTTATGTTATTTTTGTCGTCCCCCCTTTCTACAAGTTTTCAACTAAGTTTTTCCAAGAACTTACATCGTTCTTTTCTCATCAACTCTTTTTTCTTCAACCGTATTTTTTAGTGTTTCATTCATCTGACGAAATCCTATTCGTCTCAGTTCTCTGTCTGTCTGTCCGTCACAGAGTCACAAAAACTGCATAAGTTAGAGATTAATGCCTCGTGTCACACGACAAATTGTAAAGTTTTGAAAAAGTCTATTATTTTAATTAAGTTAATTTTTTCAATATCATCCGTTTATTTTTGCGATTTAAATTTTTGAAAAGATTCTTAATTTCAAAATTTTGCGTGTAGAAATCATACCTTGGAGATAAAGCATCTCGCTAGTAAACAGAAGATTCTTAGTTCGGAACTAGAAATTGAAATGTTCATAGTAAGATGGATTTGAATTTTAAAAAATTGTATTTTTTTTTCAATTTAAGGTTTATATTAACTTTTTAATCATTGACATTTATAATAGTTTTTGGATTTAAATTTTCTTTCTAATTCAAAAACTATTGCGAATTATTTATGATTCAGCATTTTAACTTTCGTTTAACCCTTTGAGTCCTGGTGGGCAAAATTCCAAATGTCACTTTGGTACCAGTATTTTGCAAAGAAAAAAACCAGTTAATCATATACACGAAAAAATACATTCAACTTTTTTCAAGTAAATGTGGTTAAATTTTCTGGTGCCGTTGTGACATTTCGAAATTAAAATTATGTGGTAGAAAATTCTACCATCAGAGCTCAAAGGGTTAACACATTCGCTGCCGATTACGCACCAGCGCGTGGTATGGCGCCAACGTTAAGGGGCCATTCACGCGTCAGCGCGTGATATGGGGTGATGTCTCTATAGCCAGTCACGCGCTGGCGTGGGAAAATCTTTCACTGATTCTTTGTTATAAAAGTAAATCGGCTTCTGGGAAAAACTCACTCTTACAGTGCGGCATTAACTATCATCACATCTTCACGCAAGCGGCAGCGAACGTGTTAAAGAATTTTTTCGTTTTTAGAAATTTAGAATTTTGTTTATATCTCCGCTGATTTTTTTTTTTTTTTTTTTTTTTTTTTTCGAATTAAAAAAGGAAAAAAAAAAGGAATTTGGGATTTTATTAAAATAATTTGATTTGAACATTTTTAATTTATTAAAATAAATAACTTCTTTTTTATAATCATTTTGAAATTAAATCTTTTTGAGCTACCATCTGTGTAAGAAGTTAATAATTATAAATTAACAATTTGAATTTATTAATCAAAGGATAAGTCATTTTGAAAGAAATATTAACCGAAACCCTCTTCTATGATCTGCGATCACACTGACCCATTTGTTAAAAAGATTTTCTCAGTTTTTGCTTCGATCCAAGGATGTACGTTCGCACGCTTCTGAAGCTAACAGGTGGTACCCTTATCTGAAATTACACAAAACTGGACTATTATCTCCCTTTCTGGAATCTGAAATGTTTTAGATAGAAGTTTTAAGATATGGAAATTCTATACAGTCAAGCTTATCAAAATAATCAGACAACAGAGAATTGGAGGAACAGAGTTTCCCTGATATTAAACAAAATTTTCATACAAAATAAACAGTCTGAGTAGGCGCTCTACAATTTGAAATTATACAGATCTCTTGAAACTGTTTATTAGTACCATTGTGAAAGAAATGAAAGTGTGTGTTAAAAGTTTCAAATATTAAATAAAATTATTTCAAAATAAAAATGCGACTTGGAAGTAGCGTTGCAAAGGTTAGAAAAAAAAACGGTTTAAACCTGGGAATAAACCGGGTTCTTAGGAACAAACCTGGGAATAAACCGGGTTTTTTAGGAATAAACCGATTTTTTGGGAATAAACCTGGGAATAAACCTGGTCTATTGGAAATAAAACCGGGAATAAACCGACTTTTTGTAACTCTACTTGGAAGTGGACATTGCGGCTCTTGGTCTAATGATGTAGGGGAGAGGGGGCACCTTTGAACTTTTTTTTCAGAAAATCAATATATTTCTTACTTGAATTACATTTATTGCGTTTTAAATATTACATAATAAAAACAACGCATTTGTTCATCATATGAACCATAAATTAAACATTTTCCAAAGAAATTTAATAAGTTGTGGGGATTTAAAAAGTTGAAAAATTTTTGTTCAAACTTGCTCCAAAGGTTCTGGGCTACCTTTGAATAAATGAATTAAATATGAAAATATTGAGAGTTTTTATAAAACTTTGAATAGATTACAGAAATGTAAAGTAATATGAATAAAATTACATAACTACACTTTGTGGAAATTACTAATTTTTTTGTTATTTAACCAAACTTAAATCCATCAAAGTAGATGTCAAAACTCATAGTTGATTAAACACAAAGTGTCCCTCCTGTTGTGTTTGGTTGTGAAAACTTTTGTACAATATCCTTGAAATACACCAATGTGATATCTGATACTTATGGAAAATTAAAATTTTTCATTCACTATTTTTTTTTTTTCTTTTTCTTTAGAGACTTGAGATAAAATTCCGTTTTATCCGTTACGGAAACCAGAAATAATGTATGGAAACCTGTTAAGTTATGAATCATTATTTTGTATCCAGGATTTGCAATTATCCAATAAATGAGTGTAGATTTAAAATTTTTCATCACTGATACATTACAGAGGTTGGAACCTATGTGTGCAGTAAGGGGAATTGTTAGCAGTATAAGTCCATGTTCTTTGACATTTTTATTTAAACTCTTTTCACATAAAAAAAATTCAGAAATAATAGTATTTAGATACATTAACAACTCTTTACTCCATAGTTTTAAGTGTTCTCTTTAAATTATTTCAATTATTATTTATCACCAGTTTATTCGGTGTTTTTTCGCTGTTCAAAGGTGTCCCAACTTTTTTGTTCAATGCTGCCCCATCACATGGAGTTCAACATTACTACATTTTACTCAATTCGGCTGAAGAATTTGAATAAAATAAAGCTTTTAAACTAAAGCTAGCATCTTTGTTTAAACATTGAATAATAAATTAAAATTTTAGGAATAGAAGTTTGTAAGCAAAAATCTTACAACTTTATTTTCTTAAGTTTAGATTCAAGAGGGAAAAAATACATATCTTGTTTAGACAGTGTTGTTCATACAAAATGGTACAGCTTTGTATAATTATTCCCTTGAAGCAGCAATAATGTATTCCATATACATTTTTTAAAAATAATTTATTTAAAGGAAAATATTGAGAGTGTTCAAAGGTGCCCCCAGTTGTGCCCAAACGTGCCTCCCTCTCCGCTACTTGTTAGGAATATAATCGATTTTTAAAGTGCTTTTTCATGTACGGAGATGAGTTGTCAAACATTTAAAACAGAAAATAATAATCTAAAACTGCAACTTTATGACATAAGTTTTAATTTGTTTTCGTTCAGAAGTGCATGAAACTAGCAGATGTTGTTGTTCAGAAAATATATAATCAAACTGTTTTTCCATTTTTTCCCCCCAAACGCAATAAATTTTTTAATTAAACAAATCATTTCAAAGTGGACGTTTTGAACCGAATTTCAGCGCGAAAGGAGAATAACACTCATGAAAAGATGAAAAATATTTGTCTCGAGTGATCAAAATCGCTTACATCTCTATTAGTAATTTAAAAATTAAAAAAAAAATGATAGAAAACACAGTTTGATTTCAAATCGCTTCCATAGCCAGACTTTCTAATTTTATAACTTTCCGTTAAAAAGTGAATTTTTAAATGTGTCAAAACGTTTTACGCTTGTTGAGTACAGCAGCTAAGAACAGCCTTAAGCCGAAGTATACGTATCGCGTAAGTGTAAAATTTCTTTACAACACCAGTCGTTTGATACATCATTTGAGAGGTTTGCAAATGCTTATTCATATAATGGATGTCTTGTGTGTTATCCCCCATTCTGCTCCCCAGGGGGGACACATTTTTATTTTCTTTACAACACCAGTCGTGTTACACAAGATTTGAAAGGTCTGCAACTGCTTATTCATATTATGGATGTCTTGTGTGTCACCCACACACTCTGCTCTCCCCAGGGGGAGGGGGGCGGTCACATTTTTAATTTCTTTACAACACCAGTTGAGTGACACATCATTGGAAAGATCTGCAACTGCTTATTCATATTATGGATGTGTTGCGCGTCATCCCCCACTCTGTCCCCCAGGGGGGCACATTTTTAATTTCTTTACAACACCAGTCGTGTGACATCATTTGAGAGGTCTGCAGCTGCTTATTCATATTACGTATGTCTTTTGTGTCGCCTCCCACTCTGCCCCCCAGGGGGGCACATTTTTAATTTCTTTACAACACCAGTCGTGTGACACATCATTTGAAAGGTCTGCAACTGCTTATTCATACCATGGGTTATTGGCGAGCGCAGCAAGCAGGGGTAGACAATAATTTGGAATCGCGAAGCGATTACGCGGGGGGTTGGTGAGCATAGCGAGCAGGAAGGCGGGGCCCCTAGTAGTATAAAATTTTTAGTTTGAAACTACAGAACTGTTTCGATTTTTCTTTAAGAAAGTTCTAGTGTAAAAATTTAGTCTTTTACAAAAATCATTATGAATAATAAATCGGAGTATTTATACCTAAAGCATTTTGTTTTACTAGATGAAATTCATGTAATTAGAAAAAATTTTTGTGTCGTTGATGAATTAAGAATATTTTATTTCATATGATAATACAAAGTTTGGGTCAGAGGCGCAGAGAACCAAATTGACCTACACGTATAGTTATTTGTATAATTAATTAATAATTTTATATGTATGTATTAATTTCTTTAAAAGTTTTTCGGACATTTTTATTTTTGTCCGAAAATAAAAAGAGTACCGAAATTCAGTTTCTGTTTCGTTTCCATTAGCCAGTTTGGACGATCCTTAGTTTTCAGCTCCATAGAATTGCATGTCGTGGGCAAACTGATCCATGATTTTACTATGGCAAATGTTGGTAACTGAGCTTCCGAAAAATAATGTTCACTTTAATTAAAGTTTTAACCTCTGTAAATGTGTTCAGTTAGGTTCACTCTAAAAGACAGAAATCTTCCAAAATTAAATTTTAATGTCTAAAAATAAAAAAAATATATGTATTTCATTTTTTCTTTCTTCATGGGACCAGTTTTCCCATAAATATGGTGCAACTGGATCAGGTAGGTCTGTAATCCATACGAGTGTGTTATTTCTACTGTTGAGTATCAGGTTTTGTTTGAAAAAGTGTAAACAAATTAAAAAAATTGAAATCAAATAGTTCATGTTAATTATATATCAACTAGAGCGTTGTAAGTGAAAGCTATGCTATCAAGATGTCTAAAAAAAGCTCTAAATGTGAAATTATTAGATTTATTTATACAAAAACATGTATTAAGTAAGTACTTATGTACTTTAATTAAGGATATAAATATTAAAGTTACATAAGAATTTTACGGGGAAAAAAACAAGATAAATATAGGAACAAATAACTGCGTAAGTATCTTTTTTTTTTTGGTCTTTTTTTATTTACTTCAATGGAAATGTGATATGTCCAATAAACTTGTGGAGAATTTATCCATGTTTTTATATCAAAGAGAACTATTTTTTATAGTTCTGATCACTTTCTAACAATCTCACTTTGTCTTATATACACCTCTTCATCTGTATCTTAAAATTTCAAGGTTTGGTTATCTTACTTAAAAAATTTGATTTGATGCCTTCAATATGCTTTTCAAAATTTTATGTAATTTTAGCAAGGTATTATATAATTTTCTTTATTATAAGAAAAAAAGGGATAGAAATTAATTTGCCATAATAAGAGAAAGGGGAAAAAACTATTTATAACTATTGGGATAACTAGATCCAACATGGTTCAGTTACTCCTGATACATGTCTCAGTTACCTCATTCTTGAAAAATTTTTGGGGTAACGGGGACACCGGCTTTACATTTGAAATATGAAGTAAATATGTATAGATACCTAATAATATTAATGTATAGTTATATACCAAATCTATTTAAAGAAAAAAAAGAAAAAGATCATTTAATAAAAGTACTTACAGTATTTTAATAAAAAACCGAGGAAGTTCAACCAAATTGACGTTTATTTAAATAAAAAATAAAAATAAAAAACCTAAATTTTTGGACAGCCTATGAGAAAAAAACAAAGCTAAGATTGAGTTGACACACGTTGTCTTAAGAAATAAAGATTAGGGCACATTGTTCACAAAATCTAAAACTTAAAAGACATCAACATTTTTTTATAAAATAGCCAGTTACCCCAGTTTGCCTTATAATAAATTTCTGTACATAAACTTCGTGTATCAGCATCTCAAAATTCTCATCTGAGAAAAACTGACAGAGTTTTTCCCTTTAATATTTTTCAGGTTAATATAACGCATATCTCATTGGGGTTTTCAAAGGGAATTCAACTTTTCTTTTTAGTTAGAAAGTGAGTTTTTTTTAATAAGAAAACAATGACGAAGGAAAGAAGAAGAAAAAAAGCAAAAACAGTATCAAATTAAATTAGTATCAACCAGCGGCGGATGCAGGTGATTCCGTCTGAGGGAGAGGCTAGTAATCTGTTTAAGATCTAAAAAGCGAAAGAAGAAAGATAAAAGAATAAAGAAAAGAAAAAAAGAAATCTAAAGGAGATCAAAACTAAGGGCGGATGCATCTGATCTGATTCTCCTGAAGGGAAGGAGATAATTAAAAAATAGTTCAAGACCTGATAGTACTTGCCCTTTTTCAACTCTGAGGTGAAGAGAAAAGACAAGTGTTTTGGGGAAACAGAAACTAAACTTATCGGTTGTATTTTCGCTTTCGATCTTCGCTCATGAAAGTTGACGTTTTCATATGCATTTCCCGACGAAAGCAGAAAAAACAGTCAAACAAAGGGAGAAAAAAGCGTGATTACGTGATCAAAATAACTTATAACTCAATAGGTAATTTAATGATCAAAAAATAGAAAACTGAGTTAGATTCCAGATCGCTTCCATAGTCAAGCTTTCCAATTTTGACTATGGAACTTTTGACTTTTCCCATTCTTTCCGTTAAAAAATGAATTTGTAAATGTGCTAAGACGTTTTGTGCTTGGTGAGCAAAGCAGTTGAGAACAGCCTTAAGTGTAGTTATCAGGATAATCGCTTTATTATGCTATAATGTGCATTCGTGACCACAGACAGGGGGCAAATTGTGTGGAATAAAGCTGCTCAAACCTCTAAACCTCATCTTCTATCGTTTATGTCATCTACGTCTTTTAAAACAGACGTAAATCACATTTTAAACAGGTACCGTTTAAGGCTTTTATGCTTTTATACAGAGTTTAACTGTAGCAGCAGAACTAACTGCTATAATTTCATGTTACAATAAAAACATGTGAATTTTCTTTTAGTTCTCCTGTCCCTAATAAAACTTACTTTGATCAAAATGTGCCACTTTTTATTACGAATGAGCGATAGGCAGTAATGTTTAGTCTTAAACGTCAAAACTCGAATGCTCTTAGGGTAGAAAATCATACAATTACACCTGTTAAAACAGAAAGCTTTTTAAAACGGAATCTCTCCCCCAGTTTTGTACAATTCCGTATTAGTAAGTTTTAATTAATTATATAAACACAAGATTCTCATGGAGAAAAAGACGCCCTTTATCCCATTTTATAAAACAGTCAATGAAAGAACGTCAATAATGCCTTTGTTTCTGTATTTTACGTACTGAAACAAAGTACGTACAATTTTTTTGTACAATGTCTTTGTTTCTATACTTTAAAATGCTGAACTATCATGCACGAAGAAGAAGAAGAAGGGTCGCTTATTTTTTCTACATTTTATTTCTTAGCGTATTAAAAGAGTTATTGCTGACATTTATTAATCCTATCGGCAGAATTTTCATAAAAAGATTTATAAAGCATAATTATACATTAGAGAAGAAATGCAACTGCACATGATTAGTTAAAAAAAAACTAAGCATGTCTTTTTGTTTTTCTTTTAATACGTTACGTGCAGTATAATTGTTGATACGTGATATACACCTGTAGAGATATTTAAAACATCTCTCAAGCAACTATCAAGGACTTTTAATAAAAGTATTACTTTACAAGGAAACTGTATTTCAAAATTACAAAAAAAAATAAATAAATAAATAAATAAATAAATAAATAAATCTCGTTACGGGATATTTTCAAATAGGCGCCAAGAAAACCTGCAAAGGGGCCGCGTTGGTCAGCCCTGCTCTAGAGTATACCTTCTGCTTTGAGCGTATGACCTCTTCATAGAACATATACTCCATTTTTTTTTTTTTTTTTTTTTTTTTTTTTAGAACTAACATCATGTTCATCGCTCTATTACGTAGTAATAGAATTCCACCGTGCTAGAATAGATCCAAAAATTTTCAGCTTTTGGTAGTGCTGCCATCTATAAATGACTTTATGATCTAATTATTAAATCCACTGAAATTGTTAAATTATTTAATAATTTCATAGGCTTATGTCCAAATTAATTAAATAATGTTTTTCACATTGTAAATTTATTTTTTGATACATTATTTGAATATATAAAAAAATATTTAGAATAATTTCTGAAGAAAAATTTTCTTGAATGTTTATATATATGTAATATATTAATTTTAATTTCAGCATATACCATTTTTATTTAAAATTTTCATCTGATTATGAATAATTTTTAAGTTAATCAGCGAAATATTCTATCTAATATTTATATGGATTGATAAATGTACATATCCGTAAAAATGAATCGTATAAGTAGTAAAAGCTCGAAATACTTTAACAAATTTAAGAAGAAGTATTAAGAGAAAGTATTAAGAATTAAGAGAAAAAATATCATACAAGATTATCAAAAACATGAAAGAACAAAAATATTTTACAAGATAGTCGTTTCACTTGTTTAGTAAATAGAATAATGGTACTTAGCAGCTGTACATATTCAATTTTGTTACTTTCATAATTATAAGCTTGTTCGCCGGGAATATGAAGTAATAATAATAATAATGCAGCAGATGTACTTGTAGTTCACTGTCGTCTTTTTTCTTTCTTTCTTTCCTTTTTTTTAATGAAAAATGTAAACGTAAAATAAATCAAGAATTCTTTTTTAAAATGTCACGTCATATGAGACAATTTTTAAATGCAGCTACAGAAATGTAATAATTTAGAAGTACTAAATTCCCAAAATAAACTTCAATTGAATTTTTACAAAATGATGAATTTCATAGCTTATTTCATTTTATCATCAAAAGGGCTTAGCTCTTAATACCCCATCCCTTTCGAATTAGGATAATTTTTTGACACATGAACTTTTAAAGAAAAACATAACTAAAAATTGCCTTTCACAGGGGTTTTGGATTAAAAAAAAAAAAAAAAAAAAAAATTAGTTCCATTTTTTTAACACTTAATTATTTTAATTAATTTGAAGTGGATAAATTTTGCAATACACACACACACACATATATATTTATTTATAAAACCCTTAATTGTATTATAATATATGAACCATTGAATTTAATAGAAAAATACCAGATTTAAATAATCATAAGAAAAATATAATATTTGGTTAATTTAATTGGCAGCTTTTCATTTATCACCAAGCTTGCGTGAAAACAAAAATCTGAGGATTTTGCGTTCAGTTGACCACGTCACAAGGACATATGCTGTACAGTACCTCGAAATGTACACTCAAGAAGACAGGTTTAGAGACACTGCAGGCCCTGATCTTCAAGGTTGTTCTCAACTGTTTCGCTGAACAAGCGCAAAACGTTTTGACACATTTCCAAATTCATTTTTTAACAAAAAGATATAAAATTAGAAGACCTAACTTTGGAAGCAATTTCGAATTGAACAGCGACACTAATATATTAGCTAGTCAGGAGTCGGAGTCGAAGTCGTTAAAATTTCCGGAGTCGGAGTTGGAGTCGGCCATTTTTCCCACCGATTTCGCAGCCCTGGTTCTGATACATTTGCAAATACATTTTTTAACGGAAATATTTAAAATTGAAATGACTGACTATGGAAGCGATTTCGAATCGAACTTATTTTTCAATTTTAGGATAATTAAATTATCTATCGAGTTACAAGCGATTTCGATCACGTGATCGCGCTTTTTTCTCCTGCTTTTCGACCGGTTTTACTGCTTTCGTCGGGAAATGCACTTCAAAAAAGCCAACTTTGACGGCTTGTTCTTGAAAGAACTATTGTGTCCGCATAAAAACAAAAAACTGAGTGCGATTCGATAGTTTCTGAACATCAACACCTGCCAATTTTATGTCTTTTCGAACAAAAATAAATTAAAACTCATGTCACAAAGTCGCCCTTTTTAATTTAAGAACACTCTTAACGGATCATAACGCCATAGGTTTAGTTTTAGATGAACTGGAAAATCAGCCAGAGGGTCCTTTTACCTCACCTAACCTCTTGGTATCGTATTAAATATGTGATTGACTATCTGATAATATATGACTATAAATATTTCAGTTTTCATTATTTTTAAACCCTACAACTTATTTATCAGCTGTTTATTTGCTTTTCAGAAATGTCTCACAACAGGAACAAGAATTGTAACAAAAATAAGAATGTAAAAAAATTCACTTGCCCTGCCATCTATGGTCGTTACCCTCATCCGGAGAGTTGCGAATATTACTTCGAATGCAGGTTTGGATTTCCCACTCTATTTCACTGTAACAGAGGCTATTTGTACGACAGACAAAAAGAACAGTGTCGAGACAAACGACACGTGAAATGCCGTATTGGTCATGACAAAGACCACGATCATCACAAAGAGGATAAAGACAAGAACAAAGACAAAGGTAAAGGTAAATAGTTCATACATTTAATTTATACACCAAATGAATATATGAAAAACATATACTGTTGGAATGTTGTATTCATCTTAAAATGTATAAAAATAAAGAAAAAAAACTTGCTTAAAAGGTGCTTTAATATGTCGTAAGTATAAAAGATGATATTAGTACATTATAAATATAGCTTTTAAAAACTTAAAAACATTTAATATATGCGCCGGGCGCTTTCGATCCCAGTGTTGATTTCAGGGGGTGGCCCGGTGAGGGGACATTCCTTCCTGGAGCAATGAAATGTCCCCGCCGGTATTTTTGGAATTTTGTGTTTTCAAATCTACCAATCTTCAACGGTAAAAAAGTACAATCTCCCTCCCCGGAACTCTACAATGTCCTTCCGGAGCCACAGAAATCCCTCCCGGAGAAAAGTGTCTGAATTCAACACTATTCAATCCAAACCTAGATCTTCATCAGATCAGCTTTGAAAACATACTGAAGAATAGATGACATATATAAGACACTAATTTAATTTAAAATAGGGTAGATGTGCCAGTAATGGACCACCTTCCAGTAATGGGCCACCTCGCACTTTTTGGTTCATAAAAAAATAATAAATAACAGTTCAGCTTTTATTATTTTTTTCTGAACTCCACCTTGCATGCTTTATAAGCTGGATTAATTTTTTACACTTTTCGTCAAAACGATTAGGAAACAGAAAATAAAGTTTCACAGTTTTTCTGTTTTTCACTGAAAATCGTAATGAACATGCTAAGAGCTGACTTTACTTACTTAGTTTATATCTTTTTATTTTTCCGTAAAAATTGAATGTTTTTGCTTGGTTAGCAATATAAAACATTGAATTTAATATACCAATGGCCATTTACAAAATTTTATTTATTTTTAAGATTTTAGGAGGGGTGGTCCATTACTGGATTGCTTATTTCGTGATTTTTCAGTAATGGACCACCCAAGTGACCAATACAAAAAGTGTAATTTCAGTAGAGATAAAATTTTTTGATTTAACTGAAAAGCTAAATAATCAAATTAATACTTAACTTTTACCTATTAGAATTTAATAAATGCAATTTCTTTATAAATAGTTGTTTTTAAAAAGTCATTCAAAATTGGTACAGAAAACAAGCAGAACAGTTGACAAAATCTAGATGTGCCATTACAAGAGAAATTGTTTTAAGTTGGTTCAGAAATGTAAAATCATATTTGGAAGAAGATATTATTAATATTTTCTTACGAAATCTAAAACATACAGAGAGAATTTTCAATAAGGTTTAAACAAGGTTTCTTTTGTGCACTTAAAACAAGAAAAATTTTGGGACCAAAATCAGTTAAAGATGTGCATTATATAGTACCAAATAACGAAAAAGAACAAATCACTGTTATGGGGTGTTTTTCAGCAAATAATGAGATTGTTCCATTTGTGATAATATATCCATATAAGCACATCTGAAGGGAATTGTGGAATCAATCTGTGCCAAATTGATGGGCTATATGATTATCTGAAAATGGTTGGATAGTGCAAGAACATTTATCATTTTAAATGCATTCTAAAATTCCATATTGAATAGTTTGGACTATCGGAAAGGGATGATAAAATTGAAGATCTGTTATTGATAGTCCATAGTTGCACAGCACATCATTTAGATAATGATATGAATGAAGATTGGAGACTTTTTTTAATGCCTTATTTTATCTAAAGTTGATTTCAGTAAAACATTGTCTTTATCTTATAAATCCTTTAAATTTAAATATTTTGTTTTATATCTTTACAATATAAATCCTTTAATGTTAGTTAATAATAAACAGTTAATAATATCATTAATATTTTGTTTTATATCCACATTATAAATCCTTGATTATAATAAATCCATAACTTAAATTTAAATATTTTATTTTATGTTTTTTCATTATAAATATTTTAATGTAATGAATTTTTAACTTAAGTTTTAATATTTTGTTTTATTAGTATACTTTCATTAAGTTCTGGAGCAAAATACAATTGAAACAAGTTGGAAATTGCAGGTGAAGCGTAGCAAATGAGGTGCGTTCGTACGATAACGGAGTTTTAAAAATATACAGATCTTCCTGATATAGTAGACAATACTTCAGATACAGTACAGTGGTTGAACTCTTTGTGTTCCTATAAACATACAGGAAGTAATTTTCATTACACCTCAGCAACGTATATCATATTCATAAAATGTGGCACAGTTTAGTATAATTAAAACATGTCCCAAACAATGTTTCCCTGTATAGCATTATGTAGTGGAATACTTTTGTGTGGCCCTTTAATTTAATAATAAATATTATTTGTATCTCAGATTGTACAGAACTTATATTTTAGTTTATATATACGTCATAGGTTCATGTCAATTTTATTATGTTCGAATGAGTGTAACGCCATTAAAATGCATTTGCAACTTTTTTCCCCCATTGACTGTAATGCAACGGAATACTTTTGATAGTCCCTGTTACTGATCTAGGCATCTGATTATCATAAGATCTGAAATGACTCGGCAAAATTATGTAATAATTATATGTTTTAAATTTCAAACGATTAAAATGCATTTTAAACTTTTTTTTTTCCCATTAACCGTAATGTAACGGAATCCTTTTGATTTTCCCTGTAATTGATCTATTCATCCGATTTTCATAAAATTTGAAAGGACTTGACAAAATTATGTAATAATTATGTATTTCAAATTACAAACGATTCGGTTGGATAGTTTTTGCGTTGTTATATGCGGACAGACAGACAGACAGACAGATTGACAGACAGACAGACTGACAGACGGACAGACAGAAGGACTGAACGACAACAATAGGTGCCACGTATTTACATAATTAAGAACGCACCTAAAAACAATTATCTGTAATTTTTTGTAGGGTGGCCCATTACTGGAACATAGGTGGTCCATTACTGGAACATAGGTGGTCCATTACTGGGCTTTTGGATGTTTAGACATATTTCTATTATTTAAAATTAAATTTTTATTTCTATTGGGAAATGTAACTATGGGATTCGTTAAATATTGTTGAAAGATTAATGAAATATGAAAAAAATTGGAATGCAATAATTATAACTATTAATAAAAAATTATTTTTTAGAGAAATTCCTTAAGGTGGTCCATTACTGGTACATCTACCCTATATGACGTGTGGTTGAAGTTTGAGAAATGGTCATTTTATTCTTCCTTTCACCCCTTGCCCCTCCACTCTATATTGAACTCGCCTTGTTGTCAAGCCGAAGACAGCGTAAGATTGAATTCTTTAGTAACTTTTCGAAACTGCCCTGATGACGATCTAGGTTTGAGTCAAAAGAGCCCGGCGCATATATTAGATGTTTTTAAGTTTTTAAAAGCTATATTTATTATGTATTAATATCATCTTTTATATTTACGACATATTTAAGCGAATTTTAAGCAAGTTATTTATTTATTTATTTATTGTCATTTATTTCATGCAATTCATGTTGACAATATTTTCTTTTCGTGATTTTCCTTCTATTTAGAATTCACTGTTTAAAGTTACGAATATTTATCTTTTAACTTACTGCAAGAAATAACTCGATCACTGTTCGCTAGATAGCAGCACTAAAGCATTTGATACTGAAAGAAGCATAGTTATGCGAGCTATGCTGAAATGAAGATAAATACATATGGAAATATTTAATTTGTTTTATTTATTTATTTGTTTATTTACATTTTGTTTTATTATAGATTTTATAAAAAAAAATCACTTAATAAAAAAATCCAATAAATTTTGAAAAAAAATATATATAAATAAAATAAAATAAAAAATTAGGAGAATTTTAAGAAAAATTCTAGGCTTACAAATTTTAACTTATGGAAATCTTACTTTTCTTCCTTTCGTTTTCTTTTTCCATATTTTCTATATAAGTGTGTTTTAAAATGGAAGGGATTAGATTTTTAAAAAATTAATTAGTTTAAAGTAATGTAAATAAAATGTCGTGACTAAGGCCCGACAACCGGGCGACTGTAAAATTCCTCTTGCCGATTAAACTTTTTACCTACTTATTAATTTTATCTTTTTATTTTCTTCTATTTTACCAAAAAAATTCCACTTCCAAAAATATTTAAGGAAGAAAGAAAGAGAGAAAAAAAACTAGTCCAATTGAAAAATATGCTTAAGTTTTAATATTTTGATCTCATTGATCATATTGAGACAGTGTTCTCAAATAGTCCGCCAACTGAACACCAATAATTTCTTAGAAAAATTTCCTTTTTATTGGATTTTTCTTGCAAACTGGTCAGAAACCATTTTAAGAGGTTAATTTTAGCAGAAATGATGGAATTTTCTATTAAGAAATATTGATATTCATGTTCAGTTCGCGGACCATTGGGAGCCCTATAAAAAATATAGAGAACAAAAGATCGTATTGGTATATTCCGGTAAAGGTGCCATGTTGTTGTTCTAAATTAAAAGTCTTGAAGTCTTTCTTGTTTTTATTCCACAAACACTAACACAATAACAATTGCAGATAACATTAAAAAAAAAAAAAAACTATTAAAAAATTATCATCAATATTATAAGAAATTCCAGGAGAGCATGCCAAGAATTGCTCTATATTCAAGTAGAAAAATTATTCCAATACTGAAGTAGAAACAATAGCTTTCTGCCAGGTTCGGTAATATTACGTAACGGTGTGAGAGACAGTTAACTCCGCCCACAGACTCGTGATACAATAAATTCGTAACACCCTACATTGAAGAAATAAATCCAGGGAAAAGTCTCTAGTGATAATAGTAAAGTCTAAAGAAACAAAATTTAACTAGCATCTATTCTGAAAACTACAAGTTAAACTGTGAAAATTGAAAAATAAGCAACAGTTTGTGAGACTGCTAACAGCAGTTAAGAGGCTTCTTGAGTCAAGCGGAAAGGACCGCTCGCTAATGCTAATCCCATGGAAGAAATTTATTAAGATATCTCGTTTGCATGTCGATATTTTTAAATGATTTTTTTTTTCATTTGGTAGCTGAGATCAATCTGTACAAAGGACGTTTTTTACGTTTCCGATTTTGTTTACAGATATTTTTAAGAATTACTTTTTCATTTTCGAAAATAAAAACATCCTTAAAGAAAAAAAAAAAAAAAAAAAAAAAATCTGAAATCGAAAAAGAATAAAATGGCCTTTGTACGAATCGACTTCAGCAATCCAATGAAAAAAATAAAATAAAATATTGAAATGCAACGATATATCTTTATAAATTTCTTCCATGGGATTAGCATTAGCAAGAGGATCTTTTTGCTGGACTAGTTAATGTCATGTTTATACTCGTTCTGAGAAAATTCCGGGGAAATTAACAATCGACGTTAGTGATTTTTTCACTGGCTACGGCCTTGGTTCATAATGAAACACTATGTATGCGGTTTTTTTCCAATGCATTCGATATTCTTTATGTATTATTTTCTTGTATTTTTGCATTTTAATTTAATTTTATATGTAATTTTATTTTTCATTTTGTATTCTTTGTTTGGATATGTTTCCTGTTTTTCTCTCAAAATAAATAATTCGATATTTACATTAAGGGGATGCTTCACTGACTTGCAAACACCCGCTCGTTATTACTATGGGCAGGTTGTTTTCGAATTTCTCGTTGAATTTTGAATCTCTTCAAACATTTTTTTTTTTTTTCGTACGATAGTTGAGCTTAATCTTTAATATGAGTATTTTCTACTTTTTCTTTTTCCGGTTTCATTTTTTTTTTTACTAAAGGTGATTTTACTTTCAAAATCGGTGTTAAAAATAAGAGTACCTTTATTTTTAAAAAAAAATCTACAACCGAAATTTTAAAAAAGTAAAAAATAGCCATATTAGAGACCAATCTCAGCTATACTACACACGCACACACACACAAAAAAAAAAAAAAAAAAAAAAAAAAAAAAAAATCGTTTAAAAAAAAAATATTCAAAATTTAGCGAGAAATTCGAAAACAACCTGCCCATAGGATTGACATTAAGGAGCGGGTGTTTTCAAATGTGTGAAGAATCCCCTTAAATATGCATTAATTGATTTCTAATATTTTCGTAAAATTTATATTTGTGTATGCGTGTGCGTAAATAAATGGGAAATTTTCGTAATGTCGTTTACTGTCAGTTTTAAATAGTTCATACTTCTTATTTTTCGTAATTTCTTTAAATGTGTATAGAAATCGATGTCGAAGATGAAAAAGAAGAAAATTTCAAATGTCCGTACGTCTGGGGTACCTTCGCTCATCACAAAGAATGCTCTAAATACTACATTTGCGTCTTCAACAACCCTAAGCTGTTCGAGTGTTACAAGAATTTCTTATATGACATTAACGCCAGGAGATGTTTGCCTAGTAACAAAGTCAAGTGTGGTAAGCGACTGGACAGAGATGGTAAGTTAGCTTTCATTAAATTTTTCTAATCATTATTATTATTATTATTACAAATCACAACCTGGCCTTGTTTACCGAATAGGACCGTGAAGCCATGCTTAGACACTGAAATACATAGAGCCAACCAAATTTACTTTTCAAAACTAATTTTTAGAAGAAAAAACATTCAATCAGAACTTTTTTTCAATCCTTTTTTTTTTTTTTTTTTTTTTTTTTTTTTTTTTTTTGTTATTATGTTGCAATTTATAAATCATAAAAGATATTTTGCAGTTCAAATATTCTTAACTGTAGTCGTAGTGCCATATTTGTCTTTTACAGAATTAATTGGTTATGTATAATTATGTATTTAATAGAATACTTTTTCATATGTATAATACATAGATAGTTTTAAAATATTATTTACTCAGAATTTTGATGATAAATTTCAGATTATTTAAGCATATAGAAAATAAATTTGGTAAATAATTAAAAAAAAAAAAAAAAAAAAAAAAAAAAAAAAAAAAAACTTGGTAGAGTAATAGGGGGACACCCTGTGTGACGTCAGGCTTCCCCTGCTTCTAAGTCTTAAGAAGGCCATGGTCACAACCCGTTGAATTCGACAAATGAAAATGTTTAACAGAACTGAGAGACTGAATTTATAAAAATAATCACAAAAATAAATACAATAACTAATTAATATTATATTGGCTAACTTAACTCTTAAAACAAATATTAGTTTTAACTAAAGTTTAATTTTAACTTTTTCATTTTTTTACGTCATCTGTAATATGCAATTAAGATAATGAAATTTTGAAGTTATTAACTAAGGTTTTGATCTTTGGTATTAATAATGAAAAAATCGTCGAAAATTGCGGCACTATCACACAATCATAATTTTTATTTTCAAAGAAATCTAAAAAACAATATCCTTTTCACCATCAGAAAATTTACATGCAAACAATTTATATTCATTTTGACTAATTTTAATAATATTTTGACATGCAATAGATCAGTTTCAACTAACATCATACCAGATGTGTTTTTTATTTGCCCCTCAAATTTGGCCGATTGTGATTGGTTGGCTCATAATACGGGCTACAAATTGTCGACTATAATTGGTTAAATAAAACCTGGTGGGCTGGTAATCACGTGGTTGAAACTGATCTATAGATTATTAATAAATATATTCCCAATTTTAATGTCACGATTTCCAGTTATAAGTTTTGAATGCAATACACATTTAATTTTTACTATGACATAATTTTCAAGCACTGAAATGTAACAGCTTTGTGAGTAAAAATATGTCATTTTAAATCGTGACGTCATTTTCAGTTTAAAAGTTTTTAAATTATTATTTTTAATTGTAATATGAAAATGAATTCTGTAATTGATATGGTAATTCCCACTGTTTCCCCTTCTCTCTTCAATAATGAAAGTAATCCGATTGCCACCAATGCGAAAAAATTTCATAAAATAATTTTTGAAATTAAAATATAAAAATATAAAAATCGAAGCATTTGTTTCAAATTTTATCACTGATATTCATTAAATATTGACTTTTTCCTAAAACTTATTAAATAAAAAATGACAATTTATGGAAAATCTTTTATCATTTAGTGTCATTTTTTATTAATTGTGTTTTAGGAAAAAGTCAGTATTTTATGAATATCAATGAGAAGATTTGGCACAAAAGCTTCGATTTTAATAGTTTTAAATATTCGAGAAAATACCTAAAACTGAAAGAGGCCGGCCATTAATACTTATAATTATTAAATGTTAATAATTTATATTGACAATTTGTACTAACTGATTTTTAAAAAAAATGTAATTTAACAAATTACAAAGACTGTTTCTAAAATTATATTTTCAAAGACTAAAATTTTAGATTTATAAACAAATTCCATATTTAAAATAATAATAATAATAATAATAATAATAATAATAATAAAAGCGACTATCCTGGGTTTCTTTTTCTCACAACTTGTATACTTTTCCTTTATTAACAACGATTTTATACATTTCGATTTCCTATTGAAACAAAAAGGTAAAGAATTTCGTTAATAATAAAAAAATAAATTAATTAAAATTAACAAATAAAATAGATACATTTGCATCATCGAGTCGCGTACCACAATCTTCAATTTTATTTGTAATTGTTCCAATATTGCTAATTTCATTTGATTGTCTTGTCCAGTTTAAGTTTGATATTTATTCAGGTTAAGAATTATTCTATATTCGTTGTAGATGTTGATTTGTAGTAGTATACAGGGTGTTTCAAAAATGACCGGTATATCTTAAAAAATCAATAAAAACTAAACGGGCAGCGATAGAAATACACCGTTTGTTGCAATATGCTTGTGACAACAGTAAATTTTCAGGCAGACAAGCTTTCGAATTTGTTACAATTTTCAACAACAGATGGCGCTGCAGTCAGGAAAAATCTAAAATACTATTTTCCACATATCCGCCATGCGCAGCAATAACATGGCGTAGTCTCAGAACGAAATTACCAGAAATCTTTCTAAACGTGTCAGGCGGGATGGCTTCACATGCAGAAGAGATGTACTGCTTCAGTTGCTCAATTGTTTCTGGATTGTGGCGGTACACCTGGTCTTTCAAGTAAAAAATCCTCTGTTCTAATGAATAAACTATTTTTTCACAGCAAATTTGTAACCTGTGAACAGCACACGCTTACAGCAGAAAAACGACTTACAGAATGGCGAACTCACAGACTACGTTTTCTTCTATATCTTTCAAATCGCCCTCAGCGTCATCTGTTGTTGAAATTTGTAACCAATTTCGAAAGTTTGTCTGCCTGAAAATTTACTGTTTTCCCAAGCATATTGCAACAAACGAACGGTGTAATTAGTTGTGCCCGTTTAATTTTTACTGATTTTTCAAATACACCGGTCAATTTCGAAACACCCTGTATAATGGTTATATATATTTTAGATGAAATTAAGCAAAAAAATCAATATACTTTAAAATGGCATAAAATGATGGCTAAAATAATAGCCTAATTTAAAAGGTCTTGAATGAAAAAAAGTAGACATTTAAAAATACTTCTCTCTAAATTATGAAGTCGATTCAATTTCTAAAAATTTCGAAATACATAACATCAATATTATTTTTTTTTTTTCAAAAATAAATAAAACTTCAGCCCAACAACGGTTTTGGAGGGAAAATGAAGTCCTGGCCCGGCAAGTCCGAAAAGAAATACAGCTTGCCCCAGTTCGAGTCTGCAAAATAAAAAAGGTCCGAGCTTGCGCAGACCTCTAATAACTATATGCGAATTCATTACATTATGTATTTAATTTTTCTTTTTCAGTATTTATTTGATTGATTGTAAAGAAAATTTTCTAAGTGCTAAAATGAAATGTATAACTACGTATAAAATGTGCATAATATGTAATTCATATTTTCAGAAATGAGGACAAGCAAAAGACCAGTGACGTTCACTACAAATCGATGGAAACCAATTACAACTCCTAAGCCCGAAACAACCGAAGCACCCAAAAGTAACTATAGAAATTATTTTTATTACAGATTTTTTTTATTGAATTTCTTAAACAGATTTTAATTTATAGAAAGGATTTTTTTTTTTTAAATGAAACTGAGTACTAGCCAAATAAAGTAAAAAATATATGTATACTGTTCTGTCAAAAGTACGCATATTATTTTGTAACTGCGTATGTTGCCTGATGACTCAGTTGTAAAATGCCTCAAAGAAATTTTTAAAAAATCTTTAAATTTAAAAGACTGTAGATTAAAAAAGAATTTTTTTCTTTTTTTCGTTTTACTACTTCGTTGTAGCATGCTTCCGATTCAGCAGCTAGCTGCTTAGAGCTGCATACAGAACTTATATATATATATATATATATATATATGGGTGATTTTCAACATAGGGGACAATTTATGTCTTTCGGCATACAAAAAAAATTGAGAGGTTTTCTGTCATGTTTTTATATTTAGATATGTTTGTCGTAATATTATTCATTATTTGCACTCAAGAATTACTCACTTTTTAGTTAAAAACACCTTAAAATAACAGAATAAATATTCAAAATGTCATTAGCATGGATGTCCACAGCAGCTGTGCCTTGTATATACTAGCTTTTTCAAGAGTCAATATCATGTTTATAAAATAAAACAAATGTTATTCTTTCTTTAAATTAATCAAGGAGAGGATTTATCCAATAAATTTATTTTTAAAAATAAAATTATAGTATATAAAAAAAGAATTAAAGTTTGTCCTCCATATTCTATTTTCAAAACAAGGTCATACTAAAACAGCTGGTTATTAATCAAAATTTCATTTTAATATATGACAATAGTTTGAAAATATGAAGTTTCTCCATGGCAACAAGTAGCCATTTTATCCCAGCCTGAAAATAGAAGCATGTATTGTATTTTAAGAATAGAAGTTGAATATTAGGGGCGTACATCAATTGTATGTCATTAGAATGGATAATAATTTTCATGTTTATTTTACAATTAAAATTTTTATTTTACTTATTTGCATAGGACTTTTGTGTTTTAAAAAGCCCCAGAAAGGACTATTACATTGTGATTATATTATGGCTCATAATCTTATTTAAATTAAAATTTGTCATTAGCATGGACAAATATCAGTGTCATTAGCATGGTTTTTCTGTCCATGCTAAAGACTACTATGTGCATAAACGTAACCATTGCTTATATTGTATCTTTTACAAAGTTTAATTTTACATATAAATTTAGGCATTACATTTATTATCCCTAAAATATGCATTAAATCTGTCAGAAAATCACTAAGACAGCTTCTTACATTGTTAGTGTCAGAATGTTGCTCATGTAAACAAAGTTTGCTCTTTGGTAATGTTTTTATTCTCCTTATATGTATATGTGTAAAAATGGAAACCATTTGCGGAAAAGGAAGGCTAATAAATATAGAAAAAAATATTTAAACAGGAAGAAAATAAAAATTTCTTAATATATTTATTCCATGCAATATGTTTTGTCATTAGCATGGCTCAAAAAATACTAATTATTTTTTTTAAGTTAATTTTTAAATATTTAGCTCTGCTGACTACATGTAAAGTATACCTATTACTATATTAACAACACCTATTTTTTTCAGAAATTTTGCTAACAGTAATTTTTTTAAGATTTCACTTTTGAAATTGTCCCCTATTTTGAGAATCACTCATATATATATATTCAATTGGTTAGTGCTGTTTTTCAGTTGGTTAAGGCTGTTTTTAAATCCAAAGTTGCTACTTTCTGACACATTTTTAAATTCAGTTTTGTTCTCAAAGCATAAATTGGGAGGTGCTCTTATTCTGGAATTATGTAATCGCATTGTTTTTTCATGTTCGGTGTAAAGACTGGAAATCTTTAAGAAAAGGCTGTCAAAGTTAACATTTTGAGCTAAATTTACACTTAGAACATTGTGGGAAGAAAAAAAAATCCTCTGTCACAGAACAATATTCGCGTATAACTCAAAATGTAATTAATTTTAAACGAAAAATTAACTGTTCGATTTAAAATCCTTTGAATGGTCATGCCTGCAATTGTTATTTTTTACTTTTAAAATTAAATCAGAAAATGTATCAAAGTTTCGCAGTGTCGAACAGAGAAAAACATTTTTTCGAAAACCGTCCTAAGAGTGCGCTTTGCAACTCCTCTCTGTTCGCGAAATTCCATGTAAGCCTTAAGGAAAAATTAATTAGTTCATTACTCATTAAGTAATGTAATTATCTAAATGGGATTTTCATATTAGAAAGTAGATGTTCCACATAGTGCGTTTTTAAAAGTTGTCCCCATAATTTTTAAGTATTTTTTGTAAGAAGATGATAAAATTAAAAGAAATTCTCGAATTGAAATTTTAAAGTTTATAGTTCAAAAGAAAAAGATAATTTAAAAAAAAAACTTTTTTTTTTAACGCAGTACGCCGGGATTAAATGTATCTTTCTTGGTGATGACAACTATATTTCTATAATTATATTTGGTAATGCGTAATCGCGTATACTTTCAAAACTTAACATGGCATTTCGCAAACGATGAAATGAAAATATGTATCAGTGAAGCATTCCCTTTAAAATAATCTACTAATATATTGGATTTGGATTACAGGTATGTTGAGAATTGTTTCTTTACAGCTGTTTTCATATTTCTTCGAGAAATCTGTCTGATAATTATAATTATTGTATCATCTTTTGCGTTTTAAAATGTAGAAAAATTCGTAAAAGTGTGTTAAATACACAAATAAAAATAACCTTTTTTTTTTTTAAATGTTCCATGCCATTAGATGGTAAGCAGAATGGTATGTTGTAAAAATCTTGTTGAAGTATTGGGGGCGATGTTATGATATGCTAGATGAGATTTCCAGATAGTGTAAAAAAAAAAAAAAAATTCAGAATAGAAGGAAAGTACTTTGTCAAAAAATTTGTGAATTAGAGACAGTAATTTTAATTATGTGAGACCATTAAAAAGAAGAGAACTCTTTGCTTGCACTATCTAGGGCCACGAAATTTCTAAATCCTCAATTACTAGTGTGTACGTGCGGATCTTCCATTGTATCGTAAGAAACTAGGTGTGCGGCATACAGCTTAAAATGTCTAAACTCGCTATTGCTAGTGCCCCTGCACAGCACTATTTCTAGACTAAATCAAAGAAGTTATATTAGTGCACAGTTTAAAAAAGTTGAGATCGCCAAGAAAATAGTTGGTTATAATATTCATGTATATTAGAAAATCTTTAGAAATCATATGAAGAAGGAGCAAATGTAATGACACTTAAACAATACAACACACAAACTTGCATCAATTTACTTAGAATAGCTGTTTTCACACACCTACCACTCTACCCTACTCTCCAATTTGGAATATTCCAATCTGATTGTCGGATTGTCGGAGTCTCAGTTCTACATTTTGTATTTTATTTCGAATCCCGATGACGAGTACTTGAAAGTAGTTGATTTTTAGATGCACCATTTTTGTATTTTGTATAACATTTTAAACACCTTTTAGTAAATTTTGACCAAATTAATTTTGAATATTACAGTAATAAAATCATTTCAAAATTATCGACATGTTGCTTCCAGTCTGTGTCGTAATTATAATCTATGAGTCTATAATTGTATTAGCATTTTTATAATATTTTCAAGGTCATGTGTGTTTGTTATAATGTAACCGTTTTTATTTCAATTTTTCTATAGCTTATGGGCATTACATGATATATTTTAAAACCTGAGTGTAAAAAATACTTGACTTATGTGGTATTCGATTCTTTAATACTAGGTAATTTCCATTGTCCATTCCCGTATGGTCGGTATCCTGATCCTGAGGATTGCTCCCGTTTCTACGAATGCCGTTTCTCTGTCCCTCATCTTCAGACGTGTCCTGAGGGTACCCTATATCACGAGAGGAAGGAACAGTGTTTAGACAAGAAGACGGTCAAATGCGGTGCCAGGCCTGGTGGTAACGATGACGGTACTGATTCAATACTCTTAACTCTTAAACTCTCAAACTGTTTTAAAGTTTGAAATTAAACGAGAATTTTTTCTAAATGTCTTTGGAACATAAAAACAAATAACAACATTTAAAGCTAATGTCCCATAATATCAACGAAAAGCACTTTTTAAGATAATATAAAGAAACAAACGCAGTGTGTTTCTAAAGAATCATTTTTCCTTCATCAGTCCAAAAGGACGTCCTACCAATACTACAAAAAAAAAAAAAAAAAAAAAAAAAAAGTTTTCTTTCTGTTCTTGCAGTGGCAGCACGTATCACAAGCCGGATGTACAGCAACATATTTTGTAGCGTTTTCTGGAGAAATGACGATTTATTCCGAAAATTCAATAGGAATGCTCCGCATGCTCCAGCAGCAGGCTAAACGTCTATTGTATATTTGTACCCAAAGATATGAAAAAATAAGTAAAAACCTTTTGGTTTATGAACGTGAATAAAAGACGAGTTAAGCGTTTAAAAACCAACAATGAAAAAATTTTATCAAAAAGTACAATATAGGGCAACGAAAACAAATTATTTTAAATTATTTGATTACTTAATTAACACTCTCATACAGGGTAAATTCACATGAAGTAGTATTTAAAAAAATAAAAAATAAAATAAAACAAACCTTCAGAGAATCGTGCATTTTTTGTTTTTTTGCTCTTTATTAAGTAACCCGCTTTATTAAGTAACCGTAAGTAAGAGGTGGAACCCGCCGAAATTCGAAGGAAGAAAATGTTTAAGAAAGAACTGTTTCATTGATTTATAATAAATCTACAGTATTAGTTACAGTAAAAAATACATCTTATATTGGTCAGTCTAACTCTCAAACAAATATTATTTTAAGCTAAAATTAACAATATCAATAAAATTCAATTATCCAAATTATTAAACGAAATAAAACCGAAATTCACCGGATTTTATAACAGACAATGTTTTTTGAAATAGTATAAACATTTTTTATTTTTTATTTTTTATTTTTTATTTATTTATTTATTTTTCAATTTTAAGAGAAAATGGGGTGATTCTGTTGCCACAATTACAAAATTGGTACTAAAAATTATTTACAAAATTATATCACAAAAATAAATTGGGATACAGCTTTGAAACAAATTGCATTTAAAAGTAAATTTTTTTCTCTTTACGATGGTGTAAAAATTAAAAATGTACGATGTTTAGAAGTGTAAAATTTGCAGTACCGAAAATTGCAAAACCGAAATTGTATCGGAAAGTGTTGCGTATTTTAATTTCTTTCTTTTTTTCCAATTTTAAAAGAAAATAGAATGATATTCTGTTGCCACAATTACAAAATTGGTAATAAAAACTGTAAAAAAGTTAATATCTCAAAAATAAATTGAGATACAGCTTTCAAACAAATTGCATTTAAAAGTCCATTTTTTTCTCTACACAACGGTATTAAGATTGAAAATATGCGATGTCAAGAAGTTTAAAAATTTGCAGTAATGAAAATTGCAACGCCGAAATTGTAAGGGAGAGTGTTGCCATTCGCAAAATGATGCATGCGTTACGCACACATACGTTTGGCCTTTATAATACAGATAAAACTCATATTCTTGCTAAAAGCTGCCTGTGAAGTAACAATAGATGCCAAAAATATTTTTTTTTACATTCAGTTAGGAAATCGAGTTTTAGCAGAACTATCTCCGTATTTTACTTTTGTGTGTCTCTTCAAACGAATTGCAAAAGCTACTTACTTGGTTAACAACCTCATCTAAGATATTTGCAATATCCATGCACTATCCCAGTATTCTCAAATTGCCTCAGTATTTCATTGATGACAATATATGAAATATATATGAATTCGATTATTTTTGTTATACTTTTTCCCCCGAAGGCATTATATACAGAATTAGAGTAATTAAACTTCAGTTATTCAAAGGGCCATGGAGACCGTTCTACTAGTCCGAAGAGAAAAGTATTTGGATAACAAGTATTTTAAAGGATGTGCTCATAATTTCAGAAATAAAATAGAGATTAGTTTGAAAAACCCTCAGCAGGTGATGGAGAGGGGCAGTACATTGCAGCAACATAAGCAAATGTCTCGCACAATAAAAAGAAAAAGTTCGTGCCACAATCAGATGAGCATTGCAGAATGCCGACGTTGTAGCACAGAGTATTACTAGTCAAACTGTACTACCTCAACGATGCGAATGCAGCGGCAGTTGTGAGAGGGTTCCATCCTCTGAGAGACATGAGGGTGAAATTCTTGTATACAGGACAGCTAGGCGTTTTGCCAGGAATAGGGACAAAAAGAGTCACCACCGCCGTCGTAGAGCATATTTATACAGTGGTCATGGAAGCAAACATGTATCCCCTCACAGAACTGTCTGTGTGCCGACGATTTCATGTACTCTTGGTATTCTCTGCTCCACTGTCCGACACATCATGTACATAATTCTGAACTTTTACCTGTATAAGATTCAAATAGTTCAGCAATCGGTACGGTATGGCCCGGAGGCATTACAGTTTATAGCGAGAATGAGGCGGTTGATGATTCCTGGCCATGGATCATTCTGTTAGTGCACGAAGCTTACTTCCATCTCATTGGACAAGTGATTACCCGTAATTGGTGAATCTGGGAGAGAGAAAACTCCCACGAAACGCATGCCAAACTCTTGCATGATACGAAGGTGATTGTGTGTTGCGGGTTCACTGCTGCATTCCTCATCGGACCACTTTTTTTTTCTAAGTGTTCCCCAAAAGACTTACCACCTGCTCTATTAAACGCGCAACGATATCATGACATGTTACAGACCTACATAATTCGTACTCTCCAGCAACGAGATTGCCTACAAGAAACCATATTCATTCAAGATGGAGCCTTTACCGCTCATCGCAATCCAAGTCTAGCAATTAATAAAACGGACATTTACAAACACACGTGTGATCAGCCGATGTTTCCCACAGTTTGGGCTCTGTAATCGCCCTATCTAACGCCTTTCAACTTCTGGTAATGGTTTTGGTAAGACAACATTCTCAAAAACGTTTGAGAACTGTGCCAGATTTGAAGAAAAGTAACGGCGATATATTCAGAATATCCATGTTGAATCTGTCCGCTCAGTGCGGATGAAATTTTCAGAATGGAGTGAATTGTCGAACATGATGGTGAGCATACTAAACATGTTTTAAAGCACTGATTTACATATTTGGTAATGTCATTTAGAGGGGAGTTTTTGTTGTAATAAATTGCAAGTGAAGTGCAATATTTTAATTGTATTGTTATCCTTATTGTGTTCCTTTTGTGTAAGACCATTAATCCTTCAATGTTTCGGGATTTCAGTTCGTCCTCTCTTTATATAATAACTCGTAGTGCCTTCTAGTGACGACTTTTCAAACTATTTTTTTTTTCGGAAATCTCGAGCGCATTCTCCAAAGTATCATCTATCCAAATATGTTTCTCTTCAGACAAGTAGAACGTCCTCTAGGACCTTTTGAGTAGAGGTTTAAGTTTAATTTCACTAACCCTATATATTTATATTATGTATGTTTGTGTGTGTCTGTTTTTGTGTTACATTAATGATCTCTCGTAAATCCTAGGTCTTACTTGTAAATGTATTTTCTTGAGTTAGTAAACCCCGAAATATTACTTTTAAACGCTTCTTTCTCGGCCTTTACCAAACTACTTTCGTAAATGCTAACATTTACCGATTACTTTGATAAAAATACAATTCAAAATAAGAGATAAATCTGTCCATCTGCCTGTTCTCCTTTTTTGTCACTTTTATTTGTTCGCGTCAGTTCCAGCCTAAACGTTGGGCAACTTTAGTTAGGTGTGAACTGCTATGATCTGGAATTTGTTTAGTTAAATAATATATTATGTTTTGTGTTTTCTTCTTTTTTTTCAAAATATGAATCACATTGGCCGCAATCCAGATAGATTTTCTGCTGTTAGCGAAACGATTGATCCTGATTGATCAAACAGGAAATTTGCTTACTTAAAACAGTTGAAAGTTCGAAAAAAAATTCTGATTGTCCCATTTCGTTTCACTAACACCGCAAAATCTATCTGGCATCCTGGCCATCATATGTGAAAAAAGTTTGACAATCTTTCGTATGAATCTGTAAATAATAAGCAGGAAAACAACTATATTTAACAAGTGAGAGATATAATTATTTAATAAATGAAATAAAATAAGTTAAAAGTGTCAAATAAAATAAGTAAAGTAAAGTTTAATCATATTCATTTATAATCATTTTTTGTCATTAGCTCTGCTTTTATTGTAATTGGTAGTTGTAATTCTTTATTGTTGCTTGTAACAATAAAGAATATTTAACGATTTATTATCTGCGCCCGACTTACAAAAAGCTGCCTAAAAAGTATTTTTTTAAATCTATAATTACGTTTTTAAAATATTAAAATGGTGTAACATCATTGCTAGCACGATTGTGTATACATTTTTTTTTAAATAATTCTAGTATATCAGGCAGTTGATGGAAAGTTGATTCCATCTCTACATACATAAACTTCAGGTTGGCGAATAGTTAGGGAAAAGCTCAGCCAAAAAAAGGTATTAAGTACCAGTCTTCTATTAAAGATAAATTCGCCTTCTTGTATCGCTTTATATTATTTGAAGTATTTTCTATAAGAAAATGCTGGTATTTTTCACTTCTCTTGACTACATTTTACCCTGATCACTCGCCACCCTGAATAAACGAAGTTAAGTTAAATAAACAAGTATAAAAATAATGATATTTTCTTTCAGATGTAGTATCAGAAGATGACAAAAATGTCAACTTCCGTTGTCCATACGTTTGGGGCACTTTTGCGCATCCTGTTGACTGTTCCAAGTACATCGTTTGCGTCTATAATGTCCCTGCGACATTCAACTGTAGAAAACATGAACTTTTTGATGCATACCACAGAAGGTGTTTTCCGAAAGATAAAGTCACATGTGGGGATAGAATAAATCCTGATGGTAAGTATTCAAATGCTTGAAAGAAAAATTTTAATGGATTACAATATTTACTTTTTTTAGCATTTTCCGTCAAAGTTGAGAAGTGCTTATGCATTCGATTTGTCTGTCCGTCCGTCCACGCTCAAACTCCTGTAAGCATACTCGGATTTTCATGCAATTGATAAACTTATTTAGGATCACCAAAGCATGTTTGGTATTGCATATATGAAGTATGTACGATCAATGGTCCATTTACAGGGAAATTCAAAAGAATGCGATTACATTATGTTTGGAGAATATTTTAATGACATTGCGCTATTTCAAATGCATTGAAACAAATATAAACCACTGAATTTCATTGCGATCCCGTTAAAACAGAGCATTAATAGCAGTTTATTATAATTTAAAAATAAAAATAACCGGTTACAGTACTGTATTTGCGTAGTAATAGCTGGAGAGTCCATTTTATGCGCTTTTAAATTTAATTAGTTTTTTACATATTACTCTTTACATATAAATTCTGTACCTCATATACAAGGCTGCACAAAAATATTCGCATACCATACTATTATTAAATGAAATTGCTGAAGGGGAATTTCCAACTGATATATATGTATCTCTTGCAGGAACCTAATTTTGGAATGCATGTTGTTAATGGATTGAAATTGCCATACATCATATACAGGGCTGCTGAAAAAAATCAGATAATTTTCCGATTGTAGATAGAAGCAGTTGAAATTCGGTTTTGAAATGCGTTATACATTTCCGTATGGTGAAATGAGACGTAATATTTTAATTTTTGGATTTATGGAATATTTTAATGTGTTGGAAAATGCTTCATAATCTGTGCTTGACGCATGTTTTTTTCCTTTCTTGTTTACATTTGTTTGTGTATTTACATTTGTACAAATTAGAACTATTTGTCAGTAATTATAAGTCATTAATTCTTTTTAAAATATTTTTTAAATCAAAATTAGCAAATTTAATAATTTTTTTAACAACAGTTATTTTGGGCTTCCTCAATAATTATTTTGTGTTTTCATCAGTGTTTCCCAAATACCGGAATGCAACCCACGGTATCGGGCATTGAAAACAAAATGCCGGGCAGCGTAAAAAAAGCATCACCTTTCACCTTCACCAAGTGTTATTTTGTTTTTGGATTCTAAAGAACAACTGAAATCCACTAGATATCAAGCCGTACTTAACTTTTAACTGGTGAGGCGAGATGTTTTGTACCCAGATAAAATTAAATTCTGAAATATTGCCATTTTACATTACTAGATGAACTGTACACTTACAATACTTTTTAGTTCGTTTTTATACTAGTAAATAATGCAGAATTCGCAAGAAATTTTCTTATTTTAGTTTGCTAGATTTTCTGTAAAGCGAAAGAAATCAAATCTTGGAGTTACATACACCCCACTTCATCACTTACATTATAAAAAAAAAATAACTTCAGCGCTTAAGGTTTAATTATCAACATTTCCTCAAAACCTGAAGAATATTGTTAACAATAAATAGCATCACTCTTCCTATTAACTGCTTTGTATTCCTTCTAGGATTTTTGAAATTTATTTTTACTAAAATACACTCAGGAACATTGAAAATAGCGACCCAAGAAGAAAGCTATGTACAATTACGAAACTTTGCAAATAAGTACAGCGTAATGTGATATGCAAATGATGCAATTTTTGTGCCAATACGCATGCTCATACACGCCGAGATGGCGCTACAATCAGGAAGAAGGTGCTATATAAGCCAGCGCAAAATCGAAGATTCATAAACGCGACGATTACCTACTGATTGAAGGAAGACTTTGGTAAGCGAAACATGCCAGGTAAACGTGCTAGAAGACATTTTTCACAGTTAAGCGAGTTTGAGAGAGGCCTGATCATCGGAATGAAAACTGCAGGCTGGTCGACGCGCCGTGTTGCTGGCCAGGTGGATCGTTCGGAGTGTGCCGTTAGAAAATGTTGGGAGCAGTGGACACGAGAAGGTACCCACGTGCGGAGAATCGGGTCTGGAGCGACCAGAAAGACCACGAGAAGAGAGGATCGAAGGATCGTGCGGCAAGCACTCGTGGACCCCACAGTGACTCGTTCAACGATTCGAGCAGACGTAGGCGTAGCAATTGTTCCCCAAACAATTTCCAGACACCTTGCAGAAGCAGGTCTAAAATCCAAGCGCCCTTTTCGTGCACTCCCTTTAACACCGGAACATCGGCGACTGCGTCTACAGTGGTGCCAAGCCAGATCAACGTGGAATGTCACAGATTGGCAAAAGGTTGTGTTTAGTGATGAATCCCGGTTTGTTTTGGGGACAGATGACAACCGTGTACGGGTGTGGAGGCGCCCTGGTGAGCGGTACAATTCCTCCCACACTGTTCCACGTCACACTGCCCGCACAGCTGGTGTAATGGTTTGGGGGGCCATAGCCTATGATAGCCGGTCCACTCTAATTGTGATTCATGGAAACTTAACGGGCCAACGTTATGTTGATGAGGTGCTTCGACCCCATGTAGGATTTTTCCTAAATGGTCTCCCAGGGGCGATTTTCCAACAAGATAATGCTCGTCCGCATACAGCAAGAGTTGCTCAAGACTTCCTACGTCAATTTCAGACTCTTCCATGGCCGGCCCGCTCTCCCGACTTGTCCCCTATAGAGCATGTGTGGGATCAGCTAAAACGTCAGATGCCATCGTGTCATTCGGTGCATGATTTGGTGTTGGCTGTGCAAGATTTATGGACCCATCTGCCTCAGGACAACATCAGGTGTCTAATCAACTCTATGCCGGACCGTGTGGCGGCATGTATTGCAGCTGGAGGTGGTCCAACGCGCTATTGAAGTTGCCCTGTATTTGCGTCGTTGCACACCCTGTATTTGTTTAATTGTCTTTATTTTGAGATCAAGTCAATCTCTCATCCGTATCATTATGTGTATTAAATTTCATTTCAATCCGATGCTTTCTTCTTGGGTCGCTATTTTCAATGTTCCTGAGTGTATTTAAACATTGTGTGTGGCCAGTAGGGGGAACTGGGGTACATTGATACATAGGGCACATTGATACTCCCCCTCTACTGCTCACAGGGTCATTGTAGGAAGTTTCATAACAGTACCAAAAGGTGAAGCTAGTGTACACAACTGCATACAGAAAGTCCTGGCATGATTCAGTAGTTTGTTGAAATGGGACGGGTGATTTTTTGTTTTTGTAGGTCAAAAGTAAATTTGAGTTGTATAATTGAAAGGGTATTATACAACTGTTCTAGCATTTTCAAACGAAAAGAATACTCTCCTTGGCAAATACAGCTACTCTTTATCAGCTCCTCATTCTTTTATCTTAGATAAATTATGAAGTATTGGATTTGAGACTCATTTTATTCAAAATGGCTGTACGGGGCACATTGATACAGTGTATGTCGGGGCACATTTATTCAGCATAAATTCTTTTCTAATTGATTTTTCCATTACCTTTTAATATTGTTTTACCATACACTTCTTAATCCAACCATTTTTCGCCAAAAACTTCTAATATTAGTTTTTATTAAAGTGAAATAGCTCTAATTTTTTATATAAGAACATTTTATGGTATTATTGCAAACAGAACAAGTACGAATTTATCCAACATCTAATGCTAGTCGAACTAACAAAAGAAAAAGACGACATCCTGGCAAATCTCGAATTTATATCTATTTTCCAAAGAAAAAAGTATTTTCGAGATGAGAAATGTTAAGTAAGAGAAACAAGCTGCAGAACAGCACATGATAATTATATTATAAACATAATTTTTAATATAATTATTCTTTATTTTCTGTTTATAAACTGATTTATAAACAAAAAACCTGGTATTTTTTTCATCTTTCCTAAGAAAGAAGATAATGCTGGGGTTGGAGTACCAGATATGCCAAAGTTACCACAGCCAACAATCAGACAAAAAACAGACAGAACATCAAGTCATTATTCATTTAATTTTGATTGGTTTAATGTTACTTACAAAAAAATTGTGGATGATTTGAATTTCTATAACTAAATATAGATTGGTTTGCTAACTAATTTTCTATGAAAAATATGCATTGGTGCTATTTTTTCTATTATTTAAACGTATCAAAGTACCTCATGAGGTGTATCAATCTGCCCCGGAAATGGGGCACATTGATACAAATTACTTTTTTTTTTTAATTACATGAAAAATATTATATAAAACAACGATTGTACATTTTTATAACACACTACATAAGTTTTGCTGACACCACATGGAAAAACTAGTTGGATGTGTCAATCCCGAAACTTTCTTCTATCTCATAAGTACATTTTAATAAAAAAAAAAAAAAAAAAAAAAAAAAAAAACGTGGTGACCCCAAAGTTACTCACTATCGAATTTCCTCGAATATTTGACCTAGCCTAATGAGATTCTGGTATCCGAAAAGCCTAAAACGCAAAATTTAATTAATATTCTGAGAAAAGGAGCTTAGTTGTGCCTCATCTTGGGTAATTTGTACTAAAACCTAATAAGCATCTATTGATGTCAAGACCTGACAGAATCTGAAATTTGATGGAATTTCGTCCATTAGTTCTTGAGATATAATTATAAGAAAAAATTTGCAAAACGTAGCACAGCAACACCATATCTTGGACAATTTATGCCAAAATGTAAAAAAAAAAGTCTAATTATGTTATGGTGTAAAAGAATCTGAAGTTTGATGAAATTCTGTGCATTAGTTCTTGAGATATAGCTAGTTTTTTTTTTTTTTTTAAACGTGTAAATTATAGCACAGCAGCACGATCAGTTGAAGGATTTATAACAAAACATAATCTTCGTGTAATTATGTTATACATCATTTTGTAACAAAATCTGAAGTTTTATGAAATTCTGTGCTTTGGTTGTTGAGATATAGCTATCGGAAAAATCGTGCAAAATGCAGCATAGCTGCACCACCTGTTGCAAGGTTAATACCAAAATGTAATCAGCGTCTAATTATGTTATATATTCTAGTGTAACAGAATCTAAAATTTGATGAAGTTCTCTGCATTACTTCTTGAGATATAGCAATCGCAAAAATCGTGCAAAATGTAGCATAGCAGCGCCACCTATAGGGCAGTTCACACCAAAACCTTATCAGCGGCTATGTATCTCAAGGTATCGCGGAATCTGAAGTTTGGTGAAATTCTGTGCATTAGTTTTTGAGATATAGCTATCATGAAAAACATGAAAAACGTGGCATAGCAGCGCCACCTGCTGGCCAATTTACACCAAAACTTAATCAGCGTCTATGTACATCAAGGGGTCACAGAATCTGAAGTTTGGTGAAATTCTGTGCATTAGTTCTTGAGATATAGCAATCTTGAAAATCATGAAAAATGTAGTATAGCAGCGCCACCTGCAGGCCAATTTTCACCAAAAACCAATAGGCACTAATTCATATCAAGGTCTAACTGAATATAAAATTTTATTAAATTTCGAGCATTAGTTCTTGAGATAGAGCGCCCACAAATTTTTTGTCACATACAGACAGACACACAGACTCACAGACAGACATTTTCTAAAAATAGTCAAAACGTGTTCAGGACCTTCTAAAACGTATAAATCCGTCGAAAACCGGATGTCGAAAATTTTCATGAATCCAATACTTTCTTCTTGTAAAGATAGAAGAAAGTAATAACTTGAAATTTCTACTTTCTTGACACCAAAAAAAATCTTAGAAAAAAACTGTATCAATGTGCCCCAGTTTCCCCTATATTGATTTTTATTCGACCAATGGATTTTTTTTTGCATAGAAATATTATTGTCTATAAATATGATGGTTAAAGCATTTCAGCAGAGTGCGAATCAGATAGTGAAATGTAAGTTTGGAAAACTCTGGTTTAAATGGTTTATCATGATTTCTTCTTCTTCTTTTTTTTTTCTCTTTACAGATCCTTCAGGGAAAACAACAATTTTACCAGTATCTAGTACTTTAATGCCAAGTACTGTAAAGAAATTTCCAGACACAACTACTACAACCACGTTTGAACCCACGACAACGACTACTACTACTACTACACCTGAACCAACTACAACTAGTCCTGAACCCACAACAACTACAACGACTACGCTTGAACCCACAACAACAACAACTACTACTACTACTACCACCACACCTCAGCCTACTACAACAACTACTACTACCACACCTGAACCTACTACGACAACTACTACTACCACACCTGAGCCTACTACAACAACTACTACTACCACACCTGAACCTACTACAACTACTACTACTACCACACCTGAACCTACTACAACAACTACTACGACTACAACCACTACACCTATTCCAACAACTACAACTACTACAACCGTGCCCACGACTTTACCAACAACCACTGAAGACATATTTGTTCCTGTAACGAAACCAAACACTCCGCCTCCTACCGACTGTGATAAAGATGATTTAGACTGCATAATCGATGAAACTGGAGATATCACTGGATGGTTTGATTGCCCGAAGAGGTTTGGTCATTTCCCTCATGGAAGCAGCAGACAGCTCTTTATCCATTGCGATAACTGGAGGCCATTTGTCAAGAGATGTGCTGAGCATACTGCATTTTCACCCGAATACCTTGTTTGCGTTTGGTCAAATTAGAATCTACTTATTCTTTAAGAAGATAACTGCATTGCCCACATCCTGATTTTAAATTATGTCTAGTTTTATGTATCATTCTTTTAAAATTTGTCAAAAATAAATACTGTTGAAGAGTTTTCTTTTTCTCTTTATATCTTTCTCGCACAAAACAATATTCACACCAAATTTTTTCTACATTGTGTTAGATTTACTGTTATAAAGTTCGTTTTCATTTTGATTTTTTTTTTCTTTTCAACTATCTCTGTTAAATTATGATAAACAGAGTTAATAAAAACATACAATCTACTTCAGAGGACGTTCAGCAGGCACGAATTCGATAAGACAAACTACAGATTATTCAAATGGTACGCTACTCATTTTATTTTCTATCCTGATTAATTTATTTCTGTTCAGATAGCGAAAAAACATCCCTCACCAAATTTCTTTAACCTGTTTTATTACAATTAATTATACGAAAAATAATTTTTCGATTACAACGCGTTGTTGGCAACTACTATAACTGAACCCGCTACAACCACATTAGAATTAAATTTGAGTTGGAGCTCAGCTCAAGTACTTCCCTGTTTTTATTATTATTATTATTATTATTATTATTATTATTATTATTATTATTATTATTATTATTAAATATTGATTGGAATTCACCGAAGCACATAAATACAGGGCTTCGGAGCTCAGTGCAATAGCGCTTTTGTAAAACCGAAACCTAAATTATAATATACTTTCACTCCCATTCTTTTCTGTCAAAACAATTACATATGAGGTAGTGTGTTGCACATGTAGGAGATAGAGATGAAACAGTGCTCAGTTTTTAGACCAATTTTTAGGTGCGTTCGTAATTATGTAAATACGTAGCACCTATTGTTGTCGCTCAGTCCGTCCGTCCGTCTGTCCGTCTGTCTGTCTGTCCGCATATAACAACGCAACAACTACCCAACCGAATCGTTTGAAATTTAAAATACATAATTATAACATAATTTTGTCGTGTCATTTCAAATTTTATGAAAATCGGATGGATAGATCAATTACAGGGACAATCAAAAGGATTCCGTTACATTACGGTCAATAGGGAAAAAAGTTTCAAATGCATTTTAATCGTTTGAAATTTAAAACATATAACTAATGCGTAATTTTGTTGAGTCATTTCAAATGTTATAAAAATCGGATGCATAGATCAATTACAGGGACAATCAAAAGGATTCCGTTACATTGCGGTCAATGGGAAAAAAAATTCAAATGCATTTTAATCGTTTGAAATTTAAAAATATAATTATTACGTAATTTTGTCGAGTCATTTCAAATGTTATGAAAGTCGGATGCATAAATCATTTACAGGGACAATCAAAAGTATTCCATTACATTACGGTCATTTGGGAAAAAGTTTCAAATGCATTTTAATGATGTTACATTCATTCGAACATAATAGAATTCGCATGAATCTATGAAATATATACTAAAATATGCATTCTGTACAATCTGTGATGCAAATAATTTTTGTTATTAAATTACAGGGCCACACAAAAGTATTCCACTACATAATGCTATACTGGGAAACATTGTTTGGAACGTGTTTTAATTATATTCAACTACTTCACATTTTATGAATAAGATATACGTTGCTGAGGTGTAATAAAAATTACTTCCTGCATATTTACAGAAACGTAAAGATTTTGACTACTATACTATATCCGGAGTACGCTCTATTATATCAGCAAGATCTGAATATTTTTAAAACTTCGTTATCGTACGAACGCACCTCATTTGCTACGTTCACGTGCAATTTCCAACTTGTTGATTTTCGGCAGGCTCGCGTTCAATCTGTCTTACATTCAAAATTTCATTTACTCATGTACAGGGAAAAAACAACTTCCCCTCTTAATAACTACGTATTTATTTCAAATTATTTTAATGCTATTTTGATCAGAATGATCGGGAAATAGAGATCGTATTTTTCTATTCTAGTGATAATTGCAAATTTATTAGATTTATGTCTACCATTGATAATGGTGACATGTGGATGTGACTCCATTCAAAAGAGCGATAATGAATTTGTTTTTGGTTCGATTTTCTTTTCTTCGATCTTTTGATCTTTTGTGACAGTAGAATATTTTTTAATTGGATCGTAATTATGTAAATACTTTTCACCTATAGTGGTCGTTCAGTCCGTCCATCTGTCCGTCTGTCTGTCCATCCGTCCGTCTGTCCGCATATAACAACGCAAAAACTATCCAACCGAATCGTTTGAAATTTAAAATACACAATTATTACATAATTTTGTCGAGTCATTTCAAATTTTATGAAAATCGGATGCATAGACCGATTACAGGGCCAATCAAAAGTATTCCATTACATTACGGTCAATGGGGAAAAAAGTTTCAAATGCATTTTAATCGTTTGAAATTTAAAATACATAATTATTACATAATTTTGTCGAGTTATTTCAAATTTTTTGATAATCGGGTGTATAGATCAATTACAGGGGCGATCAAAAGTATTCAATTACATTATGGTCAAAGGGGAAAAAGTTTCAAATGTATTTTAATGATGTTACACTTATTCGAACTTAATAAAATTTATATGCAACGATAAAGTACATATTATAATATACATTTTACATAATTTGTGGTGCAAACAACATTTGTTACTAATTTACAAGGCCACACAAAAGTATTATATTACATAATGGTATAGGGAGAACATTGTTTGATGATTGTTTGATTTTAATTCTTTGATTTTAATTGTAATTCACTATATACAATTTTATGACATTGATATATGAAAGTAATATTTTTAAAACTTCGTTATCGTACGAACGCACTTCATTTGCTACGCTTCACGTGCAATTTCCAACTTGTTTTTATTAATTTAGGTATCTAAGACGAAAAGAATGTATATATGTATATATATATATATATATATATATGTATATGTATATATATATGTATATGTATATACATATATATATATATATACAGGGTGGTCATAAAAAAACTTTACCGATATATGGAGCTCTAGCGGTCAGTCCGTTCAAACGATCGAACGGACAAAAGGTGCATCTTGTGTATTTGATATACCAAAATCAATGGTTTTAATGTTACTGCACTATGTAATCCGCATGTTTCTTTATCGGTGGCAGCGCTCCCAGACGTTGGAAGTGAGAGATCTTCAACAACATATAGACTTTGTTAATGAATTTCTTATCCAATATGATGGAGATAACGATCGATCTCTTCACATATTATGAACGGACGAGGCACATTTCACCTTAACTGGTAACATCAATGGCCTCCGCGATCCCCCTGACTTCACTCCTATGGATTTCAGGTTCTGGGGATATCTAAAATCTAGAGTGTACATGTGCAGTCCGCAAACTTTGCCGGATTTGAAAGATTCTATCAAACGTGAGATTGCAAACATCCCTCATGCGATGTAACGTTCGGCTGTATTGTCCACAGTCGCCACCATACAATGTGTAATTATTACCTGTGATGGCACCCATGTGGAAAATGTGTAATCAAAATAAAAGTTTTCTTCGATCTGTGTTGTAATCAGAGATTAATGTACTGACTCTGTGTCATATGCAAATTTACTCCTTGCGCCCCAATCGTGCTTTTTATGGGGGGGGGGGGGATTTGCAGAACAGTGTTTTGTGCGTGGATAACGTGTCCGTTTCTTGCTATACACGTACGGTTCCAACGCCCTTTAGGATTTTTGCATACGCTGATCATTTTGCGATGAAAAAAATGGGTGTTGTCATTGGAAAATTTCGAGTTTCTGTAACTATAACCGCAACCGTGAGTGCCATTTTGTTGCCGTTCAGAGAATCTCGAGCTCATACCTCTGAATAGCTATATCTGAAATTTCACCTCGATCGGTTGAACGGACTGGCCGTTAGAGCTCCATATACCGCAAAGTTTTTTATGACCACCCTGTATACATATTTATATATATATATATATTTCTGATTTAGTCAACAAGCATCAGTAAACACTGATAAATTAACCCTTTCAATGCGGAATTTGTTTTGGGTGGTTAATGCTCTGTGCAGAATATTTGACCAAAAAAACGATTTATAAACGATTTATTCAAAAACAACAGGAAACGTTTCTGTTTTACTCACAGTAAGTAAAAACTACAAAATAACAAGATTTACTTAATCATTTTACCTCTGGCAGACTTATATCTGCCTCATTTTAGAATATTTCACTCACGTCAAAAAAAAATTTACCGAAAGTCAAACACTGTCGAAATTACAAAATGAGTATCTTTATAGGATGCTAAAACAACATAAGGATAAAATGTCAAGATGTAGTCTGTGGAGGACACGACGTTTTTTTACTGTCCGCCGTTTCATTTTATGCGGTAGTCTTTCAACGTGCGGTAACGCTCGAAACAGCCCGTAGCGTGCATCGGCTTCTGGCACTGTTTACAGTAGGTGTTATACTGGTGGCGATGATGTTCAAGTCAATTGCTACAGACTTTGCAGTCTGGTTTATATTTTTTGTCATCGTACACTACAGGAAAGTGCCGTTCTATAAGCCTCTTTGGAGGTCGTACTGCGATGGCCGGACACGTCTTGGAAGATGAACTGGAACATATTCAGCTCGTAAGCCGTCAGCGACTACTTCGCGAAACTGCTCCGCAGTCATCCTGCTGTCTGGATGATCGTGTTTGTAGATGATGAAGCCGTTACCGAGTGCATGATCCCGGACTCGGTAGTACATAGCGTGATACCATTTAGCAGACTTGTGAGAGTAGGCGTAGGACACGAGCATTTGGTCCAGTCGGTCGACTCCACCCATCTTGGCATTGTATTCTTCCACCAGTACAGACTTTTCAAGCATTTTCCCAGCCGAATTGCATTTCTGCTAAATTACCTTGTCATATGTGTTGTTCGTGTGGACTATAAACGAGCAGGTTACGCGTTTTACATCTTGCCAGACCACAGCTACGATGTTGTCTGAACGTATGAAAACATGACCATCGAAGCGTTTAAATTCATGCTTTCTGGTTTCAGTTGCTCTGGCATGTTTCTACGTTTCGTGCGAACTGTCCCGCATGCACCAATCCTCTTTCTCTGCAACTGGACAAACAGATCTGGAGATGAGTAAAAAATATCTAGGTAGATGATGTGGCCAGCATTGTCAAAACGTCTAGTAACTGCAGCACCGCCTGTGAAGTCAACGGGCGGTCCTGCGTGGATAATGTGTCTTTACAGTAAATGTTATCACTTTCAAACAATATCCGGTATTTGCTTCGGCTAGGACGAAATCTTTATTCCGTATTTGGTCGTATTTGCTGGCATATACTGACGAAAGAATAACAGCCCTTTGTACTTTACCATCGACTCATCAACACAGAGTTCGCGGCCAGGCTGATAGAACAGTGGATACGTCGGCTATGCTAAAAGCCGACATATAGTTTAGCCGTAAGCTGACGGTTAATACGTCGGCAGTGTAAGATCAAGCAGCTGCTGCACTTTGAATAGAAGGTTATATCCTGCCTGGCCCCTGTCGACTTGTTTTTCATTGTCACAAAAATGAACAAAACTTTGCAGCAACACGAATCGATCTTGTGACATCACTTGCCCGAAACCACCTGGAGACACGTCACGCATCGACCAGTACATCTTGTAGTCATAATGCCAGTTCATTCCTATTTCAATCTGGAGAGCCACGAACCCCTTCCTTTCGTCCTTGGTTGTTAGTTTCCACTGGTGAAAACGCGTATGAGCTTCGAGTTCAACCGGTGAATCAAAAGAATGTTCTGCACACAGGTTGGTTTCGTTACTCATCAGTTTAACCCTTTGCGGCGCGGTGTTTTCATAGAATACCACTTAATTTTAATTCCCAAACGCCACATTGGCACCGGATTTTGTTAGAAAAAATTACTGTTTATTGAATTCGTGAAATCCGCCTTTTCTTTTTTACAAATAAAATTGTTTTCAAATTCCGGTGTCAGTCATAAATTTCAATACTTAAGCATTGAAATTGCCCTGCGCCGCAAAGGGTTAAAGACACCGTTGGGGAAAAATAACGTGAAATAGTCGTGTGGATCGAAATCAGTAAATGTCTACAAGCAACCCACGACATTTGATAAAGTCCGGAATCCATGACACCTCCCATGGGTCAATATTCGGATAATCCTTCCATCAGCTGGCTGATTTTCGGTGTCATCATTTAGACTAAACTCATTATCTGACAGGTCTGAATCGGAATCCGCAATAATACGCAGTGCAACTTTTAGACAGTATCGTTTTTGACGTTCAGAAGGTTCAGTACGAGTGTTAGAATTCGAAAATAGGGTTAGTTTAAAACTTACTTACTAACCATGCATGTCTTCATTTGTGGGTTGCATCTACGCGATGCTTGGAGCTCTTGAATTAAAATCGAAATCATCTGTTAAGATAAACTTATTCTAAGTTCAAATTAATCTAAAAGTCCATATATTATAAAAAATGTCGTTTAATTCCATGTAAAAGCCACATCCATCATTACATCCAGAGAACTCAATCGTTCTCCTACACTTATCAAAGTTCTTCGAATAATAACAAATAAAATCAGACGATATTTTCATTTTCTTAATTTACGCACAGCGCGTTCTATTAGTTTCACTTCATTTCATTTTACAACATCCTCCCCCCTTTGAAACTTGGGGAGAGTTTCAAATACATAACAATTATTATTAAAAAGATCCAACCTCTTTGGAGCTTTTACACATCTTCCAGAAGAGGTATATTTCTTAAGTATGACACTATCAGGAGAAGACACATTTTCATGATCATCATGCTCACTGGAACTAGTTTTCTCTTCACCCGACGGTTTGGATGCAATTTCAATCATTTCATTCGAATATATTTCCAAAGGAAAGATGCGCTGCACCGGACGTAAAACCGTGCCGTGCTGAGTTTTCAACTTAACAGCACGAACGTTACCATCCCGTCCTGGAATTAAATGAATCACCTGCCAAAATAAACGTTTTTTGTTATCATCTCCAACTAAGACTACTTCTCCCACTCGCGGTTCACGTGTATGTTTTTCAGTATGTTTTTGAACTAATTCGCTGAGGTATTCCTTTCTAAAACGTTGCCTAAAATCGGTAAGAAGTTTAGCTCTGTAATTCAACCTTCTCCTTAAACTTTGAGAATCTAATTCGATAATATCCGAATTGCTGAAACTTCGGTTTTCAGTAAGAAACATAGCGGGTGTGAGAGGTACTAGCTCCAGTGGGTCCTCAGAGATATAGGTTAGAGGTCTGCAGTTAATGACAGATTCACAATCACATATAAGTGTATTCAATTCTTCATAAGTCAATACAGATCTACCTAAAATACGTACTAACATTTCTTTTACAATGCGAACTAACCTTTCCCACCAGCCTCCCCACCAAGCAGCGGTGGGAGGTATAAATTTCCATACAATTTTATGCGTCATGGTTTCTTTTAAAATTTTATCCCAATTTAATTTTGAAAGTTCATTGGAAGCCCCCCTAAAGTTTGATCCGTTATCACAATAAATAGTGCTGGGCCTACCGCGTCTAGTTATAAAACGTCTAAGTGCTAGCAGGAAAGCATCAGAAGATAGCGAATTGACTAGTTCAAGGTGAACTGCGCGATAAACGGCACAAGTAAACAATGCTATCCAAACTTTCTCGCCATTTTTTAGAAATAAAGGCCTGGCTAAGTCTACTCCAATAATTTCAAAGACAGCACAATCTGTTATGCGATCTGGTGGCAAAGGTGTTGGTTCGCTTGACAAAGACTTTACCTTAAAACGTTTACATGCAATACAGTCGTACAATACATTTTTAATAGTTCTTCTAGCTCTAATTATCCAAAATATTTCTCTTATTAAAGATTGCATTGTTCTTATCCCTGCATGACAATTCTTTTTGTGTACCGATCTAATCAATAATTTAGTAAATTCACATTTACCTGGCAACAATATTGGATACAAAAATGATTCTCGGTCATTTCTTTCAGTTATTTTAGTTTTTACTCTTAAAATTCCATTATCATCTGTGAATGTTACAATATCATTTAATGACCTTTTATTATACAAATAACAGCTCTGAACTAAACGGATTAGATATTTTTCAGAATTTTCAATTTCATTTTGAGTAAGATTAGAATATTTACACTTATTAGAAACATTTTGGCAATTATTTACAAATCTCAGGATCCAAGCAAATATTCTTATCATCTTATCATAATTAGATATATTATCTAAGAGCCAAAGGGGTGCGTCTTTAGCTAGATCAATATTCGTAATTTCGACTTTTTTTCTTTCTAAATCAACATCTTTTGGCTGACAGTCAATCGCGCCAATTGGCCAACATTCAGGATTTTCTTTTAATCACTTAGGACCTTCCCACCATCGCGAACTAAGCATTTTCTGTGGAGAACATCCACGTGAAAGTATATCAGCTATATTCAAATTTCCTGGAACGTGCTTCCATGACTCTATATTGGACATCTGCCGAATTTCATTGACTCTGTTGCTCACAAAAACCGACCAATTTCCATGTTCCTTTATCCACCAAATTGCGGTAGTAGAATCTGACCAGAATGTGATTTTTAGACCTGGCATATTTATTGCCTTGACGATAGAACTCGCAAGTCGAGTACCTATACAACAAGCCATTAACTCTAAACGCGGCATGCTCAAAGTTTTGAGAGGAGCAACCCTAGACTTCGCTCTAACAAGCGTAACCTTGACATCGGAATCAATTTGTGGTGTATTTAACTGTAACCCCAACTTAAGTAAAAATGTAAATAGAATGTTTTTAGGTAAGCGGCAATGGTGTTCTATGCCGATTGTGTGTATCTGTGATCGTCTGCTGTAAATAATGTGTCCGTATTAAATAAGTTCTTTTAGTAAAATGAAAGTATTATTCTTCCAAAGTACATATCTCTTTGTCAATGATGTTAAATCGATATTTAGGTCATATATTAAAATAATATGTGATATCTGGCGACGAGGATGGGATAAAATGTATCGGATTCATGCACATTAGATGCCGAAGACTGCCAAGGTAAAAAATTCTTTTTGTATTTATCTTTAAAGAAGATTAAAAATGGAGCAGTTGGTTCAAAGTTTAATTGAACAAAATAAAATTTTACTAGAGAAATTAACCACTTTTGCCGATCCGAAAACACAAGAAGCTAAAGTTTCAGTTCAATTTGAAAAATTTGATGAAACAGATGAAGCTTTTGATTCTTTTTTAGAACGCTTCGAAGCTTTCATGGATATTCAAAATGTTCCGGATGGCAAACGTGGGAAAGTTTTTATTTCTAGTTTGTCAGCAAAATTATATTATTTGTTGAAAAACCTGCTAGCTCCTGACAATCCTTCCGATAAAGATTACCTTATTCTAAAAAATACATTAAAAGCTCGTCTCACTCCGACGCCGCTTATAATTCCTAGTAGGCATGTGTTTCTAAATCGTAAGCAACGGGAGGGGGAAAGTGTCAGTGCTTTTATGGCTGAACTTCGCTCCTTGGCAATTCCTTGTCAATATAAACAAGAAATGTTGAACACGATGTTACGGGATGTTTTCGTAAGCGGGCTAAGAGATAGAGTAATATTAGATAGACTTTTTGAGGAAGATGATATAGATATTGAGAATACCTTGAAAATTGCTTTAGCTATGGAGAAAGCTATGAAAGGGGCAAATGAGATAATGGGTAAATCTTTAGAAATTAAAGAATTTAGCGTGAGGAAAAATAATGAGCAGTCAAAATTTGTTTCGCAAAAGAAAAACTTTGGAAGACAAAATTTTTTGGGAAAGAAAGTAAAAACGAGATGTACACGGTGTACAACAACGGATCACGATAAATATTCCTGCAGATTTAAATTAGCTAAGTCTCATTTTTGTCAAAAAATCGGGCACATTCGAAGAGCATGTTTTGCAGCAAAAAAAGGGTTAAAAGGGAACACGGTAAAACAAAAGCAGGTAGATACCCTGTATTCTAGTGAAAATGTTATCCCAATGTATTCTTTTGATTTGAATTCGCTGAAAGAGGAGGAGCAAAGAAAACCTCCAATTATGTTAACAGTAAATATTGAAAATAAACCTGTGAGTATGGAACTTGATACTGGAGGGGCCGTCTCGGTAATGAGCATAAAAAATTTCGTGAGATTTCGAAAAAAAGAATTCAACCCACAAAAGTAGTTTTTAAAACATATAAAGGTGAAATAATTGTACCTTTGGGTTTTGTCACTGTTGATGTTGAATACAAAAATCAAAAATTTAAATTAAATTTGTATATTGTTAAAGAAAATTTGGATACAATTTTTGGCCGCGAATGGCTATATAGTATAAATTTAGACTGGAATTCTATAAAAGCAGTAAGAACATCTTATGACTATAATTTGAGTAAATTGTTAGAAGAGTATAAAGAGCTTTTTGACGATAAGTTGGGGTAACTTCATTAATAATTATGAAGTAAAGTTGGAACTTAAATCTGATGCAGTGCCAAAATTTTGTAGAGCTAGACCTGTACCCTTTTCTTTAAAAGACAGGATTGAACAAGAAATTGATAGGCTTGCAAAGGTAGGCATCATAGAGAGAGTAGAGACCTCTGATTGGGCAACACCAGTTGTCCCGGTTGTAAAAACAGATGGGTCTATACGCCTATGTGCAGATTATTCTGTTACCGTAAACCAAAATATTATGGTACAACAACATCCTTTACCAAAATTAGAGGAAATTTTTTCAAGCTTAAATGGGGGTAAACATTTTTCAAAAATCGATTTTAAACATGCATATTTACAAATGAAAGTACATCCAGATAGTCAAAAGATCTTAACGATAAATACACATAAGAGATTATATGTATGTAAAAGACTTATATATGGTTTAAATTCTGCTCCAGCGATTTGGCAAAGATATATTGATGGTCTTTTCCAGGGGATGGAAGGAATCAAAGTTTTTATGGATGATGTCAGAATAACTGGATCAGATGATAAATCACACTTAGAGGCCTTAAGAAAAATTTTTCAGAAATGTAAAGATCATGGGCTAAAATTAAATTTATATAAGAGTAAATTTTTTCAAAAAGAAATTCAATTTTTAGGGCACAAAATTGATGCAAACGGTATACATAAGACTGATGAAAAAATTTCTGCTATTTCAAAAGCTCCTAGACCCACTAACGTACAGGAAGTACAAAGTTTTTTAGGGCTTGTTAACTTTTATGGAAAATTTTGTCCTAATTTGGCTACAATAGCGAATCCTTTGTATAAACTAACACAGAAAGGTGTGAAATGGGATTGGTCAAAGGATTGTCAGGAAGCTTTTGAAAAAATTAAAAATGAAATTTGTTCTCCGCGTGTCCTAATGCATTATGATCCATCACTGCCATTGATATTGGCAACTGACGCATCTCCTGTAGGAGTAGGGGCAGTTCTTTCCCACTCTTTACCTGACGGAACGGAAAGACCAATAGCTTTCGCATCCAGAACCCTCACAAGAACTGAGCAAAAATACGCTCAGATTGATAAAGAAGCATTAGCAATTGTGTGGGGTGTCAAGAAATTTTATCTTTACCTAAAAGGGAGACGATTCACATTATTAACTGACCACCAACCTTTAGTAGCCATCTTCGGATCGAAGAAAGGTCTTCCAGTTCTGGCAGCTACAAGATTATTACATTATTCTTTAGTATTACAATCTTTCCAGTTTGACATTAAGTATCGTAATACAAAACAACATGGTAACGCTGACTTTCTGTCTAGGCTGCCGTACACCTCTGAACAGCTAGACGTTAAAGATGAAATTGATCTATTTCAGTTAGCACAAATCGAAACTCTTCCTGTCACGGCTAGAGACTTAGCCAAAGAAACTCTATTGGATGCAAACCTCGCCCCATTGCTTAATATTTTACAGAATGGAGGAATTTTAAGAGGGAGAGAAGCAGAATATAGTCTACAAGATGGTTGTGTCATGTTACGCCAGCGTGTGTGCGTTCCCAAAAAGTATCAAGCTCAGGTGCTTGAAGAATTACATCATGGTCATCTGGGTGCTATTAAGATGAAAGCTGTCGCTAGATCGTATGTTTATTGGAAGAACATCGACAAGGATATAGAAAATTGCTCACAGAATTGTGTAGACTGTGCTCGGTACAAAACCGACCCACAGAGAGTAAAGGTGCATTGCTGGGAGTATCCTAATGCACCGTGGCAACGTATTCACATAGATTTTGCTGGGCCTATCTTTGAATATATGTTCCTGATTATAGTAGATGCTCATTCCAAGTGGTTGGAAGCTTATCCAATGAAATTCACCACAGCAACCAAAACCATCGAATGCTTAAGAGATTGTTTCGCTCGATTTGGATTGCCACTCATGCTGGTAAGTGACAACGGTCCACAGTTTACATCATTTGAATTTGAGATGTTTATGCGTAATAACGGCATTAAACACAAAACCACTGCGCCATTTAAACCATCTAGCAATGGGCAGGCTGAAAGATACATCTTTACAGTTAAACAATCTCTAAGAGCAATGCAAAATTATAGTGGCACAATACAACAAAAATTAAGTACGTTCCTTATGCAATACAGAAAAGCTCCAAACCTCACGACACTTCATAGTCCAGCCATGCTTATGTTGAAGAGAGAGATTCGGACGAGAATCGATCTGCTGCGTCCTGATCTTAAGAGCAGAGTGGAAGAAAAAGTTCGTAAAGGAACTTATGAATTCTCTGATAGGGGAATTGGCGACAATGTCGCTGTACGAAATTACCGGCAAGGCGACAAGAGATGGAGGTTTGAAAAAGTCGTTAGAAAAGATGGACAGCTACATTACACTGTCGATGTAAATGGCCAATTGTGGCGTAGACATGTAGATCAAATGCGGGATGGAGGACACATAGATGAAAAAGAAAGCGAGCTCCGAAGATCATTTTCAAAACCTGCCATTCCTGTGCAAAATGCTGATGTTCCGACAACTAGTGCTGAGTTAGCGCAATCACCCACTAGTGTGGAGGTGGAGACGACTGATGCAACGCCAGTCTCAGTTATTACATCAGAGCATGCTCCACTCAGTGTCCACGGTTCAATTCCAACACCACAACCAGTTCGCCGATCTGCTAGAATCCGGAGACCTCCTCAGCGATTGGACTTGTAGAAGAAGTTTAGGAAGGGAGGAGATGTGGTGTATTTAACTGTAACCGCAACTTAAGTAAAAATGTAAATAGAATGTTTTTAGGTAAGCGGCAATGGTGTTCTATGCCGATTGTGTGTATATGTGATCGTCTGCTGTAAATAATGTGTCCGTATTAAATAAGTTCTTTTAGTAAGATGAAAGTATTATTCTTCCAAAGTACACATCTCTTTGTCAGTGATGTTAAATCGATATTTAGGTCACATATTAAAATAATATGTGATACAATTATTGATCTAGCGAAGACACATGCTGCATATGCCCCTTTACTCGCATCAACAAAAACATGAAGTTCAGATGAAGCATTAATTTCTAAGTATCGAGGTATAGCTACTTCTTTTAAAACATCAATATTCTTCAACCATTTTAGAAAAGCACTCACAATGTTACAAGGTAATTCTCGATACCATGGTATTTTCTGTTTCCATGAGTCTTGTAGCAATAATTTTGGAAGCAATGTAGCAGGAGAGAATAAGCCGATAGGATCAAAAATCTTTTGCACAATGCTCAAAATTAATCTCTTAGTAATTTTCCTTTCACACGTTAATGTTTCTAAATCTAAACATTTCAAAGAATCATTATCTAAATTCCAAATAATCCCCAAAACTGAAGTATCCCCAGAATGTTTATCAACATTCTGGCAAGCTACATTGCTTTCAAAACAACGCAAATTGAAACACCCTTTAGACATTAATAACTTTGCATTTTCAATAAACATTTCAGCTTCATTAATGTTAAAAACATCTGATACACAATTATCTACATAAAATGAGCATTTTAATTTTTCAGCAGTTTCCTTATATTCAGGAGGACTATTTTCTAAAAGATGCATTATAGATGCACTTAATAAATAAGAGCTAGAAGAGACACCAAAGACAACTCTACAATGTCTATAAATCAATTATCCTTCATTACACGGGAAATAGAATCTAAGAAAATCTCTATCTTTAGGTATAACAGATAACATTAAATAAGCCTTTTCTATATCTGCAGTTATACCGATAGGATACATTCTAAAACGATCAAGAATATCAGGTATTAATTCTATAAGATTAATGCCTTTATACAAACATTCATTTAACGAGGGTTTCCCTTTCTCAGAAGCAGATGCATCAAATACAGGGCGTATTTTTGTAGTTTCCTTATCTAACCTGATAACGGGCCTATGCGGTAAATAATGACATTTATTACTTAATTCATTTTCTGGAACACGTTCAATAATATTCATTTTTTCCCAATTCTTAAATACTTCCTGATATTCATCGAAAAATCCCCCACATTTCAATTTATTGATCATTTTTTCATATCTCTTCCAAGCTAAAACTTTATTGTCGGGCAAGTTCTTAAAATTACACTTCCATGGAAGACCTACTTCATATCTGCCATCGGGAAGAATTTTCATTTTTTTCTTTAAAATCGTTTAAATTAAAGTTTTCCCGTTTTTCAAAACTCTGAATGGGGTCAGAAATTCCTATGGTTTTAAGTTCCCATAATTCATTCAAAGGAATATTTCTAACGTGCATAGACAATGTAGTCAAAACGTTATATTTCTTGCCACATGTTTGTTTCCCCATTACTATCCAACCGAGCTTGGTTTCTATGGCAGTCAAATCGCAATTTAATTGAATTAAATTTCCTGTCAATAATTTTCCTATCATATCAGTCCCCATCAAAAGATCAATTTCAGATTCCTTACAAAAATCATCAGATAGATTTATTTTATTTCTTTTTAATTCATTTAAGATTCTATAATCTTTAATTTTAGGTACAAATCCGCAAGTCTTTTTTTCGGAAAATGCTTCAAAACAAAACGCATTATTTCCATCTAATTCACTGATTCTCTCTCTCTCTTCATCTCATCCTCTATGAGATCGAATTTGTAGTGTATATGGCGCGAAGCGCCATTTATACTAACATGATCTTTATTAATTCACTGATTTCTACAGAAAACACATCATGTTTTTTAGGTTTCGTTTCATCCCCCCCGAACAGCGCGTGAATAATTATTTCTTTTCTTATAGGATGCATTTTTAGTGATTTCGTTATTCTCTCGCTTACGTAACTACTTTGGTTCGCTGAATCCAGCAGTGCGCGTACTACCTTTTGGCGACCTTGAGATCGAATGCGCACGCCAAGCGTTTGCATATACACAACTTTATTTCTACTACAATTAGAAAGAGAATTTTCAGATTTTAAAGTATCATCTTGATTATTATTTATATTTTGTTCTGGACACATTATTTCAAAATGAGGTTTATGGCAATAATTACATTTTACTTTATTTTTAATATTGCAATTCTTACTCAGATGACCAGCTTTTTCCAAACAAGTGAAACAAACCCCCTTTTTAAACAATATTTTTTGTTTTTCAGTTAAAGACATTTTTTTAGCCCCAAAACATTTATTAGAGGGGTGAAACCTATCACAGAATATGCAATTGTTTTTCTTACCTTTATTTTCTATACTCACCAATGCAGATGCGGTGGCTGGATCGGGTTTGCTAATAATTTCAGATGAAATGTTTTTTTTTCTAACAACAGAATCAAAGCCTTTTCTTGCTAAAGACACTATTTCATCTCCTTGAACTTCTTGGCGTAGAAAGTCCATCAGTTTTTTTAAAGTTCTGGAATTCTCACTGGAATATGTATCATGATTTCGGCTTCTTTCCCAGGTCAAGAGAACTTCTTCAGGCAAGCAGCTCTCAACCAAGGGCATGAGAAAGTCTCCATACTTCTCTTGAGTTCTTCCCAAACTTTCTAAGGCACGAAGTTTGCTTTCTAACTCATCGTATAAAGAGGCTAACAAGGAAGGTCTCCATTGGGGGCATACTCAGAATTTTTTGAAAAAAATGCGAATTAAACTACTCATGTAGATAATAAAGGATCAGTGAAAATTAGCGGCGGAATTACATTATTAGATATGTAAAAAAATAAAATAGTTTGAAATAATTGGCGTGAAAAGCTGAAAGCGACGCGGGATTTGGCGAGCAGTGCATTTCCTCGCCAAAAGCAGACTATTTTAACGAATCTGAAAATTGATTTTAATTGACTTCACTGTTAAAAATCTGCAGCATTTACTGCGACGTCACTCCACTACTTTTACAGAATAAGAATATCTCTCTTCTGACCAATGAGAATGCTCCATAGCACGGTGCATTGACCGTGTCATACACTGTTAAAAATCTGCTGCATTTTGTTGCAACGCACTCCACCGCTTGTATATAATATCTCTATTCCAACCAGTGAGAAAGCTCCATTTCACGGCCAAGTAACCGTTTTCTATACAAGCAAGGCAGTGCGTTGCAACAAAATGCAGCAGATTTTTAACAGTGTATTTTTCAATTTTGAACAATTTTAATCAATTTAAGTTGTGTTTTAAATGATAAAATATATTAATTTCATTTTGTTATAAGTGCATATAAACGTATATGACAAAATTACACTTAAAGTAAAGTAAAAATGCAAAACTAAAATTACTTAAACTAAACTTATTTAAATAAATTGAACAGAGAAAGTTTTTTCTTTAAAAAGTATTCGAAGCGTAAAAGCGTATTTTTCAAAATTTCGCTTTTTCGCCAACCGGAGATAAATCGCCAAATAAACGAAATTTTTATTATTTTTTTACGGACGTTATAAGGAGGTTCCGCCGAAATTTTTTTTATAAACTTATATAACTATATGAGAAGAACATTCTGTAATTTTTTCAGATTTTTCTGAGTATGCCCGTATGGAGACCTTCCTTGTAAGTCAACTTTCATTTTAGGCGCAGTGGCATTTTTCATTACGAGGGTTAACAATTCCCTGACGTAAATTTGCACAAGAAGATCATCTCGTCCAAACCTCTGTTTTAATTGATCGATAGCCTTCGGATAATTTTCCGCGGTAGCTGGATAACTTGATATTAAACGCTCCGCTTTTGATTTTGGTTCCATACATTGGAATAGATACTGCATCTTATCCTCAGCGGCAATAGAATCGTCTTCATGTATTTTCTTGAACTGGCTCCAAAATGATAAAAATTCCTTTGGTTCGCCGTTAAATTTTTTCAGCTCGATCTCCGATAATTTAAATTTGCGTTTTACTTCTTCGCCAGGAGATGAAGAAAACTGTATCTTTTCATCAATACGTGCACATATTTCTATATATTTTTCTCGATATTCTTCTGCGCCTTCAAAATCTTCGGTAAACAATTTTTCGTCCTTATCTTGTAACAATATTTCCGAAATTTGACTTTGACAAGTGTCCATCCGTTGAAATTTATCAAACAGTTGAGTTTTCAAAATAGAAAGTTCTTTAATGTCACATGTTTCTTTAGTTAATTCAGTTTCAATTTTCTTAAACGTGAGAGTAAAAGCAGCTCTCAGTCCTTTTCTCTGAGTTTTCAAACTACCCAGATTCATTTTTTCATTTAAAATTAATTAAAGTTCAAAAACTCCTGTCCCGAACCGAGGGTACCAGAATGTTAGAATTCGAAAATAGGGTTAGTTTAAAACTTACTTACTAACCATGCATGTCTTCATTTGCGGGTTGCATCTACGCGATGCTTGGAGCTCTTGAATTAAAATCGAAATCATCTGTTAAGATAAACTTATTCTAAGTTCAAATTAATCTAAAAGTCCATATATTATAAAAAATGTCGTTTAATTCCATGTAAAAGCCACATCCATCATTACATCCAGAGAACTCAATCGTTCTCCTTCACTTATAAAAGTTCTTCGAATAATAACAAATAAAATCAGACGATATTTTCATTTTCTTAATTTACGCACAGCGCGGTCTATGACCGCCTAAAAGTTAGCCCCCCCTTGACGGAAAATGAAAAAGTGAGATATGCATTTCGTTTGATCATCGTTTGATCAGATTTGATCAACAATTTTCATCGTTTGATCAACATTATTTTACGAGTTATGATTAAAAATAACCAGGGGGGGCTAACTTTTAGGATTTTTCAAAATGCTCAAAATTAAAAAAAAATTAGCGATTCTTATCAGAAATCGATCGTAGAGATTTGATCAACTATTTTTAGCGTTTGATCAAACCCGGAAGTGCCCCCAAAATCGATATTTTTAATTCCAGACACCTAAAAGTTAGCCCCCCCATGACGGAATTTCGAGACAAAAATGGTGCCATCTAACGTAAAATTACCTCTAGAGATTTGATCAACCATTTTTAGCGTTTGATCAAACCCGGAAGTGCCCCCAAAATCGATATTTTTAACTCCAGACCCCTAAAAGTTAGCCCCCCCATGACGGAATTTCGAGACAAAAACGGTGCCATCTAACGTAAAATTACCTCTAGAGATTTGATCAACCATTTTTAGCATTTGATCAAACCCGGAAGTGCCCCCAAAATCGATATTTTTAGTAATAAACCCCTAAAATATAGTCCACCCCCACCTCCATGATGGAATTTTGAGACAAAAAGGGTGTCCTCTAACGTAAAATTACCTCTAGAGATTTGATCAACCATTTTTAGCATTTGATCAAACCCGGAAATGCCCCCAAAATCGATATCTTTAGTAATAGACCCCTAAGGGGTTTAGCTCCCCCACCAACTCCATAACGGAATTTCGAGACGACAATGGTGCCATCTAACGTAAAATTACCTCTAGAGATTTGATCAACCATTTTTAGCGTTTGATCAAACCCGGAAGTGCTTCCAAAATCGATATTTTTAACTCCAGACCCCTAAAAGTTAGCCCCCCCCACAACGGAATTTACAGACAAAAACGGTATCATCTAACGTAAAATTATCTCCAGAGATTTGATCAACCATTTTTAGCATTTGATCAAACCCGGAAATGCCCCTAAAATCGATATTTTTTGTAATACACCCCTAAGGGGTTTAGCTCCCCCCCCACCTCCATGACGGACATTCGAGACAAAAATGGTGCCATATAACGTAAAATTGTCTATAGAGATTTGATCAACAATTTTTTAGCATTTGATCAAATCCGGAAGTACCCCCAAAATCGATATTTTTAGTGATGGACCCCTAAAATTTAGTCCCCCCACACCTCCATGACGGAATTTTGAGACAAAAATGGTGTCATCTAACGTAAAATTAACTCTAGAGATTTGATCAACCATTTTTAGCGTTTGATCAAACCCGGAAGTGCCCCCAAAATCGATATTTTTAACTCCAGACCCCTAAAAGTTAGCCCCCTCCCATGACGGAATTTCGAGACAAAAACGGTGTTATCTAACGTAAAATCACTTCTAGAGATTTGATCAACCATTTTTAGCATTTGATCAAACCCGAAAATGCCCCTAAAATTGATATTTTTAGTAATAGACCCATAAAAGTTAGCCCCCTCATGACGGAATTTCGAGACAAAAACGGTGTCATCTAATGTAAAATTACCTCTAGAGATTTGATCAACCATTTTTAGCATTTGATCAAACCCGGAATTACCCCCAAAATCGATATTTTTAGTAATGGACCCCTAAAATTTAGTCTCCCCCCACCTCCATGACGGATTTTCGGTACAAAAATGGTGCCATCTGACGTGAAATCATCTGTAGAGATTTCATCAACTATTTTTAGCATTTGATCAAACCCGGAAGTGCCCGTAAAATCGATTTTTTTAGTAATAGACCCCTAAGGGGTTTAGCTCCCCCCCCACCTCCATGACGGAATTCCGAGACAAAAATGGTGCCATATTACGTAAAATTGTCTATAGAGATTTGATCAACCATTTTTAGCATTAGATCAAACCCGGAAGTACCCCCAAAATCGAAATTTTTAGTAATAGACCCCTAAAATTAAGCCCCCCCCCACCTCCATGACGGAATTTTGAGACAAAAATAGTGTCATCTAACATAAAATTACCTCTAGAGATTTGATCAAACCCGGAAGTGCCCCCAAAATCGATATTTTTAACTCCAGACCCCTAAAAGTTAGCCCCCCATGACGGAATTTCGAGACAAAAACGGTGTCATCTAACGTAAAATTACCTCTAGAGATTTGATCAACCATTTTTAGCATTTGATCAAACGCGGAAATGCCCCTAAAATCGAAATTTTTAGTAATACTCCCCTAAGGGGTTTAGCTCCCCCCCCAACCTCCATGATGGAATTTCGAGACAAAAAAGATGTCATCTAACGTAAAGCTACCTCTAGAGATTTGATCAACCATTTTTAGCACTTGATCAAACCCGGAAATGCCCCTAAAATCGATATTTTTAGTAATACTCCCATAAGGGGTTTAGCCCCTCCCCCTCCCCATGATGGAATTTCGAGACAAAAATCGTGTCATTTAACGTATAATTACCTCTAGAGATTTGATCAACTAATTTTAGCATTTGATCAAAATAGGAAGTGGCGCAAAAATCGATATTTTTAACTCTAGACCCCTATAAGTTAGCCCCCCATGACGGAATTTCGAGACAAAAACGGTGCCATCTAACGTAAAATTACCTCTAGAGATTTGATCAACCATTTTTAGCATTTGATCAAACCCGGAAATGCCCCCAAAATCGATATCTTTAGTAATAGACCCCTAAGGGGTTTCGCTCCCCCACCATCTCCATGATGGAATTTCAAGACAAAAACGGTGCCATCTAACGTAAAATCATCTGTAGAGATTTGATCAACCATTTTTAGCATTTGATCAAACCCGGAAGTGCCCCCAAAATCGATATTTTTAACTCCAGACCCCTAAAAGTTAGCCCCCTCCCATGACGGAATTTCGAGACAAAAACGGTGTCATCTAACGTAAAATCACTTCTAGAGATTTGATCAACCATTTTTAGCATTTGATCAAACCCGAAAATGCCCCTAAAATTGATATTTTTAGTAATAGACCCATAAAAGTTAGCCCCCCCCCCCCATGACGGAATTTCGAGACTAAAACGGTGTCATCTAACGTAAAATTACCTCTAGAGATTTGATCAACCATTTTTAGCATTTGATCAAACCCGGAATTACCCCCAAAATCGATATTTTTAGTAATGAACCCTTAAAATTTACTCCCCCCCCACCTCCATGACGGATTTTCGATACAAAAATGGTGCCATCTGACGTGAAATCATCTGTAGAGATTTCATCAACTTTTTTTAGCATTTGATCAAACCCGGAAGTGCCCGTAAAATCGATATTTTTAGTAATAGACCCTTAAGGGGTTTAGCTCCCCCCCCCACCTCCATGACGGAATTCCGAGACAAAAATGGTGCCATATAACGTAAAATTGTCTATAGAGATTTGATCAACCATTTTTAGCATTAGATCAAACCCGGAAGTACCCCCAAAATCGAAATTTTTAGTAATAGACCCCTAAAATTTAGCCCCCCCCCACCTCCATGACGGAATTTTGAGACAAAAATAGTGTCATCTAACGTAAAATTACCTCTAGAGATTTGATCAAACCCGGAAGTGCCCCCAAAATCGATATTTTTAACTCCAGACCCCTAAAAGTTAGCCCCCCATGACGGAATTTCGAGACAAAAACGGTGTCATCTAACGTAAAATTACCTCTAGAGATTTGATCAACCATTTTTAGCTTTTGATCAAACCCGGAAATGACCCTAAAATCGATATTTTTAGTAATAGACCCATAAAAGTTAGCCCCCCCCCCCCCCATGACGGAATTTCGGGACAAAAACGGTGTCGTCTAACGTAAAATTACCTCTAGAGATTTGATCAACTATTTTTAGCATTTGATCAAACCGGGAAATGCCCCCAAACTTGATATTTTTAGTAATACTCCCCTAAGGGGTTTAGCTCCCCCCCCCACCTCCATGATGGAATTTCGAGACAAAAACGGTGTCATCTAACGTAAAGCTAGCTCTAGAGATTTGATCAACCATTTTTAGCACTTGATCAAACCCGGAAATGCCCCTAAAATCGATATTTTTAGTAATACTCCCATAAGGGGTTTAGCCCCTCCCCCGCCCCATGATAGAATTTCGAGACAAAAATCGTGTCATTTAACGTAAAATTACCTCTAGAGATTTGATCAACTAATTTTAGCATTTGATCAAACTCGGAAGTGGCGCAAAAATCGATATTTTTAACTCTAGACCCCTAAAAGTTAGCCCCCCCCCCCATGACGGAATTTCGAGACAAAAACGGTGTCATCTAACGTAAAATTACACCTAGAGATTTGATCAACCATTTTTAGCATTTGATCAAACCCGGAAATGCCCCCAAAATCGATAATTTTAGTAATAGACTAACTAAACTAGTAATAGACTAACTAAATAGTAATTTAGTAATTTACTAATAGTACTATAGTATATAGTAATAGTACTATAGTATAGTTACTAATAGTAATTTAGTAATTTAGTAATAGACTAACTAAATATAACTAAGCTCCCCCCCCCACCTCCATGACGGAATTTCGAGACAAAAATGGTGTACTCTAACGTGAAGGGAGCTCCCTCTATCTCAACCCCCTAATGAGTCCCATGTGAGGGAGGGATGTTACAAATTTGCAAAATGACAATTCATATTTAATTCTTAGAACTATGGGTAAATAATGGCAAATATAGTGTGACATTTAAGTTAAAAGGGTTTAATGTAAATCACAAAGTTTATTTTATAGTAAACAATTTTGGAAAATCGAAATCCAATGAAAAATATGCTTGGGCCCGACTGGTGCTGCCAATTAAATTTTGCTGAATGCAGTTTGCACTTATGTTTTTTTCTTTAATTATGGAATAGTCAATTTCTTGCGAAGATGATTTTTTTTTCATTTTTCAGCACAAATAGTGTATTGCTATGTAAAAAAAAAGGTTGCAGCTTTAGTTTAATAATTATTATATATTTCACATAGTATATTTCAAAACGGTAATTTGTGCAGTAATTTGTATTTCTTTAAATGTGGTTGATTTTTCAATTAACATCAGATGCATGCAGTTTTGGATTACCAGTACCACTGGTGTAAGTACATATTTTTTTCTAATTTCTTGAATAACTGGTACAAAATTACAAAATATTTTATTTTTCCGCAAAAGATTCATCTTGTTTAAATTAAAAACATGAGATCGAAAGTTTTCTAATATGGCTAGTGTCAATAGATCGTCTGCTTATTTTGACGGAAGTGTGAAGTTCCCTGAATGTATATGTTATAGCAGAGCAGATGTTTATTTTTTCATTGGAAAACCAAAGCATCGAAAAATCGTCTGTTTGACGAAAGATAAATAATAATATCCGAATTAGGGCAATTAAATTGCAGGTGTGGGTTCCGGCAGAATTCAGCGTTTAAAAAGCCTATGTATTTATTTTAAAAACAAATGATATCCACAAAAACAGAAGAATATTATGTTAATGATTGAGTACCTACGATGCGACGCGGTGTTCTTTATTTCTGTATTTGAAATTATTTCAGATGATCTCGTAAAGGCAACTATAGATTTGAAGTTGTGCTAATAAAAGGCAAAGAATTTTGGACTCCCCCCCCCCCTTTCATTACGATATCATATGTTATTTTTTAAACCGTAAAACCACAACTTTCTTAATGATACAGTTATCCATGTCTATTTTTTTTCAATTGTTTCTTTAGTTTGCAGTGACATACAGATATGGTTATACATTGATTATTTGCACGATTATTTTATTCAAATGAAGAGGAGTGAATAAAATATTACTATTTTAAATGAAATAAGTTTGTATCAAATAGCACTTACAAGAAATAACTACTACATAAAAATAATTGATTATTAGCTTCTTGTTACATAATACATCCAATAATAATGTATCATCGTGCACTTGCCGAGCCCGGTGAGGGAGGGGGAGGAGAAGAGAGAGTATTGGCAGAATTTCTTCTCAAAAAAAAAAAAAAAAAAAAAAAAAAAAAAAAAAAACCAGCTGGACAACGTTATTTCACTTTTCTTTGACGGTAAACGCAAATATCATTTCAAACACACAGCCGACTCTCGTTAATTCGAAATCGGATAATTCGAATCTTCGCTTAATTCGAACTAAACATGAAGTCCCGAAATTTTCAAAGGCAGAGTAACGTTAAAATTTTTCATTAATTAGATTTCATTTTCTCTTGACTTCGTTTAATTCGAAATAACGAGAATTCCGATTTTTCATTTTTCTTTTCTTTTTCACGAATTTCAGATCATTTGAATAACTTTCTTTCTTTGATTTTTGTGAAAATTGTTCCGAACGTGTATACATATAATACAATGCATTTGATATCCACTTACTTAGAGCCCCGTCTGTCCATCAGTGACGCTATATATTTTTCTTCCTTCGTGCTTGTTTCTAATATTTTAATTAGTTTATGTATTTATACATTCTAATTTAATGTTAAGTCATATTCTAATGATAACAGACGAAATAAGTTTTAAAAAGACTATAACATTAATTCCTTTGTAATAGTACCATATTAAGCAAGTTTTCCATAATTTGAACTTCGGATAATTCGAACATTTGTGGTCCCGACAAGTTCGAATTAACGAGAGTCGACTGTACTTCGGAAAAAGCTTTCGGAACAGTGGATAATGTATGGATATACATTACGACAAAATAGAAATGCCACATATTGGAGTATTCCATATTTATGAATTAAATAATTTTATAATCATTTACAGTCATTTAATTTTATAATAAAAAAAGATAAATGATTTTTAGGTTAGCATCCTTTTGTAAGGTACCAAATTTATAACAATGTAGCGTTTTGAGATATTAAATTTACACATCACAGTTTACGTTGGGACATTTATTCAGAATATGTAAATGAAAAAAAGTAGATTCAGAACTTTGTTTTATAAAATGATCGATTTTTGAAAAGAATAATGAAATGCTTTTCTGAACAAATAATGAACGCAAATTTGTTAACATTTGGAAAACTAACTAATTGAAAAATTTGAAAAAACATGTTTTCTCACTGTTTCGCTTTTTTGGATGGACTATACACATGGACTATAAAAATGAAACGCAGAATAGCATATACTTTAATATCATTTTCGCGATTTTTACATTCAAATCTATAAATTCAGACAAAGCGGAGTTAAACATAAAAAGTCATATGAGATTAAAGTTCATTTAAGGGTCACTCATCCCGGGCAAGGCCAGAGGGTACTCAAGTGCATGTCTCTCTCTCTCTCTCCCTCTACATATATATACATATCGATAATTTCGTGTTAGTTTCATGTTAATTTTTTGTCTCGAATATCATGGAGGAGATAATTTATAGGTCTAATGCTAAAAATATTGATTCTGAAGGCACTTCTGGGTTTGATCAAATGCTAAAAAAGGTTGATCAAATCTCTACAGATGATTATACGTTAAATGGCACCATTTTTGTCTCGAAATTCCGTCATGGAGGTGGGGGGGGGGAGCTAAACCCCTCAGAGGTCTATTACTAAAAATATCGATTTTGGGAGCATTTCCGGGTATGATCAAATGCTAAAAATGGTTGATCAAATCTCTAAAGGTAATTTTACGTTAGATGACACCGTTTTTGTCTCGAAAGTCCGTCATGGGGGGGCTAACTTTTAGGGGTCTGGAGTTAAAAATATCGATTTTGGGGGCACTTCCGGGTTTGATCAAACGCTAAAAATGGTTGATCAAATCTCTAGAGGTAATAGTACGTTAGATGACACCGTTTTTGTCTCGAAATTCCATCATGGAGGTGGGGGGGAGCTAAACCCCTTAGGGGTCTATTACTAAAAATATCAAGTTTGGGGGCATTTCCCGGTTTGATCAAATGCTAAAAATGATTGATAAAATCTCTAGAGGTAATTTTACGTTAGATGACACTGTTTTTGTCTCGAAAGTCCGTCATGGGGGGGCTAACTTTTAGGGGTCTGGAGTTAAAAATATCGATTTTGGGGGCACTTCCGGGTTTGATCAAACGCTAAAAATGTTTGATTAAATCTCTAGAGGTAATTTTACGTTAGATGGCATCATTTTTATCTCGAAATTCCATTATGGAGGTGGGAGGGGGCTAAACCCCTTAGAGGCCTATTACTAAAACTATCGATTTTGGGGGCATTTCCGGGTTTGATCAAATGCTAAAAATGGTTGATCAAATCTCTACAGATGATTTCACGTTAGATGGCACCATTTTTGTCTCGAAATTCCATCATGGAGGAGGGGGGGGGGCAAAACCCTTAGGGGTCTATTACTAAAAATATCGATTTTGGGGACATTTTCGGGTTTGATCAAATGCTAAAAATGGTTGATGAAATCTCTATTGATGATTTCACGTTAGATGGCACCATTTTTATCTCGAAATTCTATTATGGAGGTAGGGGGGGGGGCTAAAACCCTTAGAGGTCTATAACTAAAAATATCGATTTTGGGGGCATTTCCGGGTTTGATCAAATGCTAAAAATGGTTGATCAAATCTCTAGAGGTAATAGTACGTTAGATGACACCGTTTTTGTCTTGAAATTCCATCATGGAGGTGGGGGGGGGGGAGCTAAACCCCTTAGGAGTCTATTACTAAAAATATCAAGTTTGGGGGCATTTCCCGGTTTGATCAAATGCTAAAAATAGTTGATCAAATTTCTAGAGGTAATTTTACATTAGATGACACCGTTTTTGTCTCGAAATTCCGTCATGGGGGGAGCTAACTTTTAGGGGTCTGGAGTAAAAAATATCGATTTTGGGGGCACTTCCGGGTTTGATCAAACGCTAAAAATGGTTGATCAAATCTCTAGAGGTAATAGTACGTTAGATGACACCATTTTTGTTTCGAAATTCCATCATGGAGGTGGGGTGTGCTAAATTTTAGGGGTTTATTACTAAAAATATCGATTTTAGGGGTACTTCCGGGTTTGATCAAATGCTAAAAATGGTTGATCAAATCTTTACAGATGATTTCACGTTAGATGGCACCATTTTTGTCTCGAAATTCCATCATGGGGGGGCTAACTTTTAGGGGTCTGTAGTTAAAAATATCTATTTTGGGATCACTTCCGGGTTTGATCAAACGCTAAAAATGGTTGATGAAATATCTACAAATGATTTCACGTTAGATGGTACCATTTTTGTCTCAAAATTCCGTCATGGAGGAGGGGGGGGGAGCAAAACCCTTAGGGGTCTATTACTAAAAATATCGATTTTGGGGGCATTTTCGGGTTTGATCAAATGCTAAAAATGGTTGATCAAATCTCTATTGATGATTTCACGTTAGATGGCACCATTTTTATCTCGAAATTCTATTATGGAGATGGGGGGGGGGCTAAAACCCTTAGAGGTCTATAACTAAAAATATCGATTTTGGTGGCATTTCCGGGTTTGATCAAATGCTAAAAATGGTTGATCAAATCTCTAGAGGTAATAGTACGTTAGATGACACCGTTTTTGTCTCGAAATTCCATCATGGAGGTAGGGGGGGGGGTGCTAAACCCCTTAGGGGTCTATTACTAAAAATATCAAGTTTGGGGGCATTTCCCGGTTTGATCAAATGCTAAAAATAGTTGATCAAATTTCTAGAGGTAATTTTACATTAGATGACACCGTTTTTGTCTCGAAATTCCGTCATGGGGGGAGCTAACTTTTAGGGGTCTGGAGTAAAAAATATCGATTTTGGGGGCACTTCCGGGTTTGATCAAACGCTAAAAATGGTTGATCAAATCTCTAGAGGTAATAGTACGTTAGATGACACCATTTTTGTTTCGAAATTCCATCATGGAGGTGGGGTGTGCTAAATTTTAGGGGTTTATTACTAAAAATATCGATTTTGGGGGTACTTCCGGGTTTGATCAAATGCTAAAAATGGTTGATCAAATCTCTACAGATGATTTCACGTTAGATGGCACCATTTTTGTCTCGAAATTCCATCATGGAGGTGGTGGGGGAGCTAAAACCCTTAGGGGTCTATTACTAAAGATATCGATTTTGGGGGCGTTTCCGGGTTTGATCAAATGCTAAAAATGGTTGATCAAATCTCTAGAGGTAATTTTACGTTAGATGACACCGTTTTTGTCTCGAAATTCCGTCATGGGGGGGCTAACTTTTAGGGGTCTGGAGTTAAAAATATCGATTTTGGGGGCACTTCCGGGTTTGATCAAACGCTAAAAATGGTTGATCAAATCTCTAGAGGTAATTTTACGTTAGATGACACCATTTTTGTCTCGAAATTCCGTCATGGGGGGGCTAACTTTTAGGTGTCTGGAATTAAAAATATCGATTTTGGGGGCACTTCCGGGTTTGATCAAACGCTAAAAATGGTTGATCAAATCTCTAGAGGTAATAGTACGTTAGATGACACCATTTTTGTTTCGAAATTCCATCATGGAGGTGGGGTGTGCTAAATTTTAGGGGTTTATTACTAAAAATATCGATTTTGGGGGTACTTCCGGGTTTGATCAAATGCTAAAAATGGTTGATGAAATCTCTATTGATGATTTCACGTTAGATGGCACCATTTTTATCTCGAAATTCTATTATGGAGGTAGGGGGGGGGGCTAAAACCCTTAGAGGTCTATAACTAAAAATATCGATTTTGGGGGCATTTCCGGGTTTGATCAAATGCTAAAAATGGTTGATCAAATCTCTAGAGGTAATAGTACGTTAGATGACACCGTTTTTGTCTTGAAATTCCATCATGGAGGTGGGGGGGGGGAGCTAAACCCCTTAGGAGTCTATTACTAAAAATATCAAGTTTGGGGGCATTTCCCGGTTTGATCAAATGCTAAAAATAGTTGATCAAATTTCTAGAGGTAATTTTACATTAGATGACACCGTTTTTGTCTCGAAATTCCGTCATGGGGGGAGCTAACTTTTAGGGGTCTGGAGTAAAAAATATCGATTTTGGGGGCACTTCCGGGTTTGATCAAACGCTAAAAATGGTTGATCAAATCTCTAGAGGTAATAGTACGTTAGATGACACCATTTTTGTTTCGAAATTCCATCATGGAGGTGGGGTGTGCTAAATTTTAGGGGTTTATTACTAAAAATATCGATTTTAGGGGTACTTCCGGGTTTGATCAAATGCTAAAAATGGTTGATCAAATCTTTACAGATGATTTCACGTTAGATGGCACCATTTTTGTCTCGAAATTCCATCATGGGGGGGCTAACTTTTAGGGGTCTGTAGTTAAAAATATCTATTTTGGGATCACTTCCGGGTTTGATCAAACGCTAAAAATGGTTGATGAAATATCTACAAATGATTTCACGTTAGATGGTACCATTTTTGTCTCAAAATTCCGTCATGGAGGAGGGGGGGGGAGCAAAACCCTTAGGGGTCTATTACTAAAAATATCGATTTTGGGGGCATTTTCGGGTTTGATCAAATGCTAAAAATGGTTGATCAAATCTCTATTGATGATTTCACGTTAGATGGCACCATTTTTATCTCGAAATTCTATTATGGAGATGGGGGGGGGGCTAAAACCCTTAGAGGTCTATAACTAAAAATATCGATTTTGGTGGCATTTCCGGGTTTGATCAAATGCTAAAAATGGTTGATCAAATCTCTAGAGGTAATAGTACGTTAGATGACACCGTTTTTGTCTCGAAATTCCATCATGGAGGTAGGGGGGGGGTGCTAAACCCCTTAGGGGTCTATTACTAAAAATATCAAGTTTGGGGGCATTTCCCGGTTTGATCAAATGCTAAAAATAGTTGATCAAATTTCTAGAGGTAATTTTACATTAGATGACACCGTTTTTGTCTCGAAATTCCGTCATGGGGGGAGCTAACTTTTAGGGGTCTGGAGTAAAAAATATCGATTTTGGGGGCACTTCCGGGTTTGATCAAACGCTAAAAATGGTTGATCAAATCTCTAGAGGTAATAGTACGTTAGATGACACCATTTTTGTTTCGAAATTCCATCATGGAGGTGGGGTGTGCTAAATTTTAGGGGTTTATTACTAAAAATATCGATTTTGGGGGTACTTCCGGGTTTGATCAAATGCTAAAAATGGTTGATCAAATCTCTACAGATGATTTCACGTTAGATGGCACCATTTTTGTCTCGAAATTCCATCATGGAGGTGGTGGGGGAGCTAAAACCCTTAGGGGTCTATTACTAAAGATATCGATTTTGGGGGCGTTTCCGGGTTTGATCAAATGCTAAAAATGGTTGATCAAATCTCTAGAGGTAATTTTACGTTAGATGACACCGTTTTTGTCTCGAAATTCCGTCATGGGGGGGCTAACTTTTAGGGGTCTGGAGTTAAAAATATCGATTTTGGGGGCACTTCCGGGTTTGATCAAACGCTAAAAATGGTTGATCAAATCTCTAGAGGTAATTTTACGTTAGATGACACCATTTTTGTCTCGAAATTCCGTCATGGGGGGGCTAACTTTTAGGTGTCTGGAATTAAAAATATCGATTTTGGGGGCACTTCCGGGTTTGATCAAACGCTAAAAATAGTTGATCAAATCTCTACGATCGATTTCTGATAAGAATCGCTAATTTTTTTTTAATTTTGAGCATTTTGAAAAATCCTAAAAGTTAGCCCCCCCTGGTTATTTTTAATCATAACTCGTAAAATAATGTTGATCAAACGATAAAAATTGTTGATCAAATCTGATCAAACGATGATCAAAAGAAATGCATATCTCACTTTTTCATTTTCCGTCAAGGGGGGGCTCACTTTTAGGCGGTGCGTTCTATTAGTTTCACTTCATTTCATTTTACAACAACGAGATAAAGCCATAATAATTATTAAACAAAAACATAATTTGCAGAACAAATTAAAAAAACAAAATTTATTTCCTGCTCTATTTAAGCCCGAGAAGGGACAGATATTAAGATATTTGATTTATTTATTTCTACATTTAATATTAAATTTTTGTATCAAATAATTTAAATTATGTGAACATTAAAAAAATAAAAATCAAATTCAAACAATATGATACTTAAAAACCCTAAATCTTAGAATCCGTTCAAATGAAATCGAAATAAATCTTAGACTTTTTCTGAACATTTGCTTTTTAGATGTGTCTATTCTTTTTATCTATACCTACCGTAAACATTATACAAAATCTGCAAAACAAATATTTGCAAGTTAAGTTTGGAAAAAAAGTCTAAGATTTATTTTGATTACGTTTGAACGGAATCTAAGATTTAGGGGTTTTAAGTATCATATTGTTTGAATTTGATTTTGTTTTTTTTAATGTTCACATAATTTAAATTATTTGATACAAAAATTTATTACTAAATATAGAAATAAATAAATCAAATATCTTAATATCTGTCCCTTCTCGGGCTTAAATAGAGCAGGAAATAAATTTTGTTTTTTTTATTTGTTCTGCAAATTATGTTTTTGTTTAATATCTCAAGTTTTTTAATAACTACTGCATTCAGATGAGCTCATTTCAAAATGAACTGAGGGTACCATCATCAGGACTTCCTTTATGTGGTATCGTATCACAATTACTGGTGTAATTTACCCAGGGACATAGCTAGAAGTGAATTATGGGGGGGAGGGTACGCTCAAGAGGACGTCTGAGGTGCTCATATTTTTCTCTCTCATCCTCTGACGCAAGAAAAAAAACTGCGCCAACATGGTAAGTATTAGACATCTGTGCATAAAGGTGACGCATTATGAATATTCCAAATGTGCTTAAATTTTATTAACTCATAGAGATAGTGAATCAAAAGTTTTATAAAAATGGTACTACTCTATTATCCCGTTCACCAATTTCGCCAAATTCTACAAATCGCCAAACTAATAGCCAAATTATACATGCTGACATAATTTGTATTTTAAATAACGAAAAACCAAATAATTAGTAGAATATTAATAAAAATACAAATAAAAAGTCAAAATAAAAATCACTTAATGACATTTTAAACACGTGAATCTTATTTAATGTTATTGAATGTGACATTAACGATCATCCATTATTGGCATTTAATCTTATAGTTTGGCGATAATTTTTTGGTCGACGGGATAACCTAGTAGTGCCATAAAAATATTAACTTAAAGTACAAAAAACAGCTATTTTTCAACAGAAACTCTTTACGATATTTTAAAAATTAAATCGTGTAGTGTTTTATCATATTTAAATCATCGGAATAATGAATTTAATACAAGTTAATTCGGTACTTGGTTATCCCTTCAACCAATTCCGCCAAATTATATAAGTCGCCAAACTAATAGCCAAATTATACATATTGGCATTTTTTTTATAACAAAAGTACAAATAAATGGGTAAAACACTAGTAAAAAGTGGAAATAAAATCATTTGATGACATCTCTAAATACGTATAGGTATTTAATGTCATTGAATGTGACATTCACGATCATCCATTACTGGCATTTTATCTTATAATTTGGCGATAGTTTTTTGGTCGACGGGATAATTAAGTTGTACCAACAATTTATATCATTTTAAAAAAGAAAATAAAAGTGGTGTAAGTACGAAATCCCGAAGCAAATGTCATATATGCACTAGGCTTGGTGCATTTTTTTTTTTTTTTTTTTTTTTTTTTTTTAATGCCAATATGTCAAAAAACTCGCTTTCAAATACCAGTTACATATATATACTTAAGTTATTTTCCATTATTTTGCAGAGACAGGTAGAAAAAAGTTTAATTTACTTATTTTCTATATTTCTTCTGTTAGTAGCTTCTTGATCAATGTTTGAAAAAGTCCTTTTATTGTAAAAAATCATGCTTCATTTTGCTTTCTGTTGACGATTCTTGTATTTTTACGAAATGTTTGCAAATCTCCGTTTCATTTCTAATATGGCGTCGTAAATATACCATTTTTAATTCTTACAAAAGAAAAAAAATCAATTTTATTTTTTATTTATCACGTAAACATGATTAATTGCTACAGGAAATATGTCCATTGACCGCTGCATATTTTTTTGATTGGAGGGAATTATTTTTTAAACAATTAGATCCTTTGAAGAAAATTTGTGGAAGTGCGTACAAAATGTGGGAAAATGTCTAGTAAATAACTCGTTCAATGTTAAATTCCGTATTAAAATAACATTACGGAGTCACACTGGAAATAAATAAAGCATAGCACTGCCGTGCTATGCTTTAATTTTGATTTCAAAAGATAAAAGTCATCAATAAAATGACACATAACGACAAAAACAATGCACACGCAAGGCAAGCGGAAAATTCTATCCTCTGTTTATTAAACATTATTTATCTGATTACTGGGCAGAATTTTCCGGTACGAATTGATTTTTCCAAAGCGACATGACTTTCCGAACGACCCGATACAAAATTTAAAATCCTATCTTATGGTTATAGGAGAAGCACTGTACTGGTTTTGATTATAGCCAAATTACTGCACTACGCAGGCGCAATACGTCATCATTGCTAAGCCTATGGCGCACTACAGTGAGCACAATACATGCCGTGAACGCCTTTGGCGACTTTTGTCGATGCTTACAGTAGTCTACAGCACCCAACTCCTTGATGTCGACACTTGTCGACTCCCGCACTCGGACCCTTATTTCGACTTCTGTCGACTCTCGCACTAAAAAGGTTAAAAAATGAAATAATTAACAGTTAACGATGTGCAGATAGATAAATTTAAAATTTTTATTTTGCCAAAACACAATTTTTCTTAAATTTTGCAAATAATGTATGAAATATTAATATGCGGATTGCATATAATATATTGATTAATATGCGGAGGAAGGGGCACACTGTTTTAGTACTGCCAAATATTAGAATACCGATATTTTTTTATTAGATATTTAACCCTGACCACATCAAGAAGTAATACAACAACAAAAATAACTATTCACGTTGAGCACTACATCTGACCCCACTAGAACAACGACTGCTCCAGAACCTACAACTAGTACAATCTACAACTACAACTGCGATTGTATTCAATAACTGCTACCGCTGAAAATACAGGGTGAATCTAAATTCTTGGGCAAAACTTTAAGGGATTATAGTATACATAAAGACAAACAATATTAAATAGGAAACTAAGGATCCCAAACGTCTTCCGAAGAAGATAGGCGTCATTAAGGATTAAAGTTTTGGATCCAAAATTTCAAATGATTATAAAAAACAGAAAAATCGGTCAATTTGTTTGTGATTTTCGCTAAAACTATTTTTTATGTCATTATTTTCTTAAAAATAAATTTTAAAGATAAAATTCAAAAAAAGCACTTTAGACTTGGACGAACAGCTATTTTTTACTGTTATTTTTTGTGTCTCATTAAATGCTTTCAAAAGCTTAAACTTAAATTTTAAGCTCAAAATCTGAATCGTTGGAAGTAGTTAAGTAGCGCAAACTGAAAAGTGTTCAGGAGTTGAAATCTAAACTCTTCTTCCTCCTGAACACAGTTCAATTATTTCCGATCTTGGTCTCTTAGACCACGCAGAAACTATTATTCCCTACACGTAAAATAAACGAGAGAGGGAGAAAATAAAATAGCAAATTTATTCATAACAGACATGAACAATTCTTCCGCGCAAAATAAAAAGAAACAATTTGATGTAGATTAGTGCTTTTGTAGCACTTTCAATTACAGCACCATCTGGAGGTTATATCCTTCTGTACTACACATTGCCCGTCAATCGGGGTTGTCTCCGTGGCCGAGTGGTTAAGACACCAGGCTTTTAATCGCTTGGGAGCATAGGAGATTGTAGGTTCGAATCCCACTGGCTCCATTGCACACACTCTTTGTGTGGAGCTCCCGGCTCTCTTCTCTAGTGTTGTAAAAATTCCTTGTGCTATTCCGTCCCTGCATATTGATGATGACTTATAAGCAGGCTTTCATGTCGAGCACACAAGTCAAATGTATGTTATAAAAAAAAAGTCAATCGGGTGACACGGACCGTCATTACGTAATGGCTGTAAGTTATTTCTTGTAATTAAAAATTATTTCTTGCTATTTTGAACTGAGAAATTGCTCATGTCTGTTATGAATAAACTTTTTTTAAAATTTTGTGATCTTTCGCTTGTTTATATTACGTGTAGGGGGTATTAGTTTCTGCACGACACTAGGATCGGGAATAACTGAACTTTGTTCAGGAGTGTGAGGGAGGGGGGAATTCAAATTTCAACTCCTGTACACAGTTCAGTTTGCGCTATTTAATCATTTTCCATTCATTTACCAAATCATTTCCAATTTTTCCCAGCGATTCAGATTTTGAATTCAAATTTAAGTCTAAGCTTTTGAAAACATTTAATGAGACACGATGTATAGTCGTTCGTTACTCCAAAGTCTAAAGCGCCCTCTATCGGCAGTTTTTTAACTTCCTCTTTAAAATTTATTTTCCAGAAAATATCGATATAAAGAATAATTTTAACGAGAACCGCAAACGAATCGATCAATTTTTCTGTTTTTATCATCGTTTAAAATTTTGGACTATAAACCTTACTGGCGCCTATATCCTTCGGAAGATGTTTGGGACCCTTAAATTGCTATTACACAAGGGGTCAAAGTTGCTTCAAATTCCAGGCATCTCCATATGTTATATCCTATGGCTCTTGGGGAGTCACTCGGAAAGCAAGCAACCATTTTGTATCGAAGCGTCTTTGACGCCTGAAACGAACGAAGATATATGAACGTTAGAACCAAAATGTAGCATTTTTAGTGTATCAAAATTGAAACTATTTCGTTTATCCTAAATACCAGTACTTAACTCCCCTTTTTTTTTTTAAATAATGTTAATATTCACATAATTTACGTTATTGTAACAATTTGAAGCCTGTTTTAAACTCAAGCCGTTAGGATAGTTACTGAAATGATAATTTTTCACTTCATTATATAAAATAAGTAAAATGTCATCAATATATCTGAAACATTTAATGTTTCTAGATATTGCTAATTGTTCTTCATGCATAAATAAAAAAATATCCGCTAAAATTGAACTGCAACTTCCCACCATCGGAATCCCCTAATTTGTCTGAAAACTTTTTTACTGTCAAACAAATAATTTTCGCATACAATAAATTAAAAAAAATCATTGAAGTAATCTTGATCAATACCTGAAAAATTAAATCTATTAAAAAATTCCATTATTTTAATTTTTAAACTGTCCAAATCTATACTATTATACAAACCTTCGAAATCATATGCATATAAACCTGAAATGTTTTTAAACTGAATTTTTCGCTGAACCAAATCGAAACTGTTTTTAATAATGCATGTTGGATTATTCATAAGAACTTTATCAAAGATATCTTTCAATAATTTCAACAATTTTTATTTCCATTTAATAAATAATATAGTTTACTGCGTCGGATTAAGCATCTCATTTCCAATTAAAATATATCTTTGAATTGAAGTTTGAATGAAATACAGGGTTATGAAAAATCGAAGAATGCGATAAACAAGATTACAAATATCTCGGCAACTACTAATCCGATCGATTTCGTTCTTTATGCAACATTTGTGTTATTTTATTGCCTTTTACGTCCTTTCCTTATAATAAAAAACTACGAAAATTTTTATGTACCTTTCATGAGAACGAATTTTTTGGAAGTCCGAAAAAAAAATACTTCCGGATAATCGATGTTACTGATATTAAATATGCTTCGTCCAATTCTTACATACATAGTACATACAAAATATCAAGTCTCTATCTCAATTTGTTCGAGAGATAGGGCGGTTACAGACAGACAGACACATAGACGGAAGGAGGGCAATTTTTTTTTTTTTTTTTTTTCTAAAAATATGTTTTTCGGAATCTCTAATATATAAAACGTGTAAATCCGTCAAAAAAAATTTCGATTTTCAAAACGATTGCAAGATTTACCTTATACTACGTATGATGGGTAAGTAATATAAAGCAAGATTAGTAGCCGACGGATCAAGACTTAAATTCGAAACAAATTATCAAGAATCGTATAGTCTAGTAAAGAAAACTGAATAATTTCGAACTTTATTGGCAGTCATAGCAACGAAAGGATACAAAATAAGATTTTTCGACGTAAAAACAGCTTATCTGAATTTAGATCTAGAAATTGCTGTTTATATGAATCCATGTGAAGGTCTACAAGATGAAAGGAGGGAAAATACTACTGCCTAACAGGAAATTCATATGGGTTGCCAAATGCAGGAAGATGCTGGTACGAAAAATTAATTAATCTGTTTTATAAAATTGGATTACAGTCGTGTCGTGTAAAGCAGATTCTTGTGTGTTTGTCAGTAAAAAGGATAATAAATTTAATACAGTTTGAATGTAATCGATGGAATAATCGATAGTGAATCCCAAGAACTAATTAATAAATTGATACAATAGAATTGAATAAAGAAGCAAAAATTAGAGATCTGAAGAAAAATATCAAATTTTTTGGTACTGTTCTTGAAGAAAATAACGGAGAATTTTCGCTAAGTATGCTGAAAAGATCTTAGGAAGATTTGATATTGAAAATTGTAAAAGTGTGAAATACGGAATAAATTTAAATCAGTATGAAAGCGAAAGCAAAAATTATGCAACATTATATCGAGAAATGCTCGAAATAGAGGTCTGCACGGGCCGGAATTTCCAAGCCCGGCCCGGCCCGGCCCGGCCCGTAGGAAAGTTATTTCGGCCCGGCCTGGCCCGTTGTAAAACTCAAAAGTTCGGCCCGGGCCCGGCCCGGCCCGTTTAAATTTTTATATTTTAGGCCCGGCCCGGCCCGTACAAAAATCAGCGAAAACAGGCCCGGCCCGGCCCGGCCCGTTTTGGCCCGTTGCAATTTCTACGATTTCTAAAAAATTCAGATTTTTATCATATAACTAAGATTTCTTTAAAGAATACTGCATACATATCTATGGAATGATTTTACAGTATATTTTATATCTACGACACATTAACAACATTAATGATTACTTAGATTCTTAGGCTTTCAACATTCGAATAAAGATTCATTAAAAAATTAATGTGGCTTAGAATAAAAGAAAAAAGAAAGAAAGCTAAAAACATCGTTAATTTTGAAGCTGTTTAATAAAAGAAGATTTATAAATACATTTCTATATCATTTTATTATAAATTTCAAATCCAAATTCATTCTTAAATTCAAAGAAGCTCCTTTCTGATACATTTCTAAATTCATTTTTCCCCCTCAGAAATGCATAAGATTAGCAGATATCTTTATTCAGAAACTATATAATCGAATGGCATTATCCATTTTTTGATACAAGCAATTTAAGAATACTGCAAACAAAGGAAATACTGTCATAATTAGCGTTTAGAATAGAATTTCCGGAAGCAATAGCAAGGGAAGGGAGAAAAACCTGCAATCATTTGAGAAACTATTATATCTCAACAAGGTTATACAAGTATTTTATTTACCAAAAATGAAAAACGCTATTCGATTCCAAATCCCTTCAATAGTTAGGCTTATCACTTTTATACTTTTACAATTAAAATTAATCAGAAAATGTGACAAACTTTCGCATTATTGAGAAATTAATTTAAAAATTATCAAGATGTATATATATCCGAAGACTAAGCTAACATAAGTTTTTTATCCCTAATAATAATTTTACAAATCATGTTTTCTGCCAATAATTAAGTCTAGTACCGGTCCGGCCAGTCTATATGTAGAAAAATAATGCAAGCGTGATCTTGGACCGGCATGAGTCAGCTAAAAAATATTAAAACGGGTTACACATAATGTAATTCTCCAATGCCGATACACTGTGCATATTTATATTGATGCTGTCAAACTAGTATGGCCACATTTATACTTATTCTCGTTAAAATCATTTTCGTTGAAAATAGCTCATATTTTATCGTTTCTGCTTAAATCTTCAGAACAATTTTTTTTATCGGCCCGGCCCGGCCCGTCTGGCCCGTTCAATTTTTTTGCCGGCCCGGCCCGGCCCGTTTATGTTGTTTGTCGGCCCGGCCCGGCCCGTTGAAAAAACTATTCTAAATCTGCCGGCCCGGCCCGGCCCGTTAGAAAATTCGAAACGATTCCTCCGGCCCGGGCCCGTGCAGACCTCTAGCTCGAAAGTATACGATATCTTGTAAGAGGAACAAGGCCAGATTTGGCTTTCACTTTAAATAATTTGCCTCAATATGCAAAAGATACTAGAGAAATCCATTTACAAGCAGTGAAGACAATTTTGCGGTACATTCAAGGAACTAAAAACTACAAACTTAGAGTTAAAAATAAAAAGGGCTAACTATCACTTTGTTCTGATGTTAGCTGGTATACACACAATATTCAAAATTATTTGATGGATATATCATAAAAGTAGGAGAATCATTAATTGGATGAAAAAGTAATAAACAGAAACTGGTTGCATTTTCTGCAATAGAATCTGAACATTTAAGTTTATGGGATAGAGTTTGTGAGGGAATGATTCTCTTCGAAGAATTATATCAAAAAGAAATGTTGAAGCGTCCAATAGAAATCAGTACTGATAATTAATCTATAAGTGATTGGATCAAAAACTCAGGAATAAATAATCGTAATTAACATATCAGCAGAAAATATTATTTTGTAAAAGATGAAAGAATGAAAGGAGAAATCTAAACGAAATATCTAAATTCATCTGAACTGAAATATCATGACTAAGAATTTGAGTTATGATATGTGTCATGAAAAAACACATTACTAGTAAACCGGGAGGCGGCAGCACAGACAATCATCTCATCGAGTTCACGGATGAAAATCTAGGATTGGTTAAAATCTCAACTCGTATAATAAAATGCAATTGGTCTGTCAGTTAAGTCATATGTTGGTGGAAAATACTTAAAAACCCGATTTTTGCAACTGATTCATAGGTTTACCATTGTGCTTTCCTGCGCCAAAAGTATAAAAACACGGTGGATTAGAAGTAAGAAAACATAATGGAAAATATATGAATCAACCGCTAAAATCGGGTTTTTTGGTGTTTTCCACCAAGGTATGACTTAGCAGATTGATTGAATTTATTATGCGAATTGAGATTTAACTCTTCCTAGATTTTCATCTGTGAACTCGATTAGATAACTATCTGCGCTTCACCTTCCGGTCTAAAGTCTAGGAATTGCTGAGAATTCGTCACAAGAGAATAATAAAATTATATCTGTGGTTTTGAAAAAAATGACTTATCGATATAGAAAGATTCTATTCGTATCTATGAAGGCATTTTTGCATCAAAATGATGTTATATATAATTTGCATATGGCATTACAATTATATTATGACTTTATTTTAATCCAGAAATGCTTTCAGAGATACAAATAGGTCATTTCTATATCGATAAGTGATTTTTTTCAGAAACACAGATACAGATAGAACCTTATTGTTCTCAGGTGACGAAATATTAACATGAAAAAAAAAGGAATTTTTAAGCAAAGTCGCATGAGAATAATTAAGTTTCATTACTTCATGTATTCAATCTATTTTTTTTGTTGCAAACAAAAAATGTAAGATGTTCTGACATGAGATTTATAGATATGTTGTAATTATTTTTGTTTTGATATGTGTATTCGATTTGTGGTTGTGATGCGATTGTCTAAAAAATGTTTTGTTTGTTTAAAAAAGTGATATTTATTGTGAAAAAATATATCATAATTTTTAACTAAAATGTTAAGAAAAATAATTAACAAAATGCATTTTAAATATTTTTTTTTTTTTTTTTTTTTTTTTTTTAACAGAGCATCCGATTTCTTAATCCTCTGGATCCCAAAACCGCCCGAGACATTTTGAGATATTTTAATTCGTATATCTTAATTCCCACCACAAAATTAAAACAGCAATATTTGCTTTAATTAACAACAGAAAATTCCGTATTTAAATAAAACGAAATTAGCCATTGAATTTTTTTGGTGTAAAATCAGATTTTATGAACTACATAATTTCTAGAACGTGTATATACACTGGACTTGTCTGTTGTTTGTCATGGTGAAAATCGTCCAATAAGGAAAGCGCTTTCTTAATGCATTACTATGAAGAGGCTGAGTAACGATAATCCAGACTGTTAAGATGTCATAAAAGTCATAAACTGGACTTGTCTGTCGTTTATCATGACGGAAATCGTCGAATGAATGATTAATGGTGATCACAGCGAAATCTAGTGGGTCTAATGTACAGATGTCGTGACGATCGACATTTGTTATGATGACGATGAACAGTAGCATTGTTCAACATTTATGGGATACAATTTTTAACACTTTTAAAAGCATGGAGTTGTCGGTTTCTAATCTTCTAGATGTTGTACCTGCTATGACTTCTTTAAGTATAGGAGCCTAATCAATGCGATATTTAGATGAAAATTTTAGGAATAGCTTCAAGTGACGTCATTTATTATTCATATTTACTCTCTTTTCATACTCCATGGTAAAGCGTTCTTCAGCTGCACTGAACAATGTACAATGAATTGATGGCAACATGATTACTTGTTTACGTTTCGTTTTGTTGATTTTTTGTTTGAAAGCATGGCCGGCACAAGTTCAGAATTTGCGCTTAGTTTTAAAATTATTAAAAAGTGCTCCACCACTAAAGCTCGAGCATCTCTGCTTACTCTTCCACATGCTACCGTCCGTACTCCAATTTTCATGCCAGTTGGAACACAAGGCACTCTCAAAGGCCTTCTACCTGAACAGTTGGAACAGTTAAATTGTAATCTTATGTTATCTAATACTTATCACCTTGGTATGAGACCGGTAAGGAACGTTTCTAATGATTTAAATAGGTGATAATCTGCTGACATTTAAAATTTTTTAGTCAATTTTCAGTCTTTTTTTTGGAGGGGAGGGATTAAATGATTTTGAAATCGATTAATTTTATCATAAAACATCTATTTTACAGATAACATGCAACCTTTGGACCTTAAATTATTTTATAATTTTTTCTTAATAGTTCGCAATACAGATGTCTTTTTTTTCTGTTTGTGCTTTTATCATCTATCGAATAATTTAGATTTTAATTTTTTTTAGGGCAAAATGTCAAGAACAAAATAGAAAAATGTCATTAAATTTACTTTCAATAATTAGGGCAGCAATTGTATTCATACTCTTATTCCAATTAACTAGAATCTACTATGTATTACACTTAATTTAAGCATCTAATTCAAAATCTAAATTGTGTAGTCAGGATGAAAAGCAAGGATTTTTTAATACTCTGTTTTATTTATTTTCTTTATAGCAGATCTTTTTTTTTTTTTTTTTTTTTTTTTTTTTTTTATTAAGGATATGCTTGGTATGTATGTAGTATTCTTTAAAAACATATTTATTGTATCTTAAGAAAAATTGAACTTTCTTGAAAAACTGTGTTGGATTGGGCTTGGGTGAAACCTTTAATTTTCACATCGGGCTAGGCTAGGAATGTGCCAAGTTCCAAAATAGACACAAAATATTTATATAAAGGAATTTATTTATGTTTTTGCACTTTATCAAATTTTGACACCCATCACAAAGGGGAAGATTTGCGTTTTTTTTTTTTTTTTTTTTTTTTTTTTTGGTGGGGGCACAAAATTAAAAATTTGCTCCGGACGCGTAGCTTTTATTTTGAATGGCTCTGGTAATCTTAAAATTTCTGGTCATGCTACACCAGTGATTGTGGGACATTTAAAAAATAAATTAAAGGTGAATTCCATTTTGTGACAGACATGACTGAGAGAACATTTTTGCTCATTTTTAGGTACTAAATATTAATTGATAGTTAAAAAATTGCATGGGGCAATGATATGCAAATATGTGCTTTAAGTTATAAAAAACACTAAAATTTTTATTTATGAAAAAACTTAATTTAATAGAGGGTTAAAGCCTGCCATGACAGACATGACGAAATTTAGACACAGATTTTGACTGGCCATTTGCTCTTAATTGGTATGCATACCAAGTCCAGATTTTTTTAGGAATCAAAATAAGACTTAAATATATATGAAGCATAAAGAAAAATATTAAAAAATTTGTAAATAGAAAAAATTAAAAAATATTTATCAGCGTGACAGACATGACATAGTTTTGTGACAGGCATGACACGCGTAAAATTTTCGCTGAATTTGAGTATTTTTTTCTTAAGTATCACTTTCTTTTCTTTTTATCACAACTCGGTGATCACAATATGTTATAAAATTGGTATATTATGTTATAGGAATCACAAAATGAATAATAAAAAATATATAAAATTTATCACTAGTGTCGGAGCTGAAACATTTGCTGATATTTGGTCCTTCTCATACCAGATATGATTTTCAGGTTCAAATTTAAACATGCTTTTAATTTTAGTTGGTACTAAGCATTTTATTTTATACTGTGTCTCTGCTATTTGTGTTATTATTCCATGATAAATCTTATTATCGTATTGCACATTCAGCCATTGGCAGTATTACTTTGATGCATTTTCCAAGAGGTAATTTTCAGTATAGGCACCAGTATTGAAATTGAAAAGAGTATTCCTTTTTTTTTATACTGAGAAATGAGGCTATAAAATATTATGCAGAGTACACATGATCGGAAATAGTGTGACTTTCTTGTTTCAGGCATTGTTTTGATTACTTGCCATGTCAGATTAAGTTTTATTTTCATTATTTGTATTTTTTCTTGTGATTCATGCAAGACATTGATTCCAGGACCAACTTTCCTTGCAGCTTCAGCACATTTACATGATGTTCTAAGATTTATACTTCTGGCTTGAGTAGCATCACGGAATTGATGCTTAATGGTCCCACCAATGCCATTAATGCACTCTTTTCTGTGTGATGTTGCTGAAAAATGCCAGACTGTTGGGAATTTGTTTTGTGTCATTGAAAATATCATACCTTTTTATCTGAAGTGTTATTGTTGTTGTTCCATCAGATTGGAATTCAATCTCTTTGATTTTTAACTTTGAATTATTTATCATGAATTTTTCAATGATCAAATTGTTAAACATTATAACAGCATATTTTTAATGATTACCATAATCAGATATCACTATATAATGCTCTGAAGAAACAGTGACTGAGTCACTATAACAATAATATACAATTGTAATATATATATATATATAGCAGAGGAAGTATTCTGCTAATGAGCAGATTGAATCTCGTCCTGATAAATATGCAAATAGTTTTCACTGAAATCGGTTTGTATCAGAAATTTACTATTTGGCAGATCTTCTTTTAAATTATAGAAAACTTTAGATTGTGTATGTTTCACATAAAGAAATACCATAGTCATCAATACTAAATTAAATAATAATAACTTTCAAATCACAAGATTAAAGTAAAACTGCTTGAAAAAATAATTGTGGCAAATAATATATCTATTACAAAAAAATTGGTATCAACATAATTATCTGGTAATTATTACATGCATTCTAAATTTAAGCATTTCGTTGAGTTGAGTTGTAAAGAAATATTATTGCCATCAACACAAAGTTAAATAATTACAACAGTAACTTTCAAAGCAAACGATAAAGGTAAAATTGCTTGAAAAACTATTTGTGATAGACATGACTAATGTGACAGACATGACAAAATTTAATGCTTTATATTTCACTCAAATTTTAAATTTATCTTTAAATTTTTTTTTCAACTGTTCCTTTTGACTTATAAAAAGAGAAAATAAAGTATTAATAATTTTTATCCAGTAGATTTTCTTGAAAATAAAAAAATCTACATTTTTTGTGATAGACATGACATGAAGACTAATATAAAGTTTGGGGGCAATAGCAAAATAATTAAAATGTTTTGAGGGAAAATTTTGGTGTTTTTATGCATACTGTTAGCCATTCTTTTGAACGATATATTTGCTTCAAAATTCTATGCAGCATTAAATGCATCAAGGTAAAGGTTAAAATTCACGGTCGCCACTGGCCACAGGGCTACTAAATGTAAAAAACTGGCGACTTTATGTTATGCATCTGATCGCCAAAATGGCAATCAATCATTTCCAAAAAAAAAAAAAAAAATCAGTCATAAATCTGAAAATTAAGACATAAAATACATCGCAAATTTCGACAAATGGTCGCCGAAAATAACCAATTTCGCCAATCGTTGGATGAACAATTGCTAATTTCGTCAAAGGATCGAGGGGAAACGCAAATTTAATCAAAGGATTTCAACAAATTTTGGTAAAAAATCGCGAAAAAAAAAAGTAAATTTCGTCAAGAAATGATGAAAATGCAGCAAATATCCTCAAAATAACGCAAAAATATGACAAATTTCATCAAAATATCCCGAAAAACCGGCAAAAGATCATGAAAAAACAGCAAAACTTCTCCAAAAGATCGCAAAAAAAGCGGCAGATTTTGTCGAAAGATCGCGAAAAAAGGCAGTTTTCTTCAAAAAAAATTGCGAAAAACGGCAAATTCTGTCAAAGAATGCGGGAAAATGACAGTTTTGTCCAGGGTTGGCACGGTTTAAACCAATTGGTTTTAACCATGGTTTAAACCACGGTTTAAACCAACTGGTTTTTTCTCAAAAAAACCAATTGGGTTTTTTTCGAAAAAAATCAAATGACATTTTCTCATTTTTCTTTATAATTTAAGACTTACAAATTATTGAATATAAGTATTTTATACTTTTTACATTTTACTTCAGCAATAAGCATTGGTTCTAGTGAATCTATATCAATTTTTATGCATAGGTTGAAAATCAGTATGCATTGGAGAACATATTCTATTGCTCTAAAGCAAAAGCTTAGAACATATGAATTGATCAAAGATAAAATAGATAAAAATATTCAGTATTTAGTATAAAATATTTTCATTAAAAAAGAAAACGCAGATTATTTAAAGCAATCTATCATAACATGCACAATTATTTTGAATATGGAGCTACATAACTTGATGATCTTTCAAATTTTGAACAAACTGTAAAAGATTTTTTTTTTTTTTTTTTTTTTTTTTGATTGGGGAGATTGTCTTTAAGAATTAAAATCAAAATATGAAGTTAAATAAGAGAGTATTTAAAAATGTGTTCCTAGTTATAGCATTTTAATAATACCAATCAAATTTTTTCCCTTGTTATCTGCTGAATCTAATGACCAAAAATGTATATTTCAAATTGACACTCAAAAAACAAAACCCTCAAGAAATATTTCAAATTTATTTTTTTAAAAATATATGAAAAAGAATATTATATTTGTCAAACTACATCAAATGTTTATTATTAGTAATCAAAAGATTATTTATAAGATTTTTCAAAGTATCAATGTTTCACAGTGCAGAGTAATTTATTCTTTAAACATACGACTTTTTACTAATTGTTTAAATTAAAGTATGAATTTTTTCAATTTTCTACATAATTCACTGTAATTATTTCATTTAAATTATTTTCAGATGAAATTATACTATTTATAATCCAACAATATCTATTTTTATCAATAAATATGTATGTATATGTAATAAAAAAGCATGTTTTAAAAAAACCCGGTTTAAACTAAAAAAACCTGGTTTAAACCAAAAAAACCGGTTTTTTTGGTTTTTTAAAAAAAAAAACCTGGTTTTTTTCCAACCCTGGTTTTGTCAAAAAATCACTAATAAACAGCAAACTTCGTTCAAAAATTGCGAAAATATGACAAATTTCTCCAAAAGATCGCGAAAAAACGGCAAACTCTCCAAAAGATCACAGAAAAAAAGCAAACTTCTCCGATAGATCGCGAAAAAAGGCAGTTTTCTTCAAAAAAAATTGTGAAAAATGGCAAATTCTGTCAAAAAATGAGAAAAATGGCAAATTCTGTCAAAAAATGAGAAAAATGGCAATTTCATCAAAAAATCGCTAATAAGCAGCAAATTTTGTTCAAAAATTGCGAAAAAACGACAAACTTCTCCAAAAGAATTTCGGATCAGGATCGCAAAAAAACGGCAAACTCTCCAAGAGATCGCCGAAAGAGGCAAACTTTTCCGAAAGATCGCAAAAAAACCAGCAAAACTTCCCCGAAAGATCGCAAAAAAAACGGCAAAACTTCTTCAAAAGATCACCAAAAAAAAAAAAGGCAGATCTCGTCAAAAGATCGTGAAAAAACTGCAGATCTCTTCAATAAATGGCAAAAAAACTGCAAATTCCATCAAAAAAAAAAAAGCGAAAAATACAATGTATTTATTATAGAAAATGCTATAAAACATTTTAAAGGGACACCAGTCCTTTGAAACAATTCAACAAACTCTCAATTTTTTTTTTTTTTTTCTTATAACTATAAACTTGAATGTTAAATCCATATACAAAAATATTAAATACACCACGGAAAACAAGTTAAAAAAAAAAAAAAAAATCAAACCTCTATTTTAATTAGGAAGAAAAAAAGCCTCAGTATTTTTCAAATAAGCAAAATATAAAAATCAGTTTAAGGCTTTTATTTATATGGGTCATTGTGCTGAATCTATTAACATAACTTACAATGATAATATAATTGTTGTGTTGATAAAAATGAGGTGTCAAAACATTCACAATTAGAGAAGCTTTCAGTTAATATTTTAAAAAAAAGAAAATCTATATTTTGACCAATTTCTAGGCACTGTGATCCCTTAACATAAGAAATATGTCAATGCAATATCCAATACAATGTAATTCACAAAAGCTGAGCATAAATGTTGTGAAAATTGTCGTAAATTTTTCCTTTACAAGATAATTACTTCTCAGTGGCATCCCTGATAGTAATTAGTGGCCACTAACTTGACAATAGTGGCTACTAAACATTCAGCCTCTATTGGCCACTGGCTACTAATACAAATATTGAATTTTAACCTTTACATCAAGGGACATTAAATTAGAGGTAAAAAAATAGCAAACTTTTGTCTTCAAGTTTAGTCTTCAGAGTAATAAACTAAAAAAAACTATTTTTACTATTATCTCATTATATCTTGTTATTTTCATTAAATTTGACATATTTTCTATCAACTGGAACAAAAAAATACAAATTTAGTTCAAATTAAATAAATACAAATTTAGTTCAAATTAAAAAAATGATGTCCATGTCGCATTTTCATGGAGTTCGCCTTAAATGACATACCTTTTCTAAAACTTTTTGGGTTTACATTCATTTCACCATTAAATCATATCAGTTTATCACTTTGGCCTTCCAAAAACGCCTTAGTTCTCTAAGGGATTGTGTTTACTGCAGGGCAGGGCTCGATAGAGCTAAATTGAAGCCTAGATTATTTTAATAATTTATGAATTAAATTTCAATTAGAATAATTAATTTGAATTTAAAAATATTTTATTAAAAAGGGACAAAAAATATAAAAATCAATGTATCGAATTTGTTAATTCTTATTGGGGGCAGGGGGTCTAAAATTTAGGGTCCAAACCCCTGGTAGCTCATAAAATAAGTAGTCTATACGCATACAACTGTTAAAATGTTCTCTAAGTCAACAATCGATGCAATTAAATACAGTTTAAAAAATCTGAAACACAGAAACTTTTTCTTTGTTTTGTGAAGTGGTCATTAACTGAAAATATGTTCATCATCCAAGCATAAAAATCTCTTGCAAAAGTATTTGAAAAAATTCATTCACTATAATATTTTGAACAGTTCGTTAACCAATCACCTATTATAACTTACTTTGTATTTTTACTAATTTATTCTTCTTATTTTTTATTTATTTATTTTATTGATTTTGCAGTTGTTTCAAATAAAGAGGCTTCTTTACATGTTGATTTTATTTAACAAAATTATTATTCTGATAATGTGTAATTATACCACAATATTATTATTTCATCTTTTGTTTAGGGACAAGAGATTATTGATAAAGCTGGAGGTCTTCATAAATTTATGAATTGGAAAAATGCTTTATTAACAGTAAGTTCAATTATTATATGCATATCTCCTTTTATTAACACCATTAATATTTGAATTAAATATATACCGGATGAATACTTTATTTGAATACTTTGTTGTCTGGTCAGCTATCTGTTTTGCAATAAGTAGTATTATTAAATAATCTAAAAAACTTTGTAAAATCACCATAAAAAAGAAAATTAAACAGGACGCGTTTCGAGCTTCAAAAATACCACTCGTCATCAGCTAATCCAAACATGTGTCACACTGTTTGGACTAGCTGATGACGAGCGGTATTTTTGAAGCTTGAAACGCGTCCTGTTTAATTTTCTTTTTTATGGTGATTTTACAAAGTTTTTTAGATTATTTATAAATTTATCGCCAGTGATTTCGGTGTTTCTCAATATAAGTAGTATTATTGATTTGTTAAAATTTTAATTGTCTTTTTAATTTATATTACAGTAGTAATTCAAACTGAAAGGTTATGTGTAAAATTTTAATTTTTAAGTACAATCCAAATTACAACCTGATATATATACATATTCAAATACAGTGAAACCTCCAAATAAGGGACACCTCTATTTAAGGGACAAAAGTTCCGGTCCCAGTCCCTTGGTATAGGAAGTGTAATGTATTTACCTCTGAATAAGGGACACTTGAAAATGAGATTAACCCTTTCGATTTGGGCGTTTCTTACACAAATTTTATTCAGTTGACACCAATTAAAAAAAAAAATTCCCTCAATTATATAATATCAAAAAAGAAACTTTAATTAAATGACAAATTCTATTTTCCTTTGTTACTGTATGACAAAAGCAAATTTTGCAAAGAAAAATGCTGACCAGGCACACTGGATATACGAATGCAAAATGTTAAAGGGGTTGATTTTTGCATTTGAGATATGTTGGTTATATGAGTTATGTTGATACAGATATATGCAACTCAACTGATGAGCATTTATTTATCCACAATTCAGATGAAATTATCGAAGTGTGTTTATCACTATCAGAGCAAGAGTTGACAGTGCAGACAATAATTCCATTGAGTTCACAGCTGAAATTCCAGAATTGGTTAAAAGTCGATTCATAAATTAAAATTCAATTAATCTGTCAAATCATATCTAGGTGGAAAATAGATATAAACCCAATTTTAGTGGTTGATTCGTAGGTTTATCATTGGGGTATCCTGAACCAGTCCTCCATATTTTCATAGATTTGAGTGCAAGAAAACAATGGTAAATCTACGAGTCAACCCCTAAATTTTGATTTTTAGGTGTTTTCCACCAAAATATAACTTAGTAGACCAGTTGCATATTAACATGCATATTGAGTTTTAATTAATTCTAGAATTTTTGCCGTGAACTCGATGAGGTGATTGTCTGTGTTGCCACTTCCCACTCTGTATTGAAAAGAATGCTGAAAATTGTGAGGGATGACTCTGAAAATGAAAGAGAAAGGAAAATTGTGAAATAAAGAATGTTACAGATGCTTTAAAATATGCAAAGCAGTTGAATACTTTTTTCGTAAATACTGTTATAATGAAGGACTAAGTAGGGTAAATGAATGTCTGAAAAGTTTAGTAGTAGAAGAATTTAAATCTGCATAACAGTCATTTTTTTATTGATTACGTCACAAGTAAGACTCTTTAAAATATTATTGCACTTTTTGCATTATAGAAACATTTACGTAAAAAATACAAATCAACAACTCTGCAAATCATTTACTAATTAAGTAATCAATTAAAAAATTAAATTAATTTTCTATTACTTTTGTGCCTAATTAATGTAATTTATAACCCTCGGGTACATTTAAACTTAAATTTTAATATTTTCTTATTTTTTATGTTTTTATGAATGATTAATTTTTAAAAAACTAAAAAACTCCGAATAAGGGACACCTCTATTTAAGGGACAAAAGTTCCGGTCCCATGGGTGTCCCTTATTTGGAGGTTTCACTGTATTCTAATTTCCAGCCTATAATCTGCAGATTATCTGTTCAAAAACTTTTTAAAAAAAATAAGTGTGGATTATCTAATGGTGAGGATTATCTGGTGAATTTTTTTTTAAAGCAGAATTTCTCCAAAATCCTATCAATCTTTGTTAATTAACACTATTAATCTTTGAATAAAATGTGTACTGAATGAATACTTTGTTTGAATGAATACTTTGTTGTCTTGTACGCTATCTGTTTTGTAATAAGTATTATTGATTTGTTAAAACCTTGATTGTCTTTTTACTTTCTTCTATCTTCAATAGAAGAAAATATTGTTATTAAAATTTTTTTCGACTTCCAGTTTTCGATGGATTTACACGTTTTAGGGTCAGATATACTAAAAAACATGTTTTTGCAAAATGTCTGTCTGTGTGTGTGTGTGTGTGTGTACATTCATATGTCGCCATTCTATCATCAAAAAGTGTATGAAGATATGTGTATAGAATTGAACCAAATTTTTTGTGAATGTTTTTGGCTGTGGCAAGAAAATTCTCCTTCAATTTTGAAATATTCTGCCAAAAGAGGGAGCTGCAATAAAAATTTTTGTGCCATTTTCAGTATTGTACCAACTAAAAGTGTATGAAGTTGTACATCAAATTGAACCAAATTTTTTGTGATGACTATGGCTAATTGGTCCTCCCTGAATTTGAAAAAAATCCATCGTAAGGGGGCACTGCAATAGCGATTTTTGAGCCATATTTTTCCACAGAAAAGTGTATGAAGTTCTTCATAGAATTGAATGAAATTTTTTGTGTAAGTGTTTGACTATGGTCAGCAGACCCTCCCTGAATTTGAAAAAAATCCACCGGAAGGAGGCGCTATGATTGCGATGTCTGTGTCATTTTTATTATTTTATCATTAAAAAGTGTTTGATGTTATGCATAGAACTGAACTAAATTTTTTGTGTAATTTTTTTTTGGAGTATGGTGAGTAGATTCTTCCTGAATTTGAAAAAAATCTGAATATCGTTCTACTGTTCATCGTCTTGTGCAGATAAAGAAATTCATTTTTGTTCTGATTAATTGACTGATGCAAATCATAGTTGGTATAGTATTGAATTAATAATATTAATGCATTAACGTGTGTAACTAAATTTTGAAATATTAAAATGTACATATAAGATAGAAAAAAGTTTTAGGATTGGCACATCCAACTTGTTAATTTATATTACACTAGTAATTGAAATTGAAAGGGTATGTGTAAAATTTTAATTAAGTACAATCTAAATTACAAACTGATATATATATACATATTTAAATACTGTAATTTCCGGCCTATAATCCTCAGATTATCTGTTAAAAAACTTCAAAAAATTTAAGTGCGGATTATCTGCTGAAATTTTTTTAAAGGAGAATTTCACTAAAATCCAATTTCTACCAGCAGTTATAAAATAAAAATGTAAACAACTATCTCACAATTGTCTGTTTTCGACCATTCGTGGAGTTGCTTGTGATTGGTTCGCATATGACGTATGTGTTCTAGAGGAGCGATTTCAGATTTTTATGTTATATTTTCTTAGCCTTTTGGCAACATGTTTCTGTGAACAACAAACGTTTCTCAATTCATCTCATTCAAAAATTGCAATCTCAGTCATCTAGATGAAACAAAGAGTTATGAAATAATAATTTTATACAGCAAAAATTATCCTGCCACATGAATAACAAACACTACCTAATGGCAATTTATAGCTACATTACGCTGCAACTACGATATGATAATGATTAATTTGATTAAATATCGATCATCTTAATCAGTAAAACTGATGTCGATCGCAAATTCATTTCATAACTTGCAGGGATAGGAAAATCATAATAGAGAAAACGTATTATTTAACACTGCAGAGTTTAAATTGAATGTTAATAAAAAAAAGATGTTGAATGTGAAAATGACTTAAAAACAACAATTGTTATAGAATTATTTGTATTCAGAAAACATTTTAAATATAAAATTCTATGAAAAAAATAGATTGCAATTATTTTATGATTATTTTATTACAATTATCATTTGAATACAGCAACTAAATAAATAGTGAGGTTTACATACTACTTTTGAATATTGAAAACAATGTATAATCTTCGTATAGTCTGGCGTATAATCTGCTGATTAAATGTGCGTGTGGATTAAATGCTGCCACAGATTATAGGCTGGAAATTAAAGTAATACTAATATTGTTCATGATTTTATTATTTCATAACTGTTTTGTAGACACAATTAATATTTTAAGTTCATTGTCTTTTAAATAGTTGTATTACATTTCATCTACACATTTTCATTTTTCAGTCTAAATTTATAGAATTTAAAAAATATTTTTATTTTTCTTATTCAGAAATATATTAAATTTTTTATATCTTACTTTTATTTATGTTTCTTGCGATATATAAAATTTGTTGTGTTGTGTTTAGCTTTTAATTTAAACAACCTTTCTGGTGTTTCCATGATGTGTCTGCATCATTAAATCGTGTTTTCCATGATATCCACACATCTAAACACTGGTCTATCACATGTCCAAAAAATGTGCCAAAAGAAAATCACAAATAATCATTGCCTTATGATAGATATTTGTCCCAAACAATTTATATTTCAGAAATAAAATTTGTTAAAAGATCCATATTTAGCAACAAAATGTATGATTATGAGCATGACATGAATTTGAAACATAACTTTCTATGAATTTGATTATTATACTATTTTCTAGGTATAGTGAAAACATTGTGTAGAGATATTTTTTTTTATGATTTTCTGTTATTTATTTTGCAGAGCTAATTTCAACTGTATTGTTTTAATCTTGAATTGCAGTTTAAGTTTGCTCTTATAAATATTTTGAAATCTCAATTCTGTTTTGAATTGGAGTTTAAAAAAGGACATAAAATGATATTTTTTTTATTACTTTTCTATAAAATCTGTTAAAATGAAACATAAAATTAATAAATTTTGAATATTAGTTTTATGTGCCAATTTTTTTTCGTAATTAATAAATAAAATTAACTTTATGGATATATTAACATTTTAGTGTTTTAGAATTATCTCTTTCATTATTATTGACTGGCCTTTAAAAAAAAATAAATAAATAAATAAAATCATAATATTAAATAAGTTGATTTTACTTGTCTTAAAAAATAATTGCTATTGACCTTTTATTAGGACAGTGGTGGTTTCCAGATGGTATCATTAGTAAAGCTTTCAGAAGTTACCGAAGAAGGTGTCAAATTTGTATCTCCTTATGATGAAAAGGAGATTCTGCTTAGTCCTGAAAAATCAATTGACATACAGAATAGTATTGGTGCTGATATTATAATGCAGTTGGATGATGTTGTAAGCAGTACAATATCAGGGCCCCGAGTTGAAGAAGCTATGCATAGGTATGTTTTTGAATGATGGTTACATTTTATCAATTTTATGATAATTTAATACAAATACAGTAGAACCCCGCAAATTAGGACCCCGTTAATCTGGTTCTCCGCATAATCCGGATCAGTCTGGTCAGTTTCTTTTTCAAAGTTTAAAAAGCGATCGGCGAAATTTCTGTAACATTAATTCATTTCATTTTCGTATTCTGAATAAAAAAGTTTTTCTCTGAAATATTTTCGGAAAAATACCTTAATCTTTTACATTTCAACTCTTTGATGTTACCTTAAAAAAAAAAAAAAAAAAAAAAAAAAAAAGTATCACTTAGTCTGTAAGCAAGTTGCTGAGAGTACTCTCCGAAAGTCGTGGTAGAATTTATGGTCTACAAATTGAGATTTCTTGTATTAGGAGCAAGCTTGAAACAGAAGGAAAAATATTCGAAAATGAATGGGAAACTATACCTGAAGATTTTGTGAGCATGTTAAAAAAAAATTTATGGTTGTTGAGATGTTGATATCATCGACATTAGCAATTGAATGAAGCAAAAAATAATGAATTTTGAAAAAGTTGAAAAGAAATTTTGAAAGTGAAAGTGAATTTTGAAGAAGATGACTCAGATCAAAACACTATCATCAATTAAGTATGATCAACCAAAAAATTATTTATCATAATGAAGCAACATTTTAATGAAGATACATACATACATACATAGTGAAGATACATTCATTTTAATGAATGATTAACATTATAATGAAGCAACATTTTTATTTTGAACATCAGGTGGAGACTACACCCAACAAACTAACTATACTGAAACGGATGCTTGACCTTTTGCAGCCCGCAAAAGTTATACAAAACTGGCACAGCAGAATATTTCATAATTACAAAATAAACATTTTTACTGTCTGTGAATATTCAGTATGTATAAAATAAAGGTGACATTCTGTAAGTATGTTTTATTTAATTTTTTTTCTCATTCTCTGGATAATCCAGATTTTCGATAGTCCAGATTGGGTCTGGTCCCAATTAATCCGAATTATCAGGGTTTTACTATACTTAAATTTCCCAGATGTTTAATGAGAAAAGGCAAACATAATTTTCAAAATGTTTGATTTAAAACAAACTTAGTTATAAATTTTAATCTAAAATTTAAAACAGATTCTTCTATGTAACAAATGACATGGAATTAAATGAATGATAATTACACTTTTAAACATACATTTTATTTTCTGTTACTAGTCTTATTTCGTAGTTATTAATTTATTAAATAAATATATATCACAAATTTAATATAAAAAAATGTGCATATTTTGTCATGTGTTGACTAGATGCAAGATAGTGCCAATTAAAAATCTTCAATTGATTGTCTCTTTTTTAACCATTCATTCTTTTTAAGCATTACTGTAACTGGGACCTGTCATTTTCAGAAAACATGTCTTTTGAAGTTAAATTTGCAACCAAAAATTTTCATAATATGAAATACTCTTGCTGTCATCATAATATAATATAGTGCAGGGACAGCAAACATTTTTACATTTGTATGCCAAAAAATGAAAAATAATAACGGATCAAAGTAATCAAATTTTTGTTTATCAGAATTAAAAATAGGCGTTCTAATTTTTTATGATTTCAGTTGTGGTATTTTTAATTTAATAAAGTGATTTTTTCTCTTTGTAATTTTTGAGTAGTATATTTTTGAAATGTTGACTAAAATTTTATTTGAAGATATGCAAAGTTTTCAGTTTTGGGAATCAAATGGTATGCTTCTGCTGTACTTCATATCAGTTATATTTTTATAGTATGTATTTAGAATAGCCCAGATTTCAAGGTTACTTACTAGTTTCACCTTCCCTCTACACTCACACACACACACACACACACACCAACAACCTTTTTTTTTTAAGAAAAAAAATTTAAATTATTATGCTTTAGTAAAAAACAGCTTTTACTTTAAATAATACTCACTTGTTTCTTGTGTGATGTTTTATGAACAATTTGTTGATTTGTGTATTAAAAGTGGCAACAACAAAACAAAGAAATTAGCAGAATGTTATATAACTTTGAAATAACTGCACTCACATATTAGTTGTTTCATCTAGAAATGGCGCCAGTTGGTATTAAGGATGTTCTTAAATCAAAAAGGGTAACTTTGTGACACATGCTTTAATTTATTTTTGTTCAAAAATGTGTGAAAATAGCATGTGTTATTATTCAGAAACTGTCTAATTGCACTCAATTTTCTGTTTTTTCTAAAACACAATAGATTTTTTATAACAAGCCTTCAAAGTTGACACTTTTGAGCACATTTCTCAATGAAAGCAGAAAAACCGATCGAAAAGTAGGAGAAAAACGGGTGATCACATCATCAAAATAGCTTATAACTGGATAGGTAATTTAAGTATCATAACATGGAAAAATAGATTTGATTCGAAATCGCTTCCATAGTCAAGCATTCCAATTTTATAAATTTTTGTTAAAAAATGAATTTGTAAATGTGTCAAAACGTTTTGGGCTTGTTGAGTGCTGCAGTTAAGAACACCCTTAAAATAGAATTAAAAGTTGGGTGCATGGATAATATTATTAAATATTTCAATCTATTTATAGAAATATTAATATAAGTAATAGTTCAATGAAATCTGTCTATGCATTAAAATGAAAAATATTCTTTTTAATCCGAAATCTTTAAGATTCAGAAAATTTTTGCTTTTGAGCATTTAAGAAAATGCGGTATATATTGCTCTTGTTTAAAATGGTTTATATGTAGCTGTAAAACAACCTTCATATTTATAATAATGCATAGAATTGCAAATTTCATTTATCTTACTATTGAGGAAAAAAAAAATTCCTGCTGGCTCGGCTTACATGCGGAAGTAGATTTTGAAGTTCGGAACAAATTTCACAAATAAAAACTAAATCAAGATTAGAGATAAACCCAGTTTCATCACTAAGAATGAGTCCTAGGGACCTAAACCTTTTGTGAAAATTCTAATGTACACACATACACACACTCAAAGAATAGATGTATGGAATAGATTTAAAACAAAATCAGAAAACTTTAAAGTGTTAAAAATGTCAATATTTTCATAGTCTGGTTTTTATCATGTTTCAATCTTTTTTTACAAATTCACATGACATCATATATTTACCTGCTTTTTGTCCATTGTACTTCCAGTATGACATATTTGCTTTAAAAAAAAAAATAAAATCCGACAAGCTATTTATTTCATTTCTTGTTTTCATGTGGAAATCTTGCTATAGAAAAGTTATGACATAATATTCAATTTTTCTTAAATTTGTCAAATTATTATTACTATTATTATTTTCGTTTTCATGTGCAAATCCTGCAATAGTAAAATAATTGCTGTAGTAAGAATTTTATTGAATTTTTTTTTTAATTGTTGGCAAATGGTGTAACGAAAAATGTTAATTTTTTCCAGTCATTGTTGTGTAAGAGTTGGTTTTGTCAGAGCCATGTTAAAGTGGTATTTAAAATTTTGAACTCTCCCCATCTCCACCCCTTTAGACAAATTTTGTCCATATGCAATCCCTTCCAAGACATTAACCATCTTAATGTATTTGGCGAGTTTGACGATGATTTTTGCATAATTGCAGCTTTTATCATGCAGACAAAATTTAGTACAAACATACATACATATATGTGTATATAAACTTTTTAGTTGGGGGTGTTTTTGGATTCCTAGGGTCATATAATAAAAAGTAACGATGAAAATTTTCAAAAGTTGTATCATAGTAATGATTGCAATGTGTAATATTTTTTATGTAAGCTACCTAAAATTATTACAAGGGTATTACTAGAAACCATATACATATTTTCATTGATTTCTAGGGTCATTTAATGAAAAGTAATGATGAAAATTTTCAAAATTTGTATCATGGTAACGACTGCAATGTGTAATATTTCTTATGAAAGCTACCTAAAATTATTACAAGGGTATTACTAGAAACCATATACATATTTTCATTGATCTATATTGGTTATAATTATCTGTTGTAATTTTTTTTTCTTTAAATAACAGTATGCTTAATTTATGTATTTTTTGCCTTAAAGAACTTACAGGTGGCTAGATCGATGTCTCAAATATCATAAGAATCCGACGTCTCAAAACTTATTTCCTATATTGCAAGGCGGTTTGGATCCAGAACTAAGAAAGGAATGTGCAAAAGGTCAGTTTATATATTCCTTTTTTATTTATATACATAAAAAAAAAAAAAAAAAAAAAAAAAAGCTATAAATTAATTCAAAATTTGTATGTTAACATTTTTTTAAATTAATGGCCTTAGTTCAAAATGGATTTGTGTTTATACAATTGAGAAAACAAGTAGTGGTAAATATAAAGTGCTTTCTAATTATTGAGAAGGATAGTGCATATTGTTTATGTTTACTGCTTTTTTTGTTTAAAAAAATCTTTAATAGTGTAACAATGTTCTTTAAAGGAAAAAAAAAATTTGTCGACATATATAATTGTGCATGCTTCTCAACATTAATCTAAACTCTCTTCACTACACTAATTTAACCGCTAACACAATAGTCTGAAAAGTTGCATCTGGAGGTTTTGTTATTAGAAAGTCCAAGTGAATGCATAAAATTCCAGTTTAAAACTAAACAGGGTTCGTTGATATAAATCAGCTTGATTTTAATCAGTCTGACTTCAATCATAATTTAAATTAATTGATTTTTTTTAAATCATTGATTTAAATCAGTTTTATTTTGTAAGTTATAAATAAATTTCAGATGTAAAACATTATAATGTATTTCAATATAATTTAGTTTTACATAATACTGATAATCAAACAGCTTTTAGAAAGGTAAAGCTTAATGTCAAAAAGCAAAATACAATGTAAAGTTTAAAAAATAATAATGATTCCAAATTTCATTTTAATCAAATTATAAAATAATCTTGCAACAGTAAGGAAATTTAAGCAGGAATATAATAAATATTTGAATATTTACTCATTATTTTTTAGAAAAACTTCTGAAAGTTGATGTAAAGTAAAATTTATGATTTTGTATGCTCGATTTTGATGGTCCTTATATATTAAAGTTTCAGCAAAATCTGAACCAGTCAATGAATTTTCTTTTGAATTTAATATAGGTGATCTAAACTCTTTAAAGTTGTGGAAAGTGTTTGTTACAATTATCACTAAAACTAAGGATGATACTAAAAAGGTTTACAGAATTCATGATCAACTAGCTTCTTACTGTGATAACTTTATTTGCTTCTGTAGAACAAATGTTCTCTGCCTTTCGTTTAATGCATTCGAAATTAGGAATCAGCTGATGCTAATAGAGCTTCTAAATTCTTTTTTCTGAATCAGTACTTAAAAAAACCAAAAGTTAACAACTTAGTTTGCTTCCAAATTTGTTTAAAACTTTTAGGTGCTACAGATGTTTTTATTTTAACTGAAATACTGAAGGTTGAATTAATTTTTGACATCTAATTTGTAGTTTTCCATGCATCTTGTGTAATAAAGATTTTTGCATAGCTTAAAATTATACATTTGAATAATTTATGTAAATTGTGTAATACTTATAACATGCATGTCTCTATATGCATAATATTTTATTAATGAAATGAAAAGTCATATAAAACAATAGTAATGTGTGTGAAAATAATAACAATAATAATAAAAATTGATTGTTTTGTTTTTTTACTGGAAAAAAAATGTTTAAATTTTTTAGGTGGTGCAGATATATTTTAACTGAAATACTGAAGATTGAATTAACTTTTTACATCTGATTTTTAGTTTTCCATGCATTTTGTGTAATAAAAATTTTTCTATAGCTTAAAATTGTACTTTTGAATCAATTATGTAAATTGTGCAATACTTATAACATTGAAAAAAAAAAAAAAATTATGAACCATGAAACTAAATTTGGAATTCCTTTAAATATAACTACATCTAACTGCATGTGGACTTTTGTTTTGATCTTGTTATTCAATATTTATTTTTTTACATAATTTAAATTTAGTTTCTTGAGATTTTGTTTAGATATTTTAAGTATGAATATTCAAAATTTTGTATAGCTATCAAAACTTTCCTGTTAGCTATGTCACTGATCATATCTTTCAATATAGTTTATCAGTTATAATTTGTTTGCTGTAAATACTTGTGTGTATTTCTCTATTCAGTGGAATGTCAGTTTTTCCACTAAATGTGATCCTATCAGATGGTAGGTAAAGAATATTAGTAAATTATTATTAGTTTGAAAAAGCTCATATTTTTTATCATGTACTTGTACATTTTTTTCTGGTCAACAATGAAAAGAAAAATTGGCCTGAGAAAAAAAAAAAAACATATTTGTTGTCTATTTCTTCATTTTCTTTATAGTCTCTTTTCTATTAGGGTTCCATTCATCTGACGAAACCCTGTTTGTCTCTGTATTCTGTCTGTCTGTCACAAAGTCCGTATACAAAAACTGTATATGCCAGAGAGTTCAAATTTTGTGTACTTACAGCTGAAAGTATCTTGTCACACAACAAATCGTAAAATTTAAAAAAAGACTATTATTTTAATTTAAATATTTTTTAAATCATCAGTTCATTTTGTTGTTGTTTTTTCTCCTCTAACTGTTGCCATGCCAGTTTAAATAAATATAAAAATTATTTCATTTTTTACCCTTTACTTTTAAAAGAGATGGAGTACTTCTGTTGCCACAATTACAAAATTGGTATTACAAACTACAAAAAAATTAATATATCAAAAATAAATTGTGTTACAGTTTTTAAACAAAATGCATTTAAAAGTAATTTTTTTCTATACGATGGTGTAAAAATTAAAAATTTGTGATATTTAGAAGCTTAAAAATTTGCAGTAGCGTAACTTTCAAAACTGAAATATCATTTCTTCTAATTGTTGCATGCAAGTTTAAATAAAATTATTATATATGTAAGATAAATTAATGGATTAAATAGATCACATTAAAAAGTGCTTATTTATTTTTTTCATCATATTAAATCATATTTATCATCTATTTTGACATGTGAAATGAAATATTTTTATATTTATTAAATTATTATTCATTTAAATTAAGAACCGCCTCTGGTGGCCAGTTTGGTCTCCCTTAAATTTATGCTAAGCTTTGCAATATTTTACTTTTATTCATTATTTTATTTATTTGGGTACCATCACTACATCTGCAGATTCAGATAAATGAATCAATAAGAAAAAAAAGTCATCAAGGCAGCATTTGGGGAAAAATTCAATACTTGTTCTGGTGGGTGCAATTGGCGACAAAATCCCAAAATAGCACCAAAAAACTATTTTTCGTTCGTTAATTTGATGATAAAGTGTTTTGAAGGAGATGTTAAATGAAAGCCTCTGTGCGATCTACAATCACACTTACCCACAAATTGTAATATATTTTTGGTTTATTCTAAAGTTTTTAAAGAAATATAAAAGTGTAATTACTGTAAGAAGTTATCACATTATTATTTATTTTGCTTTTGACTTTTAGAATTAATAAAAAGAAATGTAGCTGGGTATGCTATTGGTGGTCTGAGTGGAGGTGAAGCAAAGGAAGATTTTTGGAAAATTGTCCATTTAAGTACAGATTTACTACCCCAAGACAAACCAAGATATTTAATGGGTGTTGGGTAATGTATATTTAAGTTTTAAAATGAATTTAACTATGTCATTCATAAGTTACTGTAAAAAAATCTATTTAGTAAATGTACCAATAAAGGGCCATGTACCTATAATGTGGTACATGTTTTGGCATATGAAAAAAATAGCTTATATATCACACTCATAAATATAAATAAGTTAATAGGATTGTGATTTCAAACCATCACTTACACTCAATAAACTAAAAAAATAAAAAAATAAAAAGATTATTTTAATGTTTTTTATCAGATGACACCAAATATATATAAAACAACATTTTTGGTGAAATTGAAATACATTAAGAATTCTTATCTCTAATTATCTTGTTTATATAATTTTCAGAGTTGTTTGGCATATTAAGTATTAAAGTGCAATTAATCTTATTCTCCTGATCACATCATCAAAAATAGAAAATGGCTTCCAACTACCAACTGTGTTGCTGCACCTAGCAGATTTTTTATTTAGAAGTACAGAATTCATATCAGAAAAGTTTGAATAACAATGTTATTTTATTTTATGGAGAATCTATCATCTTATAATATAAAAATAACTGTTAAAACTTACTGGTATGAATTTAGAATGCTTAAATAAAAAACCAGTCAGATGTGACACACTAGAAAACACATATGCAACATACATTGCTGTTGATACATACACTCTTTAAACCACATATGCATCGTACATGGCCATACTTAAGGGGTTAAGTTTCATGACTGGAGATTCTGTTAATATTTCAATCAATCAGTGTAATAAATGTTTGTGGAATATAAGATTGTTTTTTTAAATCTGTGTATGTTTTTTTTTTTTTTTTTTTTTTTAATTATTTAAAAGTATTTTTTGGTTATAGTTTCAGATTATTTTAGTAGCTTTTTTAAATTTATTTATATGCATAAACATAATACTGTTCAGCATGTTCTTGATTTCAATTTTAATTTATTCTTTAATTTGATGCAATGGATGGCAAATATTCAATTTGATATTATATGCTAATGTAAATTAGAAAATTAACTTATGAGATTCAATGATCTTTTTTTAATTAACTTTTAATCCTGTATATACACCATAATTTTTTTTTTCAAGTGAATTATGAAAAATAAAATTATTATAGAATGTACATACAAAAATGATTCGAACATCATTAAATATATTTGCTTGTAAATTCTTGTCATTTGTATGAATTTAGGTATGTTTAATTGTATGAATAAAATTTATCTTTGACTATTATAAACTATATAGTGAAAGTATTTATCTTATTAAAAATATAAATTTTATTTATTATATTTACTTGGATATAATGTACACTTTATTTCAAAAATTTTAGAATTAAAGAGTATGTGTGTGTGTGTGGGGGGGGGGGAGGGGGTATATATTATACTTGAAATATTTCTGATAACCATATAAAACCATGAAAGTTTTCATTCACTGACAACGGAACCACTTTTGGGCTGCTTGCTTCTATCATTGAGACACCTATATTAAAAAGTTTGAGAATCAATAACATTTCTCCATTAAAATCGTATTTTTGGATTTTACAACTGTATATTTTCTGAAAATGTAATTTTGAAAACCATTTATCAGACTATCAACATAGATTTTTTATTTTTAAAGCTTTTAAAAATGCAAATTAGTCAAGAATAAAAATAAAATATTATTGAAAAAAGTTTAAAAATTCTTTCAAGAACTTATGAATTAGATTTTGAAAAAGTAGAACATCATATTCAAATTTTTGGCAAGGAAAAGTTGGCATTTTTCTTTTTTTTTTTTTTTTCCTCAAAAATATTGTTTTTTAGCAATCCTAGCCAAATATAGCTGCTTGTAGCATGTAAGTAATGGTTTGGACCAGACTTCACTAGAAACTGTAATGTCTGACATTATTCGGCACAGTAAATTTTCTAAATTGTATAAAAATATTAATTTACTTTTTGATTACTTTTACCAAAACACCCAACATTTAATACAACAATATTTCATTTGAAACTTAGTTCCATTTGATTTCAAAAGAAAATAAATTGCATATTTTGTATTTAATTAAAAAATGGTTTTCAGTAATCTTGAAAGCTTTTAACTGAAATATATTTACTATTTATACATTTATTGCCTGCATGGAAAAAACCCTCAAATTCTTGTTTCTTATGCTACCAATTCTAAAACAAATCGCAAGTTGATTGCTTTCTAATACATATCATACACACACTCCAGGGATAAAGCAAGCAGAAATTGTATAGAACTATATATGGGGACTTTGCTACTTTTGCCATGAAATAAACAAATAAAAATCCAATAATAAAAAATTAAAACATAAAATACAATTTTAAGTTTGAAATTTTATTGGTTCTCTTAACTTTTTTGCATAGACTACAAAATTCACCAGGTCTTGATGCTAGGTGCAAGCAGCACCAAAAGAGGTTCCCTTGGGGGTACAACATATCAGTAGTACAATTCATAACTTAAAACAATTGACATTTTTGATCGCCAGTGATTCGGAAAAGTATTTCTTGCTTTATTTAGTTGCAGAAATCTGCAATTATACAACTCTATACATCATATTTAATATATCTGTCAATTTGAAACTTTTAATGACTAGCTAAAAAATTCAATCCTCCCCCTCTTCTTAACCTTGAGTAAATACAGTGAAAGACCCCCTTTCTTCCCTTTAGACACTTGTGCAAGACTGCATTAAGAAATCAAGTTTTAATATCTAAATTTTATAATAAATAAATAAATCTATGAATGTTTGAGGATATAAAAAAGTAAGATATGAAATGAGGTTGTAAAAATATGCTGCTAATAACTTAAAACACTAATAGTTATCCTTGTTATTTAGTTGTTGAATTAAAAAATACATGTGTAAATTTTCATTTTATTCTGAATATTTTAATATGTAAATTTATTGAAGAACCTAATATATAATGAATATTTAAATATTTGAACTTTGCTGAATTTTTATTCTACTCTAGTAATCAGTTAGGAAATGTTGCTTTTCTTGCAATTTTTCGCAAATTTAAATCCACTCTGTTTTTATTTGTAAACAAGAAATTTTTCAATTGTAAAATTTTCCACCATGCATGCACAATCCACATGTAAATGATTGCGAAAATATTTATTAAACAAGTAAGATGAGTGATCTCAGATTTTATGCATGGTAAAACTTCCTGAAAAATGCAGCATAGCAGCACTACTGATTAGGTAGTTTAAACAAAAATGTACTCACTAATAACTTATATCAAATTATGACTAAATCTGATGTTTGATGAAAATCTGCACATTAATTTTTGGTATATCGCAAAATCTTTTTTAAAAATCTGCATAACAATGCCACATGTCGGGTAATGTACACCAGAAACTAATCAGGATCAATTTTTTATCATATACTAACTGAATGTGAAGTTTGATGAACATCCATGCATTAGTTCATGAGATACATTTAATGCAAAATCGTGAAAAATGCAGCATAGCAGCACCATCTGTAGGGCAATTTACATTAAAAACTAAACAACACTAATTTGTATGAGGAATTAACTGAATCTGAAGTTTTCTAAAATTTTATGCATTAATTCTTGAGATAAAGCTGTTGTGATATTGTTGTATGCTAATTGTAGAAATTGTAAATACAATAGAACCCCGATAATCCGGATCAGGTTTTTCGCTTTTTTTTCAAGTTTGAGAAGCGATTGGCTAATTTCCATAACATTAACTTGTTGCATCGTCGTATTCTGTATAATAAAACAAAAAAATTTCGCCAATCGCTTCTCAAAGTTGAAAAAAAAATGAAAAAACCGATCCGGATTATCGGGGTTCTACTGTAATGCAGCATAACAGCACCACCTGTTGAGTGATATACACCAAAAACTAATCAGATCTAATTTATATCAAGGTCTCACAGAACCTAAACTTTTGTGAAATTCCGTGCATTAGTTATTGAGATAGATTTATTGCAATAATCATAAATAATGCATCATAGCAGCACCACCTGTTGAACAATTTGCAGCAAAACATAATCAGCACCATGTTATATCAAGTACTAACTAAATCTTAAGTTTTATGAAAATCCATGCACTAGTTGAGATATGGCTATTGCAGAAATTGTGAATAATGCAGCATAGCAACGTCACCTGTTGAGCAATATATACTAAAAACTAATCGGATCTAGTTTATATCAGTATCTAACAGAATCTGAAGTTTTGTGAAATTCTGTGCATTAATACTTAAAATAGAGCGCTCACAAAATTTTTCCCACATACATACAGAGAGACTGACAGATTCACAGACAGATATTTTGTAAAAACATGTTTTGTTGATTTAAAAGTATCTTTTGGTTATAGTTTCAAATTATTTTAGTAGCTTTTTTAAATTTATTTATATGCATAAACATAATACTGTTCAGCATGTTCTTGATTTCAATTTTAATTTATAATTTATTCTTTAATTTGATGCAATGGATTGCAAATATTCAATTTGATATTATATGTTAATGTAAATTAGAAAATTAACTTAAGAGATTCAATGGCCTTTTTTAATTAACTTTTAATCCTGTATATACACCATTATTTTTTTTCAAGTGAATTATAAAAAATAAAATTATTATAGAATGTACATACAAAAATGATTCGAATATCATTAAATATATTTGCTTGTAAATTCTTACCATTTGTATGAATTTAGGTATGTTTAATTGTATGAATAAAATTTATTTTTGATTATTATAAACTATATAGTGAAAGTATTTATCTTATTAAAAATATAAATTTTATTTATTATATTTACTTGGATATAATGTACACTTTATTTCAAAAATTGATACTCAAATTATACTCAAATTTCAAAAATTTATACTACTTAACTCTTTTGCATTTCGACATTTTTAAATGTATATATATATATCCAATATGTAAAACAATCAACAATAAACAACATACATTTTGTCTGGTTCTCTGGCCCCTAAAACCTGTAAAACCGTCGAAAACCAGATTTTGAAAAATTTTACTATTCCAATACTTTCTTCTGGTAAAGATGGTAAAGATAGAAGAAAGTAAAAAAAATTAGATTAAAAAAAAAAAAAAAAAAAAAAAAAAAAAAAAAAAAAAAAACTTGTGCTTTCTAAATAACGTAAAACAAAATATTTTAATGAAACATAATTATACATGAACATTTTAATTTTTCAAATCCAAATTTCTATAGACTTTTAATTTAAGGATATCTCCCATTCAAAAATAGGGGATAGATATTTTACATGACTAAATGTAGTTTTTTTAAATTACTCATATTTCAGTATTCCTTAACAATTATTTTTCTTGTTTAAAGCTTTTACATATGTGGCAAATACCTCTATTCAGCAGAACAAAAATAATTTTTATTGCTGTTAAATTAAAAAAATATGTATATTATATGTACTGATTTTCATATTTAATTCTCATAGCATGTCATGTGTTTAAGCTAAGCTTTTCATATTTATTTATTATTTTTAAATAGATTTCCCATGGATCTTGTAGTGTGTGCTGCACTTGGCTGTGATATGTTCGATTGTGTATTTCCTACAAGAACAGCTGTAAGCCTGTTTTTTTATATTTGAAACTTTCTCAAATTTCTATAAAGTTTTCAAGCACCAATTTTTCTTAAAATGAGTTTTAAAAAACTATCAAAAATATTTCTTCTTTTCATTTAAAAAACTGAATGCAGTTCCATTTGCATAATTAATTGAATAACATAATTAATATCCTAATCACCATAAAAAATAATTGGGAGTCAAACTAAAGACCATTTGTAAACCATTATTTTATTACTTTGAATTTTAAATAGCATTTTAAAAAAAAGAAAAAATGCTAGGCCTGATGTATGTAATATTTTTTAGATTTATGTTCAATATTAAAGTTCCTGTCCCTTCCCACAAAGAACACTCACAAACTAATGCTATTTCTTTGGGGAGGCATTTTTTTCTATTAACTCTTTTGCATTTCGACATTTTTAAATATATATATATATATATATACAGGGTGATTCTAATTTTTTTTTACAATAAAAGAGGGGTGATAGTACATATAAAGACAAACAATAATAAATAGGAGACCAAGGGTCCAAAACATTTTCCAAAGGAGGTAGCCGCCATTAAAGTTTAGGAACCAAAATTTCAAATAAACATAAAAAAACGGAAAAATCGGTCGATTGATTTGCGGTTTTCACTAAAATTATTCTTTATGTCGGCATTTTCTTGAAATTAAATAATAAAGATAAATTTCAAAAAATTCCGATAGAGGGCGCTTTAGACTTTGGAGTAACGAACAACTATTTTTTGTCGGTATTTTTTGCATCTCATTAAATGTTTTTGTAAGCTTAGAGTCAAACTTAATTTTGAGCTCAAAATCTGAAAGTGGGAGTGGTTAAGTAGCACAAACTGAACTGTGTTCAGAGGGTTCAAATTTCAAATGATTAAAAAAAACGGAAAAATTAATTCATTGATTTGCAGTTTTCACTAAAACTATTCTTTATGTCGGTATTTTCTTAAAAATAAATTATAAAGATAATTTTCAAAAAATGCCGATAGAGGGCGCTTTAGAGTTTGGAGTAACGAACAACTCTTTTTTGGCATTATTTTTTGCATCTTATTAAATGCTTTCGTAAGCTTAGGCTTAAACTTCAATTTTGAGCTTAAAATCTGAATAGTTGGGAGTGGTTAAGTAGATAAACTGAACTGTGTTCAGAGGGTTCAAATTTCAAATGATTATAAAAAACGGAAAAATTAGTCGATTCGTTTGCAGTTTTCGCTAATTTTTAATTTTTAAATGAGCATTTTCTTGAAAATAAATTTTAAAGATAAATTTCACAAAATGCCAATAGAGAGCGCCTTAGACTTTGGAGTAGCGTACAACTATTTTTAACTGTTATTTTTTAATCTCATTAAATGCTTTCGAATGCATAAAATTAAATTTTAGGCTCAAATTCTGAATCGTTGGGAGTGTTTAAGTAGCGAAAAATTGAACTGTGTTCGTGGAGTTGGAGGGTTAAATTTCAACTCCTGAAGACACTTCAATTTGTGCTACTTAATTACTCCTAATTATTCAGATTTTGAGTTCAAAATTTAAGTTTAAATCTAAGCTTCCCAAAACATTTAATAATTTTTTGCAAGCATTTAATTAGAACAAAAAAATAATGGTTAAAATTAATTATTGTTACTCGGAAGTTTAAGGCGTCCTCTAATGGAATTTTTTCCTAATTTATCTTTAAAATTTATTTTTAAGAAGATACTGACTTAAAGAATGGTTTTATTTTAAACCGCAAATAAATCGACAAATTTTTCCATTTTCTATAATTATTTTAAATTTGAACACCCCCCCCCCCCCTGAAACACAGTTCATTTTGTGCTACTTAACTACTCCCTACTATTCAGATTTTGAGCTCAAAATTTAAGTCTAAGCTTCCGAAAACATTTAATGAGATGCAAAACATAACGGCAAAAAAAAGTTGTTCGTTACTCCAAAGTCTAAAGCGCGCTCTATCGACATTTTTTGAAATTTATCTTTATAATTTATTTTTAAGAAAATACCGACATAAAGAATAGTTTTAGTAAAAACCGCAAATCAATGAACCAATTTTTCTGTTTTTTTTTTTTTATAATCATTTGAAATTTGAACCCTCTGAACACAGTTCAGTTTGTGCTACTTAACCACTCCCACTTTCAGATTTTGAGCTCAAAATTTAAGTTTGACTCTAAGCTTCCAAAAACATTTAATGAGATGCATAAAATACCGGCAAAAAATAGTTGTTCGTTACTCCAAAGTCTAAAGTGCCCTCTACCGGCATTTTTTGAAATTTATCTTTATAATTTAATTTCAAGAAAATATCGACATAAAGGTTAATTTTAGTGAAAACCGCAAGTCAATCGAACGATTTTTCCGTTTTTTATGTTTATTTGAAATTTTGATCCCTAAACTTTAATGGCGGCTATCTCCTTTGGAAAACGTTTTGGACCCTTGGTCTCCTATTTAATATCGTTTGTCTTGATGTGTACTATCACTCCTCTTTTATTGTAAAAAAAATTTGGAATCACCCTGTATATATATATATATATGTATATATATATATATATATATATATCCAATATGTAAAACAATCAACAATAAACAACATACATTTTGTCTAATAAAACCCATTGCTGACGAGGCTTGCAGCCTATTATTTTTGTATTTTGATTGTTGAATTTTTAATTTTAAAGGAATTTTGTTTTGTGAGGAGGGGGGGAGTGCCAATTCTTGCTAAATTAATAATTTTGAAGGTGTATATATTTATATATATATATTTGCATTGTTCAATTTTGGTCACAAGTATTTTTTATAAAGTTACTTTCACTTTCTGAACCGGTTCTTAAAATAAGAGTAATTTTATAAAAAAAAATATCTGCAATCAAAATCGAAAAATTAATGAAGGAGCAATCTTGAAAGAAACCTCAACTATCCAATGCAAAAAAAAAAAAAAAAAAAAAAAAAATGTCAAAATGCAAAAGAATTAATAGAAAAATGATTCCCCATAGGAATAGCATTAGCTCACAAATGTCATCACAGACAGGACACGAGCCTTAAGTTATTTTATGTTACAAAACTGCAAACTATGTTTAAACTCTAACTAAAGGGTGTTAAGTTTATACAAATTTATTAGTTCTTTGACTAAAGGCTGGTCTAGAAAGTTAAGGGAATTATTTAATTGTTAATGTTATTTTTACACTAAAATTCAACTAGAGCTTATCATCATCATTGTTATCTATATCCAATGAACTGTTTTGAATTTATATATATTTTTTTCATCCTCATCAATAATTGTAAGGGAAATTTTTTCTAGTGTTTAGTAGTATATCCATTGTAGTAGTATATATTTTGAAGTGTTTCAAAGAAATTATCTGAATTGTACCTAATTTTTTATATAAATTTATAATTAAAATTCTATAAATGAGGTAGAACATACATGAGTTCTTTAACTGTCACTTCACTTAAAATTATAGAAATAAATTAGTTATAAGTTTATTTGAATTTTAAATCAAATATAGCCAAAAAAATTAAATAAATAAACATAAGTTTATGTAGAACTCTTTATTCTATCTAACAGCTCAGTTTCATTTCAACTTTCTCATTTCATTGGTATGTTATAGTTATATGTCTATAATATCTCATGTACTGAAAAATACCTCAAAATTAACACATATACATTTTTAATGTATATATTTAAATAAAAACTGAATTTAATATTATAAACTTATTTTTTAATTCTTCAAAATTTCACCGTGCAGCACTGTGTATATATGCATTTAGTTTTAAAATGGGAAAAAATAATCTTTGATAAATTCAGTTATAGGCTGTGTTTATTTCGATTTTTTAGTCAATAGTGTTTATTTCGATTTTTTAGTCAATACACTATTTCAATTATTATGAAAATGTGATTTTTCTAGCTCGCGGACAGGGACACGAGCCTTAAGTTATTTTATGTTACAAAACTGCAAACTATGTTTGCATTGTTCAATTTTGGTCACAAGTATTTTTTATAAAGTTACTTTCACTTTCTGAACCAGTTCTGAAAATAAGAGTAATTTTATTAAAAAAAAATATCTGCAATCAAAATCGAAAAATATGTCAAAATGCAAAAGAATTAATAGAAAAATGATTCCCATAGGAATACAATAAAATATATAATAAAGTTACGATCTTTAACAAATTCAGTTATAGGCTGTATTTATTTCGATCTTTTAGTCAATACACTATTTCAATTATTATGAAAATGTGATTTTTCTAAGACTATGTTCTCATAGTGACTCAAAAATTAAAGTTTAATTTTTGCATCAAGTTCAAAAATCACATAACACTAGGGGAAAAAAAAGGGGGAGGGGCTGTTTGTGCAAAAACTTTTGCAAATGCTAATGATATTATATTCAATATTCCATGAGCATTTTTTTTTTTTAGTACTCATAATTGTTATGTTGATATTTATATAGTATAATTTTTATGCTAATATTTATATAGTATGTACATTGCTATTTTTTTTTCATTATCATTTAATGTATATGTGGCATTTTTAGAGATTTGGAACAGCCCTTGTTCCGGAAGGTGAACTAAATTTGAAGCACAAAATTTATGCCAAAGACTTCAGACCAATAGACGAGAACTGCAAATGTCCTACTTGTATTCGATATTCTCGAGCATATTTATATCAAATAGTAACCAAAGAAACAGCAGCTTGTCACATGATCACTACTCATAATATTGCACATCAGGTATGTTTGGGACAAACTTTAAAATATTTCATATAATGAATTTTGAAATCATGTAACAGTACTATAAATGTTTCTTTATCATAGTTTTTTTTTTTTTTTTTCTTTTTGATACTGTTTTCTTTATTCTAAAGTTGTGGGTTTTGAAAAGCTGCAAAATCTGACTCTTTAAAGTTACAAATAAAAAGTAAAATTCTTAGCAGGTAAATGCTAAATTGTTCAGAAATAGATTATAATGTCCCATGTAATATTGCATAAAAAATCCAAATTCACAGAAATCCATTTTAAGGACTGATCAATAATTTTGGTTAGTATTTTTTTTTTTTTTTTTTTTTTTTTTTTTAATGTAACAAGAGGTATGGAACTAATATTTCACCACATACATTGATGCATCATGCACAATTCTCTACAGCTTTTTTATTTTATTTTTTGTTCATGTCATTATGTTCTCAATCAGATTTAGACGATGGCTCAGAGAGTAATGATAAAATATCAATCCCTATTTCATTCACATCAGCTGTTCCTTAACTTTGCTTCATTATCTCATTGATGGTTCCATTTCAGTGACATTTTCTCTTCTCATGTTACATGATAAGTTTAATTACTATATTATGTATAGTAAGAATTTAGCTTATGCTATAACAATGAAAAATCTCGCACAATGTGAGACTGCCACTCCTATCATTCACAACTTTTTGGTGTATTTTAGATTATATACCTGGCAAATAAACTAATTTTTCGCCATTCAAAAAATTTAATTTCTGTTACATTGCTCCTATATGCATTGCCTCATGTTTTCTTTCATTTTTATAATTATTTTATATATTGTACAGTTTAGCAAAATGTATTTGTTTTTCAGTTTTGTATTTTTTCTTTTTCAATTAGAGACTTTCTTGAACTTTAATCATACAGTTTTACATTCACCAGTGTGTGAAGATATACTTGAACAGTGTTATGATGATGAATTTGTGCAATAAGTGAATTTGAAGCTTTTGTTTTTTATCTTCTTCATTTTGTATAAGCATTCTTTTCTCTCTTGATTATTAAGTAAATTTGAAGGTCTTTATAGACATCCAAACATTTTGAAAAAGTTTCTGATTATTAATCCATTGTTGTAAAATTCTAACCCCACATTATTGCAATGTTTTCCTCTATCCTTTTTTTACATATAGTTCACATTAAAAAAATAATCTTTTTCTGAGAAATATTACAGTTATATACAAATAATATGTTATAAAAAGCATTTTTTTAACTCCTTCAGGGGCAGAATACTTATATTGCTAAAACAAACAAATGACAGCAGAATTTACAAAAATATTTATTTGGAAATAACAAAAGGCTATATTTCACATACATAATAAACCAAAAATATTTTTACTGAAATTCTGGTGCAATTGTGGCATTTGGAAATTAAACTTAAGGGATTTCATAAACATACTACTGCCTCTCAAAGGTTTTTTTTTTTTTTTTAATCTTTATTTTTATTTAGTTTTGTTCTTAAATTCTATAGATTTTGATTTAAATTTATTTTCTTATAATAATGGTATCACACTTTATTGTTATTATTTAAAATTTATATATATATATATATATATATATATAAATTTTATATTTTATTTTTATATTTTAAGGTTTTTTTTTCTTTTATTTAAAGTATATGGAAAACAGTTAAACATAGGTTATTAATATCTGTTTCTCAATTTATTCAGTTTTATGTAGTTCTCTGACAATTAATTTATATTTCTTTCTCTCTTTTTAATAGATGAATTTAATGAAATCTATTCATGAAAGCATAGTAGAAGGTAGATTTCCTAAATTTATAGAAGATTTTATGTTAAGGATGTTTCCAAATAAAGATTATCCACAATGGGCTGTAGATGCGTTGAAGTCTGTTAATATAAATTTACCATTACCATAAAATTGTTATGTAAATATTATCCTTTTTTATTGTACATTAATGTGCTATTTTTTCATTTTTTATGAAATATATTTTATATTAAATACTTTACTGTATTTAAGCAGTAATAAAATTGTTTTTACTGTTAAGTTTTGATGTTTCGTTACAATTTAAATTAAATATGTACTGCTTGAAGCAATACAATTAGTACAATAGTAAACAATTATTACTTTTTTTCTAATAATTGAGACACTCTTTGTATAACTATTCTTATATTGATATTTTCATATTGTAAGTAAAATGTTAATTATTCATTGTGAAAAATTTATGAATTAAAAATCTACTGATTTACATTTCGAGAAAAAATCATTTAAGTTGGATAATGGGAAAAATTTAAGAGCTATGGATAACTTTTAAAACAATAACCCTGCTCTAAAGTACATTTTTCTTTTATGGTAAAAATAAAATAGATCTTATTTAAAATAAAGAAGGCAATAAAGTAATTTGACTGGAATAATAACGCTTGAATTGATTGCAATTTTTTTATTATAAATCAATATTAGAAGAAATTTTGATTCAGTTTAAACACACACATCATAATAAAACTGAAATCCTGAGAATCATCTTTATAAATTCCAAGGAAAATTTTAATAATTAGAGGTTTTCAGTTAATAACCTTAGAATTTTAAATTTCGAACTATGCAAGCTTTAACACATCATATTAACTTCCAATAACAAATATATATATACACTTGAAATTTTTAAAACAGACATTTTTAATCAAAGATTATTGACATGCTCTGATGCCAATCAGTCATACTGAATTTTGAGTTACAATCTGTTAAATATTAAAAAAAAAAAATTGATCTGCAAAAGTATAAAAAGAAAATCTTTAGAACCATTTGCTATGAATGATGAACTATCACAAATCAAATAACAACAGTTCAGAATCAAAGCTATCTTTTCAATGAGCAAATAATATAAACGCCACTGTTAGTTACTCTTCAGAAAGGAAGATGATTTATCATCCAATGAGAAGAAAATACCTGGTGACAGTAAATTCAATTGTATGTTGAGAGAGAGAGAAGCAGGCCCACTTGGGAAGACCTGAAATGGCAGTCATTGATAAAACACAAAAAAGCAACCTGTTGATATGATGGAAACTGTATACCTACACACCACACATACACACAAAAGTGAAATTTCTCTTACAAAATGATGTTTTTTAACCCATAAACATCACTAACATTTATTTATGTATGCATATTTCGGGGGGGGGGGGGGGTACATAGTGCATAAACTTAAACAATATCATACATATAGGTACTAGATGGACATTAATGTGTATTTATGTAAAATCTCTTGCAAATAAAAAACATTTTCATAGAAATATTAAAAATGAAAATAATGCCCATAAAAAGCTGTCCTTTTTCAATGCAAGTGGTGCTTTCAGGATTTCTTCCACAATAAAATTTATTTATTTTAAGAAAAATTTGCTATCCGTGTATTGAAAATATCTATTTATGCATCTACATTTATAGAGGTTCCATTAAAACAGGAAAAGTGGTCTATAGGTGTAAATATAAGTATGCTCTTAAATATGTGTTTGGTGATCCCTGTTATACACTGATGCACTTGACATCACATTGATTTGAAAAAAAGTTATTTATCTTCTATTTGTTAATTTCTTGATTTATTTCTTGAAATATGATTCCTACAAGGATTCAAATGTTTTGAACATCTAGTTATGTTTTATTTTTTTATTTGTTGGTAGTTAATTTTTTATTTGTATTTGTTGGTATTTAATTTTTATTACTTTAAAGGGTTTTCCAGAATAATAAAATCTTACTATGCTTTAAAAAATAATAATAAAGATAATAACCTCCTTCTTACCATTGGACCTGAAATTAATTTTTGTTCATCTTTGACACATGAAGAAAAAATACAAACAATAAAAATAAGTGTCTAGTTATTGCAACACTATTATTATTATTTCCTATTTTGTATAGATTATGTTGTATTACTTATGGCTCCATTAATTATAACTCAGCAGTTCATTTGTATTTTGATAATTCTTGTACAGTTGTTAAATATGTGAGCTAGTTCAAAAATATAAATGAAGTAAAACCAAGCAACTTAAAATCTGTTTTAAATTAGTAAAAGATTTTAACTGTAATTTAACAATATGGTAATTTGTTTATTTCTCTTTCGCAAACATACGGTAGCACATTTTCATAAAAGTAGTGTGACTATTATGTTGCATCTACTTTAGGATTATGAAAGCTGTCTTCACAAGTATCTCTTCTCTATGGTCTAGACTAGAAATCGTCTTGCAAGTTTAGAAAATATCTTGCAGATATTGCTGCGATTGACTCTTCGGATTTCAGCACCATTGGTCATTTAAGGGATTCAATATTTCACCACTTTTTTAAAGTATTACCTAGATTTCCACACTATTTATTCTATATGCTATAGAATTTTCATTGTATCATAAAGGGGCTTCCATGGGTGAGTAGTTAAGGCCCCACGCCTCTAAACTCTTGAGAACATAGGAGATCTATGGATTTGACTCCCACTGGTTCAATTGCACACTCTTTGTCGAACTCTCATCTGCAACTCTAATGTTGTAAATTACCTTCTATTATCTCGTCCTTCTATGTTGAATAAATTGTTATGGATAAATTGTGTACTTTTTTTGTGTATAAAATAAAGGATCATTCGAGGTGGCAGTCATTGTAACTATAGGGCCCCAAAGTAATTTCCACTTTGGTGGACTCCAAATGTCAAATTGTATCACAAGACCCAACAAATCAGCAGCGCGTTATGAACCAATGAAGTATGCTAACTGGTTAGTAAACGTGTGCCTAATGTTTGCTAATTTGTTTCAGATGCATCAGTGTATATGGTGGGTTTCATAATTATATAAACACGGTAAAATTGCAATATCCCGGCAGAAATTCTTAAAAAATTATCAGAAAACTTCATTTTTGAGACAAATACAGCCGTAAAAGAAATACCAAACTTTGAATTCATTGAAAATATGAATTATGTAAAAAAATAGTGTTGCAAAATGATCTGAACATTGATGGAAATTATTGCCAAATGAGCATAGAATCTGTACAGGAATATTGAATGCCACTCTGAGAAGAAGAAATCGAAATATGCAAATTAGTTTAGCATATAAAAATACTTTGCAGACAAGGAAATTTCCAAATCTGATGGTAAAGTGGGTTTTACAAATGGGGTTCATAAAAGCGCCTTAAATTGTTTTGAGAAAGTAAAAATTATGCCTTTTAGGGATTAAGGAATTTCGACCAGAGCTGTGTAAAATAATTGAAAAGATCTTCTTGTATAATATTAAGTTATTTTTGGTTAAAAGGGGATTATAGAAGAAGCCACTGAGACATTTGCAAAAACTGTTGAAAAGGGGTATAAAAGAGCCATAATAAAGGGAACGAGTAATAGGAAAACAACTTTAGGTGAAATTTCATCAAATCCGCAGACAGCAATGTCAAAAAGTACCTTGTCCAGAGTAGTCAAAAGCTCGAAGATGATGAGGAACAAGAACAGAAACTCCCCAACCACGTATGACTAAAATGCATCAACAGAATCGTGTGGTTTGGGTAAAAGGTCACATCCCTTAAAAGCTGAGTAATATTTTTGAATGAAAAAAAATTCCATTTGGATGGTTTGGGCAGTTTTTCTTATTATTTGCACAATCTGTGCAAGAAACTAAAAACATTTTCAAAGCAGTAGCAGGGTGGAGATTCACTCCTGGTATGGACTGCGGTTAGATTTCATTGTAAGATCAACATTGCGTTTCTCTCTGGCCTAGTGAATGTGTGGTTCTACCAAGATCTACCTGAAGAAACCTACTGTCATTTGCTGTGGAAATTGGCAAACCTTTGTGGATGTTCCACTAAGACAATGCATCCCTCCTCATGGCAAACAGCAATTGGGAATGTTTCTTTTATAATGGTGTGCATGTAATTTCATGGCCATCTGTTTCTCCTGGTTTAAATCCAATGGAAAATGTATGGCACCTATTAGTTAGAGCTGTATTCGCAAATGGAAAACAATATGCCACAATATCAGAATTAAAAGCTACTATCATTTTTCAATGTAATGAAATCGATTAAAATATATTAAAAAGTTTAGTTCTGTCCATGAGTGATCTCGTGTTCACATGAATAAAAAAATCTGGTGTATACGCTGGCTCTTAATCTACAGTTTTCGCCAATGTTCATATCATTATGAAACACCTCAAAATGGAAAAATGAAATTTATTTTATGTATAAATCGCAGTTTCAATTATATTTTGTTATGAAATAAAGCAATTTGTTATATTTCTATCATCGATTAGACTTCAGTTTGTTTTGTAATATTTTTCTTTTTTTTATGCTTGAAAAACTGGGTGTTCATATCATTTTGAAACCCAGTGTAAAATGTGATTAATTGAGACTATTTCAGATAAAAGCATATCACTAAACATCTTAGCGAGTCTTGCAATCATTGTCAACAAGCTGGTGTTTCTTTGCTTGTCTCATTTGCCCATGCATTGATTGCCAAGTTATGGAATATAGTTTTATCATAGTTTGAATAAAACATAAGTCTGATCATGCACCTTGTGCATATGTCTTATGGAGGCACTCTATGTTGCCCACAAACATTAGTAAACCTGTATTCTAATATTTGGTGATAATCACCTGGACGACTTTGATTAGTCGAGTAAGATATGCTCACAAACATGCCATAATGGAAGACTCAGCAAGTTGCTTGGGAATTTGTTTTTGTTAAAAATTACCTCTAACAATCAATTTTGTTACATTGTTCACTATCCAGATAGAATTTTTGCTGTTTAGCGAAATGAGATTGACCAATCAAAAGCCTGCATTTTTTGCAAACTGCGAAAAGTTTGCATAAATGCAAGCTTCTGATTGATCAATTCTGTTTTGCTTAAACATTGAAAAATCTGTCTAGATCCCAGCTTTAGTTTCTTTTATATAAAGGCACCCTACCATACACTAAATGATTGCACACTGTTAAAAATTTTACCCTTTTGCTGCATTGTCACTCCACCATTTTTATAGAAAATGATTGAGCATTCTCCTGGGTCAAAAGAGATATTATATAAAAGCAGGAGAGTGACGATACAGCCAAAGGGTCAAATTTTTAACAGCATATAGTATTGCAATCAGCTATTATAAAAATACTTTAAAAAGTACACTGTAAAAAATTTGACCCTTTTGCTGCATCCCCTGCTTTTATAAAATATCTCTATTTTGACCCACGACAAAGCTCCATAATATGGTTAAGTAATCGTTTTCTATAAAAGCAGTGGAGTGACGATGCAGGAAAAGGATAAAACTTTTAACAGTGTACTACACTGTTAAAAAATTGACCCATTTGCTGCATCCCCTGCTTTTATAAAATATCTCTATTTTGACCCACGACAAAGCTCCATAATATGGTTAAGTAATCGTTTTCTATAAAAGCAGTGGAGTGACGATGCAGGAAAAGGATAAAACTTTTAACAGTGTACTACACTGTTAAAAAATTGACCCATTTGCTGCAGCGTCACTCTACAGCTTTTATAGAAGGTAACTCTTTTTTTACCAATGAGAATGCTTTATAATACTGTAAAGTAACCGTTTTCTATAAAAGCTGTGGTTGATGCTGCAGCAAATGGGTAAAGTTTTTGATGATGTAAACAAATTTAATCTGATAAATGTGTAATGATGCTAAAAGATAAATGTCGTTCTCAGTGACATCTGCTACCTCTTCATCTGTTGTCGCATTTTTCTCCTTATACAACGTTTACATTTGAGCTGTCAAATGTCAATGCGATCTATATTTATTGTTCAGTATTGTTGGACGTTTATGGGATTCAATGCTTTAGTGCTTTTGGAATAGTGATCTTCACACTAGATTATTCTAGGCGCTATGAAAGTTCTAGACTATCGCAAATTCTTTGCACGCTTCTCAGAACTTTGAGGCCTGTTTTGAAGATTAAATTTGTCAATTTTAATTCTCACTCTCTCTCACACACACACAAAGTAATTTAACAAATTACAAAGACCATTTAGAAAATTATATTTCCAAAGACTGAAATTTTAGACACATAAATAAATTCTATATTGAAAAAATAATAATAATAAACATCCTTTTTTATCATGATCAAAACATGGCTTACATAATAACAGAGTAATATATGTGTAATTTTGTTTGACATTGCTTTGAAGCCTATAGCAGCTATGGCTTTTGCCTCGAATGATCCATTAAACACAGAGACAATGACAATTCAGAACTATTTTTATTTTGTATATCCATTACATATTTATTAAACTACAAAGGGACACACCATCCATGTCTTACCTTGGATTTGAACTTGGACCCCTCGGCGTGACAGTAGCTATCGCTCATGTCACTGTGGCGACATTATGGGTGTGTTCAGCGCAACTTACCAAAGTAATCAATGTTACCGACCGATTGTAGGGCAGTATGAAAGCGAATTGTAGTATTAATGAAAACTATCCTGTTGAACTGTAGCTGACGTCATATTTCGTCTTGATTTTCATTTCGTACCTGTCTACAATCAATCGTAACATTGATTACTTTGGTAAGTTACCGGTAAATTGTGCTGAACATGCCCTATATATCATAGGGCATCTTCAGTGCAACTTACCAGTCACATACCGTTCTGACTAATATTACCGACTGATTGTAGAACAGTATGAAATGAAAATTAAGACAAACTGTGACAGCAACTAGCTACAGTTCAACAGGATAGTTTTCCTCAGTGCCCCAATTTGCCTACACTGTTAAAAATGTCATGACAAATTTCCTGTGTTTTTAAAGATTATCTATTTTCTGACCAATGAAAACACGCCATAGGCGGTTATGGAACTTTCTTATTGGACAGAAAATAGATAATCTTTAAAAACATAGGTAATATTTCACGATATTTTAAACAGTGTAGGCGAATTGTAGCTCTAACGAAAACTATACTGTTGAATTACGAGGCTAACGAGGCTACCATGGTGCATTCCACTTGTGATTTTTTACAAACTGCAGGAGTCAGGTGATCCTTGAATGCACCAATGAAGGTGTACGAAAAGAGCATCACATCATTTTAGTGGTCTGTAAAAAAAGGTAAGTAGGATGCACCAGCCTGTCTTTTTCGTTAGGCTCGGTTGAATTATAGCTGACGTTACATTTTGCCTTGATTTCCATTTCATACAGCCCTACAATCGGTCGATAACATTGGTCATTTCGGTAAGTTGCGCTGAACACACTCATATATATATACAGTACTGGCCATTAAAATTGTTACACCATGAAGGTGACATGCTACAGACATGAAATTTAAACGACAGGAAGAAGATGCTGTGATATGCAATTGATTAGCTTTTCAGCACATTCTGACAAAGCCGGTGCCGGTAGCGACACCTACAATGTGTTTAAATGGGGAAATCGTTCAGCAGGTTTCGCACACAGAAATTGTATTCGAGCATTGTTGCCTGGTCAAAAATTGTTGTGATACCTCGTGTAAGAAGGAGAAATGCATACCAGCATGTTTCTGACCTTGACAGAGGTTGAATTGTAGCCTACCGGGATTGCGGTTTTTTTCGTATTGCAGTATTGCTGCTCACATTTGTCGAGATCCAATGACTGTTCGCAGAATATGGAATCGATGAATTCAGGACGGTAATACGGAACACCGTACGGGATCTCAACGGCCTCCTGTCACTAGCAGCGGAGAAGACAGGCATGTTATCCGCATGGCCGTAATGGTTTGTGCAACTACGTCACGAGCCCTGAGTTAAGAAAGAGGGTCATTTGCAAAAAAAAAATGTCTGCTCGAACAGTTCGACGACATTTGCAGCAGCATGGACTCTCAGCTCGGAGACCATGACTGCGACTTCCCTTGACGCTGCGTCATAGACAGGAGTGCCTTCAATGGTGTGATCAAGGACGAACCTGGGTGCACGAATGGCGAGGAGTCATTTTTTCAGATGAATCCATGTTCTATTTACAACATCATGATGGTCGCATTCGTGTTTGGCAGCATCGTGGTGAACGAACATTGGGAGCGTGCATTCGTCTTCGTCATACTGGCCCATCACCTGGCGTGATGGTATGGGGTGCCATTGGATACACGTCTCGGTCATCTCTTGTTTGCATTGACGGCACTTTGAACAGTGCATGTTACATTTCTGATATTTTACGACCCGTGGGTCTACCCTTTATTGGAGACCTGCGAAACCCCATGTTTCAGCAAGATAATGCTCGACCGCATGTTTCCAGAATCGTACAGACTTTCCTTGATACAGAAAATATTCGGCTGTTGCCCTGGCCAGCACGTTTCCCAGATCTCACACCAATAGAAAACGTCTGGTCAATGGTCGCCAAACGACTGACTCATAACCATACGCCAGTCAATACGGATGATGAACTGTGGCATCGTGTTGAAGCTGAATGGGCATCTGTACCTATACATGCCATCCAATCTCTATTGGATTCAATGCCCAAGCGTATAAGTGCTTTTATTATTACCCGAGGTGGTTGTTCTGGATATTGATTTCTCAGGATCTATGCACCCAAATTTCTTGAAAATTTAGTCACTTGTTATTACTATCATAATATATTTGTCCATTAAATATCATTTTGTTATCTGCTTTTCTTCCTGATGTAGCAATTTTAATGGCTAATAGTGTATATGTATATATGTTTTTTTTTTTTTTTTTTTTTTTTTTTTATTTATTGAACTACATACATCTGATTTGTGTGCTCGACATGAAAGCATTTTTCAACACAAGAGAGATACAACCAGGAGCTCCATACAAAGAGTGCGTGCAAAAGAGCCAGTGGGAATCGAATTCAAACAAACTCCTAAGCTCCCAAGCTATTATCTGTGTAGTGCCTTAAACACTCGGCCACGGAGGCCCCAAATATATGTACGCCATGAATTAAACATTAAAATTCTTGGGCCAACATAAACAAATTTTGAATGAAATTTCAGTTTTACAATTTTCGGAACTAGGAAATTTTAAACTTCTAAATATCGCACATTTTCAATTTTTACACAATCTTATAGAGAAAAAAAATGGACTTTTAAATGCAATTTGTTTGAAAGCTTATTTTAATTTATTTTTGGCTATTGATTTTCTTGTAGTTTATTTTACTTTTTTTCTCATTGTGGCAACAGAATAATTCCATTTCTGGACATTAAACATGGACGAATCAGAAAACAAATAAAATCCGGCTATCACAAGGTTTCACATATGCTTCAGATATCTGTATTCTTGACCGACAGAAACAACCTTTTCCAAATGGTTAAAAAACTCTTGAGGCTTTCTAAATGTAAACTGCATGTCTTCAAAAATTGCAGATGTTTGATCACCTTACAAAAAGGAAATATTACAAAGATGTTCCAGAATCCGATGGATCCACCGTGATCGAGTGTGCTAAAGCACCACACCACTAATCGCTTGAAAGCGTAGGTGAACTGCAGATTTGACTTCCGCTGGCTCTATTGCCCACTCTTTGTGGGTGTTACCCATTTGTAATTCTCTGGTTGGTTGGTTGTGTAGGTTTTAATGGCACAAAATCCCTTGAGGGACATGCTGCGCCAAACCAAAGACAAAATTGTAAAAATGAGGAAAAAAAAGACAACGTCAAAATATCCGGATGGGGGGCTTCCCATCTGGATATGGTCAGGTAAATATAAGAAGGCAAAAATAGTAAAATGCTAAATCATTAGTTTATTGTAGAAATAAGATATTAAATTTCAAAAAAAAATGTAAAAGGTGAAAGTTGCATTAAAAATCCATTGTAGACATGAGTTAAGTTGATAAAAACAATGCGGTGATTCATGAAATTAAAAATCAATTAAAACCAGACAAACATATTTAAAATTGTAAAAAAGATAAAATTCTAAAACTAGTTAAAAATTCTAAAACAGTAAGATAGTGACACGATAACCAAATTGGAAAAGTACTACAGAAAACAATAATTACAACTTTAACCAGGCACATACTCTTCAAACATAGTATTTTCCTCGGAATCCGAGCCACTGTCGTAAGACTCGGATTCCATAGCTTCTTGGACATAATGCTGCAGTTGCCTGGGATCTTTAAAATTTCTTTTGCATGGGCTGAGCGATGCATTTTGCAATCTTTTAACAATAGTCTTCCGCCGTGGGGTTGCTGGAGTTGGGGTTTTTATGGTTTCAGTTTGTTTTTTAAGCATATGTGATTTCTGTAATGTTTTTGATTTTGTAGCAGTTTGGATCCCAGCCTTGGTCCCTTCTTTCTGAACACCAGTTTTCACTATTTGACTAGAGTTGGGTTTTTTAGAGCTTAATGCAGATGAGTTCGGGTCATTTTTTAGTGAGGTAACGGCCTTAGTTTCATTTAGAGGTTTGGATAATCCCTTAGATTGAGCTTGAGATTTCTGATTTTTAAATTGAGCAGATTTTTGTGTGTGAGTAGATGTGTGTAAAATAGTAACAGGTTCTGACGAAGGTAAACAGATATCACGGGATTCTTTGATTGGGGTGTTTATTGATTGTGTTTTGGCTGACTTTTTCGATGACATAGAAAAGTCAGTCTGGGTGCTAATATGTCTTACAGATTTAGACTGCTGTTTCAATAGGCTTGAATAAGATACGCCGACAGACGGGGTTCTGGCTTCTACAATTTTACGAGCTTCTGGGTAGGAAAGATTTTGCATTATTTTTACAGTCAGAATTTCTTTTTCACGGATCCAGTTTGCGCAAAAGCGAGAGAAAGCTGTATGATTACCCTTGCAATTTATGCAGCGTTCTGATTTTTCACATGAATTGCTGTCGTGGTCAATTTCTGCACAGCGTGCACAGGTAAGGGAACCGCGACAGTTAGTTTTAGTGTGGCCGTATCGCTGACATTTAAAACAACGGAGAGGGTTAGGAATGTACGGTCTGACAGGACAATTTAGGTAAGCAGCTTTAATTCTTGTTGGTAAAGTAGGGCTATTGAAAGTGAGAATGACATACTTTGTAGGAAGGACTTGGCCATTTCGACGGATCGTGATACGACGTGCATCTATAATATTTTGGTCTTTTAGGTTTTCTAAGAGTTCATCTTTCGTAGAGAATAAAAGATCTGGTTCAGAAATAACGCCTCGGCTTGTATTTAGAGTTTTATGCACCTGAACAGAAACAGAAAAAGGGCCTATTGTAGAGCTATTTGAAAGAATCTGTGATTGTTTAGTTGTAGAAACCTCCACTAGTAAATCCCCAGATTTTAATTTTTTGAGAGTATGACCATCCCCTAAGGCAGACTGGAAAGTTTTTGCTATGAGAAATGGTGACGTTTTGCCAAAGGAACTATCAGAGTGGCTATCAGTGCGTTTAACAATAAAAAAGCGTGTGAAGGAAGAAGTCGGAACAGTTTGGTGCTCTCCACTGGGGAGAGACATAGAAGGAAATGAAGTTTTCCCATCCATGTTAAAAATAATAAAATTCAGACCCCGGCCGCACCACCCACTACCGAGCCCAACAAGGGGATGCACATTCGTGCACCAGTGCTAACCAGGGCCCATACGGTCACAAGACAAACCTATGTCAGTCTCCACCCTTAACGAGATGACTAGTATTTGCTCGATCACTTGATCCCTAAAGCCAGTGACAAAAGCCAGCTGACCAGCCGATTGATGCATACGGGACCAATATGCACCTCCCGTCTACCTGAAGCAGAGGCCAAAGCAGTGTGTTGGTTTCCCTCAACTACCAGGATCCCCCTTTCCAGGGACACGGATCGCCACGCACGGCCAACTCGTGGGTGGTTTACAATTCTCCATGAGTCGATATACAGGATGACATCGGCCCATACAGAATTGCCCTCACCTCCGGAGAGGAAACCACAATGAGAGTGAAACAAAGATGAAAGGAAGACAAGAGGAGTAAGAGGAAAAGGAAAGGAGAAAGATCACTCAGGTGCCCCGGGGTTGTGAAGCCCGTGAATACCTAAAGAAGGTATCCCCCTGGGGGGTTGTAATTCTCTGATATTACAAATTTCCTTGCCTAATCTTGTCCCTGTATATTGACGATGACTCGTAAGAGAACGCCTGACTGTTAAGCACACAGGTCAGATGCATATATTCAATGAATAAATAAATTCAGAATACGGCTGTTTTGGCAAGCAACCAGTACTTTTTCAATAGTTTGAACACAGTTAACGAAAGAGACAGACCGCGATGTTATTACTGCTCTTGGCTGTGATTGAATTTATTTGAACAACATACATTTGACTTGTGTGCTCGACATGAAAAGCCTGCTTATAAGTCATCGTCAATATACAAGGACGAGATAGCACAAGGAAATTTACATCACAAGAGAAATACAACCAGGAGCTCCACACAAAGTGTGCAGTGGGAATCGAACCCACAACCTACAGATTAGCAGAGCGACGTCTTAACCACTCGGCCACGGAGGCCCCCTGTGATGGAACAACATACATCTGACTTGTGTGCTCGACATGAAAGCTTGCTTATAAGTAACAATGTAAAAAATTTGACCCTTTTGCTGCATCGTCACTCCCTCGCTTGTATAGAATATTTTATATCTTCCTTTTAATGCATGAGAATGCTCCATAATTAGAGTTGCAAAAAAACCCACAGTTTCTGAGGGACGGGAATAAACCCGGAATTTCGGAGAATATTGGAAATTTTGAAGAAGCTTTGAAAGTAAACAAAACCAGTCATTTTTCAACTTTAAATTTTCTTTTTATGTTCTGAGAAATTTAAAATGGATTTTTTATTAATTAACAAGACTTATTTTTTTAACACTTTGCAACTTTTTAAATTCTTAAAATTCAACAGCTTTACAACAATGGTGAGTGAATTAATAAAAGAGTTCAATTATTCTCTTAAAAATTAAAACTGCTTACTTTCTGTTACCTGGCATATCCAATGTATATTCTTTAATTATTCTGTTTACGTTGAATCTGAGAACAAAGGTGATGTTTACATTTATAAATAAATCTGTTATTTCTCTTTCTAACTTATTAATATTTTAATCTATTTAGTTTTCACTTAAACTCTACTGGTTTTGTTTACGTTTCCTATTGTTGATATTTTTATGCACTGAATCAGTAAGTTTCATAATACACAAATAGTTGTAATGACAGATTTATTATATTTGATGCCTTGTCTTTTCAATATAAAATTGGACAAAATCAGGACGGAATCAGAGAAAAGCACAGAAAACGTGTTCTGATGTTGATTATCTTCGCTTGGCTCGCTCAGAAGAAGAACTGGGTTGTTTTTGCATCTACAGTTAAGAATAAAATAATTGAAATCATTACAAAAATATCAAATAATAAATTAAATATTTCAATGTTTAAAACGTTCTAAAAACTCCCGGAAATTTTCAAAATTTCCTTCCCAAAAAACCCGGTTTTTTCCAGCCTTTGCAACTCTACACTGATAAAAATTTGCTGCAACGCACTCCCCTGCTTGTATAGAAAACGGTTACTTGGCCATGAAGAGTTTTCTCATTGGTTGGGATAGAGATATTATATACAAGCGGTGGAGTGCGTTGCAGCAAAATGCAGCAAATTTTTATCAGTGTATCCATAATACACTGTTAAAATTTGACTCATTTGCTCCAGCGTTACTCCACAGCTTTTATAGAATAACTCTTTTATGACCAATGAGAATGCTCCATAACACTGTAAAATAACCCTTTTCTATAAAAGCGGTGGATTGACGCTGCAGCAAATGGGTCAAATTTTTAGCAGTTTAGCTGAAGTCTGGAGTAATCGTTTTCTATAAAAGTGATGGAGTGACGATGCAGCAAAAGGGTCAAATTTTTAACAGTGTACAGGGACAAGATAGAACAAGGAAATTTTACAACACGAAAAACGTACAAACAGGAGCTCCGCACAAAGAGTGCGTGCAACGTGCAATGGAGCCAGTGGGATTCGAACTCGCGTCCTTCTACGATTACAAGCGATTAGCATTGTGGTGTCTTAAACACTCGACTACAGAGACCCCTTGAGTGTGATGTGATCAAGACAGGCTGGTTTCCACCAATTATTGCAATGCCATGAGAAGAAGATTGGCTGAAAAATATGCGATATCGGCAAAGTGTCGTGGTCTGTCTCTTTCATTGACTACACAGTTAAACATTTGACCCATTTGCTGCAGCGTCAATCCAACGCTTTTATAGAAAACGGTTACTTTACAGCGTAATGGAGCATTCTCATTGGTTATAAAAAAGTTATTCTATAAAAGCTTTGGACTGACGCTGCACCAAATGGGTCAGAACAGTGTAGGATTTTCTGGAAAGAAACTGTATTCCGCCTGCATTTAGTAAATTTTTTTTATCTTGCAGAAAACGGATTTTGATTGATCAATAGATTTTTAAAATTTGCGAATGCCTATCTATAGTTCTGTCTTTATTTCGCAAGTTACGAAGTTGTCAAATTTTCATCGGATTGTAAAAAGCGCGTTCAGCAGACCTAACGAAAGAGACCAATGTGACCAGCTACATGACGTCACGGTAAGTAACCGGATTCTAACCAGTTGACTTAGGGCGTGTTCAGCACAACTTACCGGTTACTTACCGATTGTAGACAAGTACGAAATGAAAAGCAAGGCGAAATGTGACGTCAGCTATAATTCAACAGGTTAGTTTTCATTGCCACAATTCGCTTTCGTAGTGCCCTACAATCGGTTTGTAACATTGGTTACTTTGGTAAGTTGCGCTGAACACGCCCAGAGTCACTAGACTTTATTGGTATGAGGAAAGGGCATGTTTACAAACAAACACTTCTGTCAACCAATCCACCGTTACATTTTTGTCATAGCGATAATTGTAGGAATCATCTTGGGGCGTGTTCAGCGCCAAAGTAACCAATGTTATTGACCGATTGTAGGGCCGTACGAAAGCGAATTGTGGCACCAATGAAAACTATGCTGTTGAATTGTAGCTGACGTCACATTTCGCATTGATTTTCATTTCGTACTTGTCTACAATCGGTAAGCGACCGGTAAGTTGTGCTGAAAACGCCCTTGACGACATAGCCCAATCATATTATATTTACTTATACACTGGCAAACTTAGACCAATCGAATTCCGGAGCTCATCCTTACAGTATCAGTCGTTAAAGAACGGACAGGTTTTTCTCGCTGATCCACTGTAATTCAACCGCAGTGACGTCAGCTGCCCTTTCCTTATTGTTTACTGGTAGCGCCATCTGTATTACGTTGCTGAAATTATTTTTTTTATTGTTTTTGTCCTAAATGTTTAGACTGTTAAAATTTGACCCGTTTGCTGCAGCATCACTCCACAGCTTTTATAGACTAATTCTTTTATTTCCAATGAGAATGTTCCATAACACTGTAAAGTAGCCGTTTTCTATAAAAGCGGTGGATTGACGCTGCAGCAAATGGGTCAGATTTTTAACACTGTATGTATTCGATCACATGACCCAAGTACACTGTTAAAAATCCTCAACTTTTGTTGCATACACTGTAAAAAATTTGACCCTTTTGCTGCATCGTCACTTTCCCGCTTTTATAGAGTATCTCTATTTTAACTCATGAGAATGCTCCATAATATAGTGAAAAAATCGTTTTCTATAAAAGCGGTGGAGTGACGATGCAGAAAAAGGGTCATTTTTTTACAGTGTAGTCTGTATTTATTGAACAACATTCATCTGACTGTGTGCTCGACATAGAAGCCTGTTTATAAGTCATCGTCAATATACAGAGACGAGATAGCACAAGGAAATTTTTACAACACGAGAGAAATACAACCGGGAGCTCCACACAAAGAATGTGTAATGCAGACAGCGAGATTCGAACCCACAATCTTCTACGTTCTCAAGTGATTAGCGGGTTATTGCCTTAATCACTCGGCCACGTTGCATAGTCACTCCACCGCTTTTATAGAAAATGATTACTTGACGATATTATGGAGTAACTTATTGGTCAGAATAGAGATATACGTAACCGGTAACTCCGCTGAATGCGCTCAAAGATAGCTATTCGGCAACAGGACTGTGTGTAATTACTAACAACATTATTTTCTTCTCAGCAGTATTTCGTGCTTAGTTAAAATATTTTAATGTTTTTCAATTTACTTACACGGAATGGTCTGTAATGTTGTGTTTCGAGTCATATTTTTAAATTTAAATGTACAGGTCATATGAAAATCTATATTGTGGTGCTTGTTTATAACGCATATAATCCAAGTTTAAGTGTAAATATATTATAACGTCTCATCATGCCACACTTGTGCCCAAGACCTTGCAGCCGTCTAGCAACAGCTGCTGTGTATATATCTGTTGGTGTCGTGCAATTTATAGTTGGTATAATTTTATTAAGATCCAAATATATATATCTACTGGCTGGACCAGATTTTTGGACATCTACATGCGTAAGTCCTGTTTGTTCCTATATATTAAAAATATTCTAGCTTAACTCTTGTAATTCAAAATTTATAGTAAGAGGTTCAAGAAGTTTTCTTAAATAAATTAAACAGTCAAAATTATTAAAATATTTATAAGACTAAATCTTTTCGCTAATGATTTATGCAAATACAATAACGAAAAAACCTATATTGTAATGATTTTAGATAGACAATTAAAAGTACTGAATTTCAGAGAGTTACGATTGTTAAACTTATGAGATAAAGGAGAGTTGAGAGGGCAGAGCTACCCTCATATGACTAGAAAGTTCTGTAAGAAAATAGTCTGAGAGCATCAATATATATTAGAGTATTTCCTGTTAAATTCATGTAAATTAAATCTGATGAATTTTTTTGAAGGCCTACTTGCAATAAATCTAATATGAAAAAAATGTCAGTGTGAGTTGAAAGTTTCAAAAGTTAAATAGAATTAAAGAAACGTTGATCAATACATTAAGGCCCCAGATCTGCAGATTTTTAAAAAAATATATCAAAGGCAATCTCCTCATCGAGTTAAAGGATGAAAATCTCGAATTAGTTCGATCTCGATTCGCATATTGAAACGATATCGGTTTGCGAAGTCATATCTTGGATGAAAACACCCAAAAACCCGAAAATAACGGTTGACTCGTAAGTTTTCTGTTGAGCTTTCCTGCATCTAAAAGATGAAAATGTGGAGGATTGGAAACAGGAAAACATAATGGTAAATTTAGCCAATCTCTAAAATCGAATATTTAGGTGTTTTCCACGAAAACATGACTTGGCTGACCGATTGCGTTTTAATATGCGAATCGAGATTTAACTAATCCTAGATTTTCATCCGTAGACTCGATGAGGTGATTGTGAGTGCCGCCGCCTCACGATCTAATAGGCAAAATTATTTCATTTGAGTGGAAAACCTATAAGCCATTCCTTTCTTCCCTCTCCTGAGTTTTTCAGTAAGCGTGAAATGTTGATATACATATAAAAGTAATTTTTCAATTTTTCATGGTGATCTAAACAAAATGTAATTATCTATTGTCAGTTCTGCGCCTTTTTTTATGTTTTGATCGGTAAGTATTTAAGGGAGTGACAATTGTTTCGAAATTGCATGTAAAACAGCTACATTGCTGTTTTTTGTTTTGTTTTTATGAATTGCTGCAGTTACTTTTAAAGCAGTTTTAGAAGTAATTGGTGGTTCGATTAAAAAAAATTACAAGAATGAATCTATTTCACAATTAAAAATCGCTCGCAAAACAGCTGAAATTGATTCAACTTTCCCTCTAGAACTACGGAAGCTATTTAAGTAGATTTTGGCAACATCTAAATTTTAAATTGATCGACCAGCAAAAATTAAAAAATGCAATGATTGCGCAATTTCTGAAACAAAAGAAACCTGGGTTTTGGGCTAAAAAAAATTGTCAACTGTCGCATTTTTTATATTTTGTTGAACGATCAATTTATGATTTAGGTACTGTTGCAACTAATAAATTTAAATCGCTTCAGAAGTTCGCGAGGAAAAGGTACAGTGTTTTACATATCATTTTGCATGTGTTGTCGCTTACTCAAACAGTACCCACCATCATTCGGTTGCATGAAATATTTTGAAAGTGTTATTTGCGTTTATTTCAAATATGTAATTAGCATTTCTGCATCAGTTTTAGTTATCAAGATATAAGTTTTTTTAAGAGGACAGTACCTTAAAATTGATTTAAAAAAAAAAAATCTCAATTTTTTAAATATTAATTGAAAGCTTTTTTAATTGTGAATATTTTGACACTTCATATTTACCTATACGACTATTGTATCGCAAGATATTGTAAATTTTGTTAATAGATCCAGTGAAAATTATTCATACAAATATGAAATTTAAACATATTTCTCTCTGTTCATGTTTTTATAACTTGTTCAAAAAGTACTAAGGCTTTTTTGCTAATTTATATAAAAGTTTGATTTTACTTTTCTCCATGGTGTATTTACTATTTTTGTGCATGGATTTAACATTAAAGTTCATAGTTATTTTTTAAAAAAATATTTAAATTGAGATTTTGTACAGTTTTCTTCATTTTTTACTATACACGAGAGAAAAAAAATCCCCTCAAATCTAAAATCTCACACATCTAAAAATCATGCACAGCTATATGTAGTATGTTCTAATGAATACGAAGGGGGAAAATCTAAGCAAAAATATTCATATTAAAAAAAGTAGAAATTTTTAAAGTCAATTTTTTTAATTAAAAGTGGGCTGTTCAGAGATTTTTTTTACTTTAATTTTTAGTATTAAGTTTTGTGCCACCACATATATTACATTATTATTTAAAATTAAAGAGATGATTTTAAAGATACTGTATCCTCTTAAAGAAAAAGGCTGATTTTTGATAACCTTTTATTTAATTACTGTACTTCGACTTCATAATTTTCTCTTACAAGATTTTCTCAAGTTAACAAATCTGCAACTACTGCTCACAAAAACCCCAGAAATAGTCCGCCACTTTATTTGTCTCAATGATTCTCGTATCTCTTCTCTATAATCAGATTTTCATGTAAGCGTTTATCTTGTTCTTGACTCTGATCTTTATGGAAATGATCTAAATCAGGCCTGTCCTACATTTCAGTCAGCAGAGGCACATCCCAGCTCTTGAACTCAATGAAGGGCGCCAATATTCAAGTCACTGAAAACACGGTGTAATATTATCGCACAGTATTAGTGTATACAGGGTGAGTCATAAATATCGAAACAATAGGCTATCTCCTTAAATATTGCTCCTAGACCCATACTTCCAATTGCAAAAATTCATAAAAAGATGAAGTTTCAGATAAGTTGCAACTCCATGGAGGGTCTATTTGAAAAAATACGAAAATTAAATTTTTATACGGCCCTCGTAGGGCGAAATTCCCAATTAGGAAATTATTCCTTATCCATTCTTAAAATGAACAAAAAAAATGTCATCTAAATATCTGACAGAGATATTAAAATCTGAAATTCTCCAAAATTCGTGACTTACCCCACTTTACCATGCCTGTAAACAAAGAATTTTTCGCTAAAAGCAAGTAAGGGGTCATCCATATATTGTTTGTTATTAAATATCCATTTAAGACAGTGCCTCTCATTTGGACATAACAAAGCAGTGTACTGAATTAAATCTAAACTTTTTTCAAAATATGTTGGTAGTCTGCTCTGGAGGATCGAATCGACGATCCATCGATCGTCTGGTATGGATCGAAATATCTTGATCCGGTCCCAAACCGACACATAGGGGAAAAAGTTAGGCCCGGGCTGAAAAAAATTCATAACCCGGACCGGTCTGGAAAATAGTTTAAATGATAGCCCGGTTCAGCCACAAATTTCTACATAATTTTTTACTTCGGTGTGGGAAAAAATTGTTTTGTATGAAAGAGTTCTGACCGAAAATTTCTTTTATAGCTTTTAGTTTTTTATATTTATACTTTTTATTATTAAAGAAGCGTAAAAGGCTGTAATATTTATATTTTATCAATGAATCTCTATTTATATATAAATGTCTCACTTATATTTTAATATCATTAATCTCCAACGCATTTCATGCGCTGGAGACTTTGAAAAATGTTATACAGTAAAACCTTTTTAAGACAGCAAAGAAAAAATACGTTATAGAAGGATATCCTCCCTAGGAGGTGTAATTAGTTTAATTTTTTCCAAGGGTATCATTGTATTTAAGTTTGCATGGATCAACATATTTTCCGTTTAAGACAGAATTCAGTCATAGGCAGACTTTTTTTTTCTTCACTGGTTTTATTGTATTTATTTTTTCAGTTTTTGAGTATACTATTCTTTAAAAAAATGAATTTTATTTATTTATTTTGTAAAATAAAGATTTTAAAATCTGTTTTTTTTTGAAAAAGTTTCGATTGAGCCGAATTTTATTTATTTTAAGCACGTATTAAGCCAGTCAGAGACAGTGATTTTAATACGGGTTTTGTCGAGACCGGGATTGAAAATTTCGTACAATGTACACCTAGGAAGAAGATAGCAGTTCCCTCCTTTATGAAAAGTACGTTAGGTCCGGCCTAGCATGTCTTAAAAAAATGAACCTCTCGGTTCTGGCCCGGCCTGGGGCCAGAATACAGATTTTTTTACCAGCCTCTGCAGGACGATAAAAAAATATGAAGTTGTGAGAGCTAAATTTATAAAAAAGACTTAATCTGCATCTTAGAATAAGCATCCTTTTTAAATAAATGACAGGCATTTAACCTCTCATGCATAAATTATTTTTCATTATTTTCAATTATTCACAAGAAATCTTTTTTTGAGATAAATGAGAACCCATTATTATATAATTTTATTATTGCACTATGTTAGGTATTATCTATCCACAAATCAGATCTCTATAAATGAATGCTCATAAGATTTTTTGCTTAATAATGCAAAAATTATCTGTCCTCATATGAGGCCCGTATGCATAAGAGGGTTAAACAGTACACTTCGTTTTTCTGCATAATGAATTTTTTCTTCCATTATTTCTTGTCCTTAAATTATTAAATGGTAAGAATTTTTAAAGAAAAAAGAACTTGAAACAAGTCATTTTTGATTTTTTTTTCTTTTTTACATTAGTTTTTTTTCGGCAAATTTGAAAAAATATGTACTTTTGAAAATGATTTTTTTTAATTTATATTACTTTTTCAATAAATATTTTTAAAATTAATATAAAAAAACAAAAACCCTGGAACAAAACTAAAATCAGATTTTTTTTTTCTTTAATTAAATGGAAAGAAACTGAAATCCGATAAATAATGTTACGAGTTATTACGATTTTTAATTATCCCACTTTTAATTAAACAAGTACTAACCACATGAAATTTTTATAAATTGTATGAGAAATTTTAGAATGATTTTCTTAGCAAACTATAAGGCTAACCATCAAAAAAAGAAAAAAAATCAAAATTCGAACTCAAAAAATAGATTTTTGCGCGTTTCCTAGAACTGTTAAAGTAACATTATTTTTTGAATTGTGCACATTTTAATTTGTCTAATCCCTTAAAACCTGATGAATTTTTTAAACGGCTATAACTTAGCGAGTTTTAAAGATATGAAGATGCAACTTTTTGTGTTTTATTCAGGACTGAATAAGGAAAATTTTTCTAATTGGAATTTTTATCCTACGGGGGCCGTATAAAAATTTAATTTTCGTATTTTTTCAATTAGACTCCCATGAAGTCGCAATTTATCTTATCAAAAATTTCACCTTTTTTTATAAATTTTTGCAATTGGAAGTATGGGTCTAAGGGAAATATTTAAGGAGGTAGCCTATTGTTTCGATATTTATGACTCACCCTGTATATGCATGTCTTAACACAATACAAATCAATCTTATAACGGTAGACTAAAGGTCTCTACGGTTCTGGAGTTACACGTATTAAATTTCAAATTATAACATTTTTCTACGAGAAGTCTGCCCCAAAAATGTTGTAGGATGGTGTCATAAACTGTAATCGCGCCTATCATAACAATGACAAAAATTGAATTAGCATGTAAATCAGAGATATTGCTAGATTTCTTTTAGGATGTGATGAATACGCTTTCACTTATTTTAAAGACGTAAAGTACATAAGAAAAAACAGGCATGATAGTGACCAATCCATGTGGGTGGTTCCAGAGATATAATCTAGAAGTGCTTTCATAGATGGAAATCATTCCGAATAAGGGAAAACTTTTTTAAAGAAGGAAAAATTAAGCCCCTGATCCTCGTATAAAACAGCGAATGAGGCAGCATGACAACAGCAAAGGAGAAAAAAAAAAGGCTGAACTTTCATGCACATACAGGGTGTTTCGCTACCAGACCGACAAACTCTGAGGGGTGATAGTAGACATAGAGACAAACATTATTAAATATGAAACCATGGGGCGCAAACGTCTTCTGTAGGAGCTACGGGCCATTAAAGTTTGAGGTCCAAAACTTCAAACGGTGATAAAAAACGTAGAAAAGGGTCGATTTGTTTGCAGTTTTCACTAAAATCATTCTTTTTATCACGATTGTCGATAATCATCAAAATTGTCGATAGAGGGCGCTTTAGACTTTAGAGTAACGAACAACTACTTTTTACCGTTATTTTGTGCATGGAGTTCAAGTTATACTAAAGTTTAGTCTTTAACTTAAATTGTAAGCCCAAAATCGGAAACATTGGAATCGGCTAACTAGTGAAAATTGAATTGTGACAGAGAGGAGAATTTTAAACACTCATAAACATAGGACAAACTAATCGATTTTGTTGCGGTTTGCGTGCAAATCATTCCCTTGGGAATTATTTTATTCAAAATGACGTACAGCTTTGGTATCCTCATTTTTTGGTAGAGGGCGCTTCCGACACATCTCCGACCATAGGCGTAGCGTGACCAAAACTTTTGGGGGGGGGGGGATACCAGCGAAGTAAAAACTGCGCCCCTTGGCAAATTTTCAATTTGGCGCCCCCCCCTCCCCTTAGCCTCCCAAAAGTAATAAAAAAATCTTTTTCTTTTGGTAGGCGTCATAAAACTAACAAATCTAAATTAATTCTATTAAATAATTATTTAGCGTTTATTTTGGAACTTTAAAAGGTTTAATTTTAATTAAGAAATTCAGAACTAAAACATACAGAAATTTACATTTTTTTGTCAAAGAGTTCACAATGTTTTAAAACAGGGAGGAAAACGATCAAGAGAGATAAAGAAATTCCCTGAAAATGATTGTCGGTCAAAAACTGGCTCGCAGAATAAATTTCGTACATGTGGTGATTTTCTCTTTAGCATGTCCTTCCAGTGGAACATGCTAGAGGTCTACATTTACAGGAATTTCCAGGCACGGGCTCAGCACGGCCAGGCGTGGGTATTAAAAGTTTCACCCGAGCCCGGCCCGTTTACATTTTCATAGTTTAGGGCCAGGTCCTGCTCGTACAAAAAATCAGAGAAAAAACATAAGTATTAATTGGATAATTTTACAATATACTTTAAATTACTATGTGTTCACAAAATACCCTGAAAATGCCTGAAAATACTCAATAGCAGCATTAATAATTGCCTAGACATTTAAGACTTTTCAGTATTCAAATAAAGATTCATAAAACTTGATGTAGGTTAGAATTTTAAAAAAAGGTGGTTAAAAAAAATCCTAACCTTTGAAACTATAAAAAAAGTAGATTTTGAAATACGAGGGTTATCGAAAAACGAGTTTTCCACGGATTTAAAACAGAAACAAAACATAACTACCCGGACTAGATCCTGTTGAAGTACTCGTTGCCCTCAGCGTGGTATCGTCCTAAATAGCGCGAAAAAGATTCTCAATGCAGGAAACCACTTCGAAACACCTGTTTATCTGGAAACTGTGCGCCAGGTGGGTGCCTAATCAACTTGCACCTTAACACAAAAACAAACGTGGGAAAGCAGCATTGATGTTTCTGTAGCGATATCATGATGAAGGAAATGAATACCTCAACAAGATTTTAACGGTTGATGAGACGTGAGTTGACAATTGTAACAAGTTCCTGCCTCCATTCCCAGGTGGCAGACTTCTATGACACTGGACTCAAAAACTTATCCCACGTTGTGACAAGCGTTTTAATTCCGTTGGTTCTAATGTGGATTTGTAGTTAAAACATAGCTGTATCTTTTGTAATAGTTCTTTTTGAGTAGTTATATTTTGTTTCTTTCTAGCCACGGAAAAATTATTTTATGGATAACCCCCGAATTTTTCAGTAAATTATTATTCTGATCCAATTTAGCTACTTTCTGATACATTTCTGAATTCCTTTCTTTTCGAAAACACATAAAATTGGCAGACGTTCTTATTCAGAAACTGCGTAATCGAATGGAATTTTCCATTTTTCGTAAAAGACAAAAAATCTTTGAGAAAATACTGCCAAAGTTGTCATTTTGAATTGAAATTCAAGACGCAATCGTACTAGGGAGAAGAAAAACTTGTCATCAAGTGATTAGAATAGGTTATAAATCAAAAAGTATTTATTTTAAAAAATGGAAAATGCTAATCGATTACAAATTACTTCAATCATCAGCCTGTTAATTTTATGCCTTTATAAAGAAAAATGAGTCAGAAAGTGTATCAAATTTCACGTTGTTGAGCTGGGAATTTGAGAGTAACCTTAAGTTGTACTTACAAAGATTATATTAATATACGTTCATTATCGCTAATAACATTTTTACAGAACATATTCCTTGCCCTCTACATCCTGAGAAAAATTAAACCTAGTTTTGTCCCGTCTCGACTGTGTAAAAAAATGCAAGCCTGATCTTAGCCCGGTACAAGCCTGAGCTGAAAAAAATTAAACCCTGATTCAGCTGTCATATAACTGTCCGATGCCGATCTATATGCTGGACACTTCGTACAATTCTTTATTGATATTGTCAAGCTATCATCGGCTCGTGACGCACAATTATACATATTCTTGCGAAAGTCAGATTCATTGGCCAAGTAGAGATCTTTTTATCGGGCCGGTAGGCCTGCTTAATTTTTTTTTATCGATCCGGAACGGCAGGTTCGTTCAATTTTTTTGCTGGCCCGGTCCTTTACATTTGTTTAGAGGCCCGATTAATTTATTAATTTTCTTCAAAACACAATTGCTTGTCCCACTGTAAACAACTAGATCCAGTTTCGCTCTGACTCGACTATGCTAAAAAAGAAAAAAATATATATATAATGTATACATAAGATTCAGTCCAGCACCACTCTGCTTATGAAATTGAGTTTGTGCTCAGATACGATATGATTGTCCGATTATATGATCTCTAATCTGGGCATATTATAATTTCTATAGTGATTTTGTCAAACTAGTATCGGTTCGTAAAACACATTTATAATTGTTATTCTCGAGAAAGTTCATAACCAATGAAAATGGTCTATATTTTATCTGTTTCGCTTAAATTTTTATGTAGAGCCGTTAATGAATGAATAAATGTGAAATGAATGAATAAATAAAATGAATAAAAAACTAGTCATTGGGGGGCCACCGTAATACTTACCCATCATGGATATGCATAATATTGCAGGTGATGTGCCCGGGCAAGGATCGAACTGGAGAAACCACGGTCAGTAAGCGAGCATCTTATCCGCCGAGCAAAAGGCTAGCTCGATCGCATCCTGCGAGAAACTCGTTTTTACTGACCGCGCAAGGTGGACGCCACAGTACTCCACCCCCAGTGAGAAGAACGTCGCGTTGACGTTCGACGAGCGATATGCACTCGTGTTGCGTTGGCGCTTGCCAGAGTGATGCGTTGTCGTTGTCGTGCTGCCGCCGATTGCACGTGTGACCCCTCGATGATGCGCGGCGTGGCAGGCTTTGCTTGCTGTGAGCGTTACACAGGCTTTGGTCGTGTGCTCTGAGCGTTACAGAGGCTTTCGTGCTGCGAGCGTTTCGCAGGCTTTGGATGCTGGGGGTGTTTTCAGTGCTGCCATCTGTTGGACTAGAGCGAAGGTGGTGAAGTGTGTTCATTTGTCCGAGGTCACCAATGCAGGTGATGTGCCCGGGCAAGGATCGAACTGGAGAACCCATGGTCAGTAAGCGAGCGTCTTATCCGCCGAGCAAAAGGCTAGCTCGATCGGATCCTGCGAGAAACTCGTTTTTACTGACCGCGCAAGATGGACGCCACAATATAATATACGAAAATAAAACATGTATGAAATATTTATAAAATGCATTGCAATTTCAAAACAAAATTTAATCGTATATTTAAATTTTTTAATATACATAGTAATGCTCTATTAAATATAATGCGATACGTATACGTGCCGCAAAAAGACTTAAGAATCCTTGTTTATCCGCGCCAGAAAAATTTTACTGTAAAATTTGCCTTATTTAATTGGAGCATTTTCCTGATTTAATAATGCACAAATTTCTGTTTTAAACAATTGTTGACAAACATTAAAAATTTCGTGAAAGGCTCTCGTCGCGAAGGAGTTAATGAATTGCTGATGAACCAGATTCGACAAATTATATAAAACGCCAAGCTATTCAAGTAGTACCGAATTGTGTAACCGAAACATCCTTATAAGTCCAAAAATAATAATCATATTAACTAACAGTTTACTGCGTCGGATTAAGGGTCTCATTTTCAATTAAAATATATCTTTGAATTGAAATTGAATTACAGGGTCATGAGAAACCGAAGTTTGGTTTATTGGTTTATTTTTGTCGTCCGATTATCTGCGCTAGGGATATAGGACCAGAGGGGGAGTGCCCTTCGTGGGGGTCTTTCTAAGGAAACCTAACCCGTATTTACGCAAGGTTCGAAGAAAACCACGAAAACTCCGAACGGTTAGGCCGACAGCCGCGATTGGGTTCGAACCCAGCACCTGCCGTCTACCAGTTGAGAGGTCTGTACCTCTCGGCCACTGGTGGGGCTTGAGAAACCGAAGAATGTGGAAAATAGGATTACAAATATCTCGGCAACTAATAATCCGATCGACTTCATTCTTTATGCAAAATTTATGTTATTTTATTGCCTTTTACATCCACTCATTAAAATAACAAATTTCGAAAAACTTCATATACCTTTCATCAGAACGAATTTTTCGAGAGTCCGAAAAAAACAGTTCCGAATAATCGATGTTACTGATACTAAATAGGCTTCGTTCCATCCTTACATACTAAGAACATACAAAGTTTCAAGTCTCTATCTCAATTTGTTCGAGTGATAGAGCATTTACAAAGACACAGACGGACGGCAATTTTTTTTTTTTTTTTTTTTTTTTTTTTCTGGAAATAAAAATGTTTTTCGGAATCTGTAGTAAATAAAATATGTAAATCCGCCATTTTTTTTTTTTTTTTTCGATTTTCAAAACGATTGCAAGATTTACCCTATGCTACGTATAATGGGTAAATAATACAAAAAAAAAGTCAATTTTGATTTAAAAATATAAATTTTAATTTAAAAATTCTAAATATTAATCATGTTTGAAGATCGATATATTTTCTAAAAAATGTAATTCTTTTTAGGTGCGTTCGTAATTATGTAAATACGTAGCACCTATTGTTGTCGCTCAGTCCGTCCGTCTGTCTGTCCGTCTTCCGCATATAACAACGCAAAAACTACCCAACCGAATCGTTTGAAATTTAAAATACATAATTATAACATAATTTTGTCGAGTCATTTCACATTTTATGAAAATCAGGTGGCTAGATCAATTACAGGGACATTCAAAATGATTCCGTTACATTAAGGTCAATAAGGAAAAAAGTTTTAAATGCATTTTAATCGTTTGAAATTTAAAACATATAATTATTGCGTAATTTTGTCCAGTCATTTCAAATGTTATGAAACTCAGTTGGTGTGGCCTTGATAGCATAGTGGTTATAGTAACGGACTCCAGGCTAAAAGGTCCCGGGTTCGAAACTTGCCACCGTCAAATACGCCTCGAATGTATGTAGTGTCTCGTTAATAAAGGGATAATGAAAATCCTGTCGGAGCAGGTAGGAATATTTGGTGCTGCCATCTATTGCAGTTTTGCCGAAAATCTTCCGCTTTAGAAGTCTGGATGCAGCTCGAAGGAAGCTCCTGCTCTTCGACCGAACGTAATGGTTATTAAAAATAATTTTGGAGCTACTACTGAAATTTGTTTGGTGGCTCATACTAAAAATTTTTAAGTTAGTTATACAACAAATTCTTTTGTTCAGTTTACAAAAGAAATGCTTGTTTCACTTGCAAAAACAAGTTTGTAATGGTTACTAAAAAATTCTGTGGAATACAAATTTACTAAGAAATTTTTAGTAACCTTTTGAATTTTTTTTTTACAGTGTACGTGTTTTAATTATATTCAACTATTTCACATTTTATGAATAAGATATACGTTGCTGAGGTGTAATAAAAATTACTTCTTGCATATTTACAGAAACGTAAAGATTTCGACTATTATACTGTATCCGGAGTACGCTGTACTATATCAGCAAGATCTGAATATTTTTAAAACTTCGTTATCGTACGAACGCACCTCATTTGCTACGTTCACGTGCAATTTCCAACTTGTTTATTTTTTTTAAAAGTTTTAAATTTTACAGAAAAAAATTAAATCATCTTTGTAATTTACAAAAATATTTATTTTTGAAAACATACCTTTTAAAAGAAAAAATAGTATTTTTCATATTCTTTGCTACAAGATTCATTGAAAATACAGACTGGAAAAAAAAAAAACTAATAATAATAAGATGAATAATAGCAATAATAAATCCCGAAGACAGTTGAATATATTATTGAAAATCATGGTGAAAATTTTCAGGACTTTTCTAGTTTCAAATCTTCATTGTATTATATATACTAATGAAAATGAATTTGTAAATATATAAAGAAAATACATGTTGCTAAACGCAGAAAATAAAGAATTTAAACAGACATTTAAACCGATTCTTGGATATTTTTTTTTCCTTGCATAACAACAAAAAACTTCTTGACATATTTTCTGACTAAATTTTAAACTTAAAAGCATGACAATTGCAATCGTGATTATTGAAGAGATTTATGATGAAATGTTTTTATTTCTATTTTCCGATAAACGAATTAAATCTTAAGGCAGGTTACTGTCTCAAGGAGGTAATTTTTTTTTTTTTGCCTCACTCTCACTATCACCGCCCGGAAATTCAATTCGAAATGCCAAATTGACAACTCTTCTAAAAGTATTTCTGAGTTTATGGAAAAGCAGAAAATACTATTCAGTTATAAAATTGAAAATAAGAACACCTGTTCGGATTAAAAAAAAAGTGTGAAAAAATGCAGTTTGGATCTGAGAGTTACACTGAAAAAACAATTTCTTACAATATTTAGCAATGATAAAAATTTTAGTTTGTAGGTTTTTTTTAAATAAAATCAATAATAAAGTATTTAGGGATGAGTGTTCCGCGTTTTTTCATACCAGTATAATATTAGAGAAAATAATGTTCTGATAAATCGCAGCATTTTTCGATTGAGTAAAATAACATTTTCTCTAAGATTATACTGGTGCGAAAATCCGCGGAAAATTCTCATGCCTAAGTATTACCAACTTAACAAAAGTTATTTTTGGGCTTCTTATACAATAAGGTAATCATGAGTTGTATTTTATATTATTTCATATTTTTGCTTCATGCGCTAATTAGAAAATGATATTTTGTGCCAGTGGGAAACAGTTTTCTCGGATTTTACACCCTCCCTCCCAAGAAAATCATAGAACAAAATTTCTTTAGATTCTCAAAACATTGACCTAATGCATTTTGAATGGTTAATACTGACACTGTAAAATATAACAGCAGAGTTTTTTTTTTTTTTTTTTTTTTTTTTTTTAATAAGCGAAAAACATTTAATTTTGCAGTTTGCTGGGAAAAATACACTCTTTATAACTGGTTAAAATTGTACATACTCTATCCTAACATTTCCAAACCGCACCTAAAGTAACTTTGGTACAATTTAATTAAAATGACAAATCATTGTGATCACACATAAGAAATTCTAGTGATAAGACATCGCGAGATAAAAAATAATTAAATATAACCGTCGCTCTAAATAGGTTAATTATATAATATTAATTAAAATAAATACATAAGTTTGCATTGTGATTATTTACAAGGGCCCTATCACTTATAAATTTTTCGCAAAATTTCAATTTAAAATAACTTTGCCCTCCCCCCTCCCAAAAGAAAAAAAAAATATTTTAGAAATATTTTAATAGGACTATAAGAAGTTTTTCCTTGTAAATCAATTGTAACCCAGAGAGAAAAATGTAACAAATATGCTACAAGGAAATTATTCCTAGAAAAGATGACACACATAAACTTATCACTAAATAAAACAGACTGAGATAATGTCTCGATTAATCATATTTATTTACAAGTTATTAATAAAAGAAAACCATCTTTACAAAATTAATTAAATTAAGAAACAAGCAGACTTAAGCTGCACTTTTATACTTCCCAAACATAGAAGATTACTTTGACATTATAATAGTTTCTTTCGATATACAAAATCAATTTACTTATTTTATTCGCTCCTTCATTACATTGATAGCATGAAATTCGTAAAAATTCTAAGCTTAAGTTATATCTTTAGTAATTGTTAATAGTTACAAAAGCTAAATTTATGTAGATCCGGGTCGATATCGCGCACTTAATTTCAAATTCTTTTTTTATAGTATATATTAAAACAAACAAAAATTTAATTGGCGCCCCCTTCGCCTTTCGTTCTGGCGTCCAAGGCACATGTCTCCTTAGCAATTCCTCGGGAAATTGGTTGCCACTTGCAATTATCGGTGAGGGTACAATTTCACACTGAAGAGATTTGTAAGCAAAAGCTAACCTATTTAAATGACAGAAGGCATAGAGATGTATTTGATTTAGTTTCCCTTTCGAATTTTCTGGCTATGAGACATTTTTACCAAATTCTATACTTATATATTTTTGTATGTAAATACAAAAAAAATCTTAATTTGACGCCTCCTTCGCCTGTCGTTTTGGCGTCTGAGACACATTCCCCCCCCCCCCCCCACCTCCAACCCCTAGGGAAATCGCTTGGTTACAGGCTGTGAGACATTCTCATGCAAATTCCATTACATTTTTGTATGTAAAGAGAAACAAAATCTTTATTCGGCGCCCCTCTGCAAACCCTAGGGAAATCGCTTCATTTCAGGCTGTGAGACATTCTTATGCAAATTCCATACATATAAATTTTTCTATGTAAGGCAAACAAAATCTTCATTTGGCGCCCCCTCTGCAAACCCTAGGGAAATCCCTTGGTTTCAAGGTGTGAGACATTTTTATGCAAATTCCATACATATACATTTTTGTATGTAAAACAAACAAAATTTTCATTTGGCGCCCCCTCTGCAACCCCTAGAGAAATCGCTTGGTTTCAGGCTGTGAGACATTCTTATGCAAATTCCATACATATATATTTTTGTATGTAAAGACAAACAAAATCTTCATTTGGCGCCCCTTCTGCAAACCCTAGGGAAATCGCTTAGTTTCAGGCTGTGAGACATTCTTATGCAAATTCCATACATATAAATTTTTGCATGTAAAGGCAAACAAAATCTTCATTTGGCGCCCCCTCTGCAACCCCTAAGGAAATCGCTTGGTTTCAGGTCGTGAGACATTTTTATGCAAATTCCATACATATACATTTTTGTATGCGAGACAAACAAAATCTTCATTTGGCGCCCCCTCTGCAAACCCTAGGAAAATCCCTTGGTTTCAGGCTGTGAGACATTTTTATGCAAATTCCATACATATACATTTTTGTATGTAAGACAAACAAAATCTTCATTTGGCGCCCCCTCTGCAACCCCTAAGGAAATCGCTTGGTTTCAGGCTGTGAGACATTCTTATGCAAATTCCATTACATTTTTGTATGTAAAAAGAAACAAAATCTTCATTCGGTGCCCCTCTGCAAACCCTAGGAAAATCGCTTGATTTCAGGCTGTGAGACATTCTTATGCAAATTCCATACATATACATTTTTCTAGGCAAACAAAATCTTCATTTGGCGCCCCCTCTGCAAACCCTAGAGTAATCGCTTGGTTTCAGGCTGTCAGACATTCTTATGCAAATTCCATACATATACATTTTTGTATGTAAGACATACAAAATCTTCATTTAGCGCCCTCTCTGCAAACCCTAGGGAACTCGGTTGGTTTCAGGCTGTGAGACATTCTTATGCAAATTCCATACATATACATTTTTGCATGTAAAGGCAAACAAAATCTTCATTTGGCGCCCCCTCTGCAAACCCTAGAGTAATCGCTTGGTTTCAGGCTGTGAGACATTCTTATGCAAATTCCATACATATACATTTTTGTATGTAAGACATACAAAATCTTCATTTGGCGCCCCCTCTGCAAACCCTAGGGAACTCGCTTGGTTTCAGGCTCTGAGACATTCTTATACAAATTCCATACATATACATTTTTGTATATAAAGACAAACAAAATCTTCATTTGGCGCCCCCTCTGCAAACCCTAGAGTAATCGCTTGGTATCAGGCTGTCAGACATTCTTATGCAAATTGCATACATATACATTTTTGAATGCAAAGACAAACAAAATCTTCATTTGGCGCCCCCTTTGCAACCCTAGGGAAATCGTTTGTTTTTTGGCAATGGTCGATGAAGTACAGTTTCACACAGAAGAATGTTTTTGAGTAGAGACTGATTTATTTAATGACAGAATGCATAAAGATACACTTGGTTCAATTTTGCTTTTGAATTTTCCGTTTGTGAGATCTTTTTATTCAAATTCGATATATATACATAAATTTTTGCATATAAAGACAAAAAAAAAAAGTTTCCATTTGGCGCCCCTACGCTTTCTGTTCTGGCGCCCGGGTTCAGATGATTGGGGGGGCACGTGCCCCCCCTGGCCCCCCCCGACGCTACGCCTATGTCTCCGACATTTAAATGGCATTACTCCTAGATTGTTTTACTACCAGAACAACATACTTCCAGGATGTGTTAGGGATGCAAAGACTACTCGGAATCACATAGCAATGGAACTTTGGAAATCCATTTTTTGGAGTTACGGTTAAAGGAAGCAGAGAAAAAAGCAACAGAAACAGGAGAGAAAGAGCAGCACGTTAATGTGAAAGAAAACAGTTTATTTAAATGTTTTACTAGAAAAGGTGTTCGAAATTACGACCAGAAGTAGTCCGGAATGCTTGACAGCGGCGTCGCATGGAATTTCTCAGATTTTGAAAGTTTCCTGGCATCTCAGAAAGCTTTCTGGCAGCTACAGAAATATCAGCTGCGAGGTCTTCAACTGATGGTACGGAAGTCTCATACACCCAACTTTTTACTTGACCCCAGCAGAAGAAGTCCATACATGATCGGTCTGACGATCTGGCAGTCCAATGAGCCAGGCCACCACGACCTATCCACCGCTATCCATATGTTACTTTGAAGTGTCAGCAAACGTCATTGGTAAAATGTCGATGAGTCCCATCGGGCTGTTCATCATTCAAATACTTCCTTCTGCTACCTTTAGAACCGGTTCGCGAATGATAGCTTCAAAATGATCACTGTTCACGCGCCGTTTAGCGCCATCTACCGCCACTGTCAAACTTGCCGGAGTATTTCTGTTCGTAATTTTGAACACCTTTTCTAGTTAAACCTTTAAATTTACTGTTTTGTTTCACATTGATGGGTTACTCTTTCTTTGCTGTTTCTGTTGCTTTTTTCTCTGTTTCCTTTAACCGTAAATCCCAAAAAATGCATTTCCAAAGTTACATTCCTATGTGATTTCGAGTAGTCTTTGCATCCCTAACACATCCTGGAAGTATGTTGTTCTGGTTGTAAAACACCTACTAGTAAAGCCATTGAAATGTCGGAGATGTGTCGGAAGCGCCCTCTATCAAAAAATGAGGGCATCAAAGCTGTACGTCATTTTGAATAAAATAATTACCAAGGGAATGACTTACATGCAAACCGCAACAAAATCGATTAGTTAGTCCAAAGTTTATGAGCGTTTAAAATTCTCCCCTCTATTTGCAGTTCAATTTTCACTAGTTATCCGATCCCAATGTTTCCGATTTTGGGCTTAAAATTTAAGTTAAAGACTAAACTTTAGTATAACTTGAACTCCATGCACAAAATAACGGTAAAAAGTAGTTGTTCGTTACTCTAAAGTCTAAAGCGCCCTCTATCGACAATTTTTGTACGTAACCTTTAAAATTTTTTTCTAAAAAAATCGTGATATAAAGAATGATTTTAATGAAAACTGCAAACAAATCGTCCCTTTTCTCCGTTTATCATCGTTTGAAGTTTTGGACCTCAAACTTTAATGGCCCCTAGCTCCCACAGAAGACGTTTGCGCCCCATGGTTTCCCATTTAATAATGTTTGTCTCTATGTCTACTATCACCCCTCAGAGTTTGTCGGTCTGGTAGCGAAACACCCTGTATGTCGTCAAAAAGGCATTGGCTGGTGAAACTTTTTTTCTGTTACACCTTGGGGACGAGCGACCGGTATATGTGCCGCATAATGTGCTCAGAATCTTTGATTATTCTCACTAGTAAATTTTTATTGTAAATTTTTTGTAAACACCTTTCTTTCTTTTAAAATCTTTATTTTTAAAAACAGATTTTTAAAAAAAAGTTTAAAAATTCTGTAAAAGACGCTAGTCCTGTAGGGGTTAAGTTTTAAAAAGAGCTATTTCCAATTCAGATTTTGAAAATATCTCTGATGCATACATTAATGATTTTAAAGAAAATATTCTTCATAATGAAATTTTACTCCTAAAAAGTGTAAGAACAAGAAACCTTCAAAAGGGCGCCAAGCAAATCTTCAAAGGGCGCCGAGTTGGACAACCCTGATCTAAATGGTTATAAACAGGATGTCTATTCCAGATCAGCAACTGTCTGTCTTTCCAATTCCAAGTTCTGAAGAAAAAAAAATCTACGTATCGATATTTTGTGATATTGTACACAAAAACTCTTAAGAATTTGAGTGGGGGACTTTCACAACTGATTTCGATGTAATAACTCCTGAATAGTTAGCGATTTTTGCAAAATTTTAAAATCATTAAACATTTTATATGATGTATATACCTACAGCGTCAGTTTCTATGTTTTGTCCAACAAAAATGAAATTTTTAGCACATCACGATCAAATACAGAGTGCTTCGACGTATTTTAATACGAATAATAAATATTTAATGAATTAACCCAAGAAATGTTCAGTTCCACAACAGATAAACACTGAAACATCTAATCAGTCCTACAACATTTAGCACAAAGTTTCATTGAAGATCGAATTGAAATTTTGAGTTACAAGGAAGGATAGAAAAAAAGGTAGTCTAAATTATTTGCACGATAGGTATACTATTAACAGTATTTTCAAAGAGCAAAAATTGATTTTCCGGCCACTGCAATTTGAAATCTTTTTTTAAGACAATGAAATTTTTTTTGGAAATTTAAAACTTTTTCAGAGTTTTTAAATTTCTCTAACTTTTCCAGGTTTCTAGACACCCTGTATGAAGAAAATGTACCGTGATGCTCATGTTGCATCCATAGTATCTCTTCAATGTGAGCAATGTAATCATGACTTATTCCCCAAGAAATTTTTGACAACCCAGGCTTCGATAAAAATGAATGTTTGGGACAGTGGATCTAATAGCAGATCGATTTTTGTTAATTGCTGTTATATTCACCACACAATAAATCATCTTGATGAATTAAGTAGTCACGCCAGATCATTGGAGTTTGGTACTTGTAAAATGGTCTTTCCATGTTAACCCTTAAAATTAGCCTAACATTTTTACACATGTTATAAAAACCCACTGTTTGTTCCATTTCAAATTTCATTCCGGAGTAATCGAAATACACTTATTTTTAAAAAGTCAAACATAAGCGAATTTTTTGTTAAGTAATTTACCACAAACGTGGAAAAAAATATTCTGCACAGGTGCTTCTTGACTATGACATAATACGAGTTCGATATTTAAATTATCACTTGCTATCAAAGTATAGAACCAACATTGCGAAAAATGTCCAGGCCGGGGATCGAACCCGGAACCCTTGGAATAGCGCTCGAAGTAGAGGTTTGCACGGGCCGGGCCGATTTCCAATAATGGCATTCGGGCCGGGCTCGAGCCTTGCTTCTGAAGACTCGGGCCGGGCCGGGCCTAGTCACCAATCTTTCGGGCCGGGCCGGGCTCGGGCCTTAATTTTTTTGCTGGACGGGCCGGGCCTAACTTTTTTTTCCGTACGAAGCCGAGACTGATTCCATTCTTCCTAGTTTTCATGGACCAAAATAATCAGTTCCTATTGAATCTTCCTATATGAAAATCCTTTTCTCGACTTTTTATAAATCAGTAATATTTGGCTTTGTCCAAAAATATTTGCAAAAAAGGCATATACTTTTAAGCCGTCATTATTCTACAATTAAACATTAGAATTTATTCCTTTTTAAAGAATCATAGATTACTAGGCGTTTTAAAATAGAATTAAACACACACACACACAAAAAAAAAAAACATGATTATGACGGAATTTTCTTTTAAACTGAAAACTGAAAGTTTCTTTTAAAATGTTCATCCATGCAAAATGAATACAACAATACGGGAGAAAAAAATATATTAAACATTTACATCTGTTAAAAAAGGAATGTATTTTTTTTTTTTTTTTTTTTTTTTTTTTTCCAAAGCGATTTCGTTTTTGGAAATTTTACCATATACCGCTTTTTCGACTTTTTGTCTCCATTACAGGGAATATGGATTAATAATACTCCTGATAACTGAAACATTTACATACAACAAACAAAGATTCATTTAAAAGCGTAAATATCGCAGCCTACGGCACTTCTGCATAAATGGAGATTATAAACATGAAAAAAAAAAAAGACTAATATAATTTTTTTTTTTTTGGTCAGAACTCTTCCATAAGATTAAAGATCAATGTTCTGTAGAAATTCACTTGAGCCGGGCCGGGTTCGGGCCGAATTTTAAACTTTTTTCCGGACCGGGCCGAGCTCGGGCCGAAATTTTAACTTTCGGGCCGGGCCGGGTCGGGCCAATATTTTTTTGTTCGGGCCGGGCCGGGCTCGGGCCTGGAAATTTAGTCCCGTGCAGACCTCTAGCTCGAAGTGCTCTACCATTTAAGCTACGAGGACGATGCCCAACCTAAATGGTAGAGTTCTTTGGAGCGCTATTCCAAGGGTTCCGGGTTCGATCCCCGGCCTGGACATTTTCCACAATGTTGGTTCTACACTTTGATTGCAAGTGATAATTTAAATATTGAATAATTTCAAGCGTAATTGACTGTTGAAAATTAATAATACGAGTTATTTAAATTTTGTTATAACGGTTACAATTTTTCTAAATTTACAGGAGAATAAATACCTAGGAGGTAACTGTATTTCAAAAACTTGAGCTATAAAGGGGAAAATAAGGGGGAAAATCCCGACCAATAAATTAATGAATCTCATGAAACATGAATAAAGGTGAATTTTCTTGGGCTGTGCAAGATTAGTGAAACATTTTCATTCTTGTAACGGTTCAAAAATTCATAAAATCAGTATTTTTCAAATGAAATTTCCGCCATAAAATTAAAATTTTTATTTTTCTAATGACATGCAACTAAATATTTCTTTTAAATACTACCTAATTAAAAATAGTGATATAATATATTTTTTAATTTTCTTTTTTTCCTCGATGACTAATTAGAATATCGCTGTTGGGTGCCTTTTGGGCATTGCAGCTAGTGTTTGGAAGAAATCGAAGAAACGTCGACCCTCGAAAAAGCACTTCGTAAGAGTAAGTAAATGGAATTTTTTGCATTGTATATTGATTATCATGTATTAAAAACTAGTGATCGTCATATTCAATTGCTTTGAATTTCGAATGTATCATTCGAGAATGCACAAAACCATAGCTGCCAAATTTCGTTTTTATGAATTACAATCCTAAATTTTGTAAAAAATAAAAAAATAAAGAGTAACACTTAAAACCATATATATTTTTTAATTGATTAAAAATAATATAAAGGTAGGCAGCTATGCTTTTGCCCATTCAAGAAATATTCATCCGGATAAAAGATAAATTATACCCATCACTTTTCAAATCTACGTTTGTTGTTACACCGAAGAAAATTTGTACAAAGTTGAAGTTTTGTACAGTTTGTTTTTGGTTTTAATATTTTAAAATAAAATTTACAAATATTATTTATATTAAGAGATCAAGAGTCTTCTAAAAGAAATTTTGAATATTTGGATTAGATATCTGCACGGACTGAATTTCTAGGCGTCTTGACTTGACCCGAGCCCCACCAGTGGCCGAGAGGTTCTGACCTCTAAACTGGTAGAAGGTAGATGCTGGGTTCGAACCCAATCGCGACCGTCGGCCTAACCATTTGGAGTTTTCCGTGGTTTTCTTCGAAACTTGGATTTCCTTGCGTAAATACGGGTTAGGTTCGCTTAGAAAGACCCCCACGGAGGGCACCCCAACCCTTAGATGATTTTCATGTGGTGGGCAATGTGATTCTGTAATATGCTTTCAAGCATATTTATTGACAAAACTACCATCTGCCCAGCTTGTTTTAAAAAAGAGGTGGGGTAACTCTAAAGCTGATTCGGGTACCTTCTTATCAAATTTTTCAGGGTCGAGTTCATTATGCAGGCCTAGGATCGCTGAGTCACTCTTAAAAAAGAAAGAAAAGAAACTAAATCGCAAGAAAAAGAGACTAAAAGATACTAAAATTTAAAAAAAGAGACTAAAAAGAGACCAAATAAAAATTTTTCTCTGCATTTAAATGTTTTAGATACACAGATAAGCACTATAAGATTTAACACCATCCGCAGAATGCATTTCAGTCTATTTTGAAAGAATTGCAAATTTTGTTAATGGTTGCACAAAAATAAATAGCGACCATTCATTATGGAAAAAAATCACAGAATTCACCAAATGATCACGAGGACAAAACCAAAACTCGTCAGATGTTCTTCCAGAAAATATAGTGAAGTTCATCATATTGTCTCAGGAAATAAGTCACAAAATTTGTCACATGATCTCGGGAAAAAATTCTCGAAATTAGTCGAATATTCTTGGGATAAAAATCACAAAATTCATCAAATAGCCTCAAAGAAAGAAAATAAAATTACGATATAAATCAAATGGGTTTTGTGTTAAAATCCTAAAATTCAGCAAATGGATTGCATTAAAATGTTGTGCGACAATCGGCTGCAATATAAAATAGAGAAGTTTGTCAAATTATCTCAGGAAGAAATCGCGAAATTCATCAAATGGTCTTGGTGTAAAAGTGAAATCAGGGATTGTACTGGTGCCAAGTGATACTTCAACACAAACTTTTTTCAATATTTCAGGACACATTTAATCGGCTCACTACTTTTTCTTCCATGACCATTTGATGAAGTTAGCAATTTTTACCCCACTACCGACTGACGCAATTTAATATGAAAATTGTGATGTCCCCCGCCCCCATTGCTTACTGAAATACATGATTTTTCCGTGATTGTTTGCCAACATTTTAGTGAAATTTGTGATTTTCAGGTGTGCCACTCAGAAAATAACAAAAGAAAATTACGTAAAGTAAAAATTGCAATATTTTTCACAACATTTGTGCGTGAAATTTGTGAACTATATTGTTTATAATAAACTAAATAAAGAATTAAAACTATTTTATTTATTCTTTTAAGAACTTTTTTTTGGTGGGGGGGGGGGGGGGGAGGTGAAAAATTTTAAGTATCGCATCAATTTAAATCAATTTAAGTAATACAGCAATAAATTAGATGATTATTCCAGGAGTGAATAACGAAAATTCGCATTTTTTTTTTCGCGATCGTTTGACAAAAATCGACGTTTTACATCGCGATTGTTTGACGAAAATCGACGTTTTACATCGCGATCCTTTGACGAAAATCGTCGTTTTACATCGCGATCCTTTGACGAAAATCGCCGTTTTACATTGCGATCGTTTGACGAAAATCGCCGTTTTGTTTCGCGACCGTTTGATGAAAATCGCTGTTATTTACGTGATCATTTAACAAAAACCGATGTTTATTTCGCGATATTTTGACGAAAATCGCTTTTGTATCTCGTGATCATTTAATGAAAATCGCTGTTATGTTTCACGATAATTTGGCGAAAATCGCCGTTTTGTTTCCCGATCGTTTTACGAAAATTGCTGTTTTATATCGCTACCGTTTGATGAAAATTGCCGTTTTATGCAATCTTTTGACAAGAATCACCGTTATATTTTGCGATTTTAGACGAAAATCGCTGTCATATTTCGCGATCGTTAAATGAAAATCGCTGTTATGTTTCGTGATCGTTTAACGAAAATCGATGTTTATTTCGCGATTTTTTGATGAAAATCACCGTTATATTTCGGGATCTTTTGAAGAAAATCGCGTTTATATTTCGCGATCGTTTGATAAAAATCGCTGTTGTATTTCGCGATCGTTTGACGAAAATTGCTGTTCTATTTCGCGATCGTTTGATGAGAATCGCTGTTGTATTTTGTGATCGTTTGAGGAAAATCACTGTTATTTCGCGATCATTCGGCGAAAATCATTATTTTATTTGCGATCGTTTAACGAAAATCATGGGTTCTTAAAAATTAAAGAAAGCTGAAATCCGTCACTTGGCGAAAAAGTGGCATCCCTGGATTTTTATTGGCGATCATTTGCCGGAATTCGCAATTTTGTTGGGCCATTGTTTGCAGAAATTAACATTTTTTTCTGCGTATATTTGACAAAATTCGTGATTTTTTTTTCGCAATCATTTGCCTAAATTCGTGATTTTTCGGCAATCACTTGACGAAATTCAAAAGTTTTTCGCGTTTATTTGCAGAAATTCGTTTTTTCCGCGATCGCAGAAAAAAATCGCCAATTCTGATTAACAATCATTTACCGAAATTCGTGATTTTACCCCTCTGCAATAGTTAGTCAAAATTTGCGACATTTTCCTACGATTGCAAAAAAACGAATTTCCGCAAATAAAAGCGAAAGAATTTCGAATTTCGGCAAACAATCGCCAAAAAATCGCGAATTTCGGCAAATGATCGCCTAAAATATCCCGAATTTTGACAGATAAATGCAGAAATATTGAGAATTTTCTGCAAACAATGGCTTCAATTAATTATCGTTTACCGCAAAAGAAAATCGAGAAATTTTACTAATGATCGCGGAAAAATATCGCAAATGTTGAGAAGCGATCGTTTGCCGAAATTCGTGATTTTTTTCTCTACGATCGTTTGTCAAAATTGTCAATTTTTCCGCGATCGTTAGTCGACATTCGCTTCTTTTTTCTGCGATCGTTTAACGAAATACACATTTTTCCGAGATCGTTTGCCGAAACACGCAATTTTTATCAGAGATCGTTTGTCAACATTCTCGATTTTTTTTCCGGAATTCATTGACATACCTCGGGAATTTATTCCACAATTGTCTCCCGAAACTCGTGATTAATTGCTGTCCTTGTACGACGAAATTTTCGATACTTTTTCACACTACTGATTGGCGAAATTTCATGCTTTTTTTCTGCTACCAGTTGGCGAACTTCAAGATTTACTTTTCGTGAATGATTAATAAAATGAGAAATTTTTTTAGTCATCGATTGACGAAATTCATAAATTTTTATGCAATCGGTTGATGAACTTTACGGTTTTATTCTATAAGCTAGTAGCAACACATCGCAAGGTTTTTTTTGTGATTTTTATCTCAGGAACATTTGTCAAAACTTTCGGATTTTTTGTGATCGTTTGGCGGAAATTGCATTTTTTTATGAATATATATAGGACTATTGCTCCATAAAATCACATGCATTTTTTTTCTCCACGATCATTTGCCGAAGTTTGCACTTTTACCCGCTTTATTTACACAAAATTTGTGATTTTTTTTTCTCTGCGACTGTTTCACAAAATTTACGATTTTTCCGCGATCGCTATTCAAAATTTGCGATTTTTTCTGCGACCGTTTGCCGAAATATGCAATTTTTTTAAACAGAGATCGTTTGCCGATATTTGTGATTTTTTCCAAAATTTTTCACATAATTTGAGAATTTATTTTGCAATCGTCTCACGAAATTAGCGATTAATTAAGAAATTTGTGGTATTTTTTTCACAAAGTTGATGGATGAAGTTTCATATTTTTTTCTGAGAAAAATTGACGATTTACTTTTCGCGAATGATTAAAAAAATGATTTTTTTAGTCACCGATTGATGAAATTCATAATTTTTTCTGGAATCGATTGATGAACTTTACTGTTTTATTCTACTAGAGAAATTTAGCCTTTTTTGCGATAGTATGACAAAATTTAAGATTTTATTTTAGGATCGTTTCACGAACATCGCGATTTTATTTCGAGATCGTTTGGCGAAAATCGGAACTTTAGTTCGCGATCATATGTCAAAAATCGAGGTTTTATTTCGCGATCGTTAGACGAAAGTACGGGTTTAACTGCATGATTATTTAATGAAAACCGCTGCTTTATTTGGGGATCATTTGATGAAGGTGGCGCTGCTTTATTTCACGACCCTTGACAAAGATTGCGATTTTATTTCAGGATCGCTTGATGAAAATTGTTTTATTTCGCGATCATTCGAAGAATATCGCTTTTTGATTTTACAATCATTTGACGAAAAGCGCGGTTTTATTTTGGGATCTTTTGACAAAAATCTCGTTTTTTTTTAAGGTGAGGGGGGGGGCGAAAATCGCGATTTTATTTGGGAAACGTTTGGAAATAATTGCAGTTTTATTTCGGAACCATTCGGTGGAAATTGCGTTTTTTTTTTTTTTTTCCCAGTATAGTCTGGTGAAAATCGCGACTTGATTTCGCAATTGTTTAATGAAAATCGTCTTTTCCCCCGTAATCAATTGATTAAAATCGGGGATTCTTAAAACTTAAAAAACGCGGAAATCTGCCGTTTGTCGAAAAAGCGATCCCCCTGCAAAGTGAATGAAGAATTTTAAGGTTTTTTTTTTTTTTTTTTTTTTTTTCTGCAATCCACTGACGAATTTCTCAATTGTTTTTCACGAGATCAACTAACAAATTTTGCGATATGTTTCTGTCACCGATTGACGAATTATACGTGTTTTTTTTTCTCGCGAAAATGACAAAATCGTGACATTTTTTCCGCGATTGAATGATGAAGTGTATGATTTTTACCCCTGAGAATGATTATCGAATTTTACGTTTTTATCTTGCCACAAATTGATCAAAATCACTTTCTTTTCAAGGTCATACAGAAAAGTTTTGCGATTCTTGCTCGCAAACAATATGCTAATTTCGTAAACTTTTTTTTCCACGATAGAGTGACGAATTTTAGAATTTTCCCCCCTGTAAATGAAAGACAAATTTCGCGGATTTTTTTCCGTGACTATGTTTCACGATCGTTTCCGCGGAATTTCGTGGAATTTCGAATCCTATGGCAGATTGACATAATCCATGATTTTTTTGCCGGTTTCCGACTGAAAAAATTTGAAATTTTTATCCGCGAACAGTTAACAAATTTCGAGATTTTTCAGCGACGGATTGACAAGTTTTCCGATATTTCCTCACGACAAATTGTTGAATTTCGCGATATTTTTCCCGCGATCAAATAACGAAATTTACGATCTTTTTCCTGCTGCCGATCGATGGGTAAAGGAAATATTTAAAAAAAAAAACGAAAAAAGAGATTAAATCTGAAAAATATAGACTAAAAGAGACAAATCCAAAAAAATAGCGAGAAAAGCGAGTTTAGCGACTCACTCAGAGGCCTGAGAAATTTATTCACAAATTAAGAGAAAACAATTGCTATTCGACAAACAAGAATTTAGTTTAAATTTCTTAATGTTTTGATTTTTTTAATGCGTTTGAAAGGGAATTTGTTATTGATGGGTATATAAAGAGAAAAAATTTTGAAACCTTTGCATAGCCAGTGCTAGTAATATAAATCTATAGGACCTCCTCTAATTTTTTTTTCTTCAGAATTGCTGAAAAACAGAACTTGACCTTTCCATAGTTGCACAATATTTTGAAATATTGTGATTTTGCAGGTTATTACCAGTAGTTGGGTATAAATGAATTTGCTATTTTGAACGGATTTTTTCGGGGACATGTAAATCACGAAACGTTGTCACGAGGAAATATTTAGGATTAATGCTTACTTCTATGTAATATGATATTATTAAATGAGAAATTTAATCTTGACGTTATTTAAAATATCAAAATTTTTTTTTACTTTGACACTAAATATTTCTGGATCGGTTTATGGGAGAAAAAGAAAAATAATCACTTCTCTACTGTGCGCGAAAAATTGCTGTATGTAGCGTTTGAAACCTGATTTGCATAATATTACTGCAACTGAGTTTACTTTCAGATATAATGGTTGCAGTGATCTTTAGAGCTTTTTATGCTTACGGTTGAAAATTGTCTTACGTATATTTAGATTAAATTTTAATTGCATTCGAATTTAACTTTTACTCGTTTTTTATAGGACCGACTGAAATAACTGGAAGAAAAATGCATTCGAATATAACTTTGTCTATTAATATGTTACAACCAAAAACAAAACAACAAATAATTTTCCTGCTAGCCTTTTTAATGAACCGATCCAATCTTAGAATATATACACCTGTTCTGGCCTCAATCCATCTTTTTCGTGGTCTTCCTCCGTCTTTTTTCTCTTGGATTATAGTTCAAAGCTGCTTTTGGTGTTATGCGATCGAACATAGCTTTTTAAGTTTTCCTTCGGTTCTTTCAACAATTTTCTATTTTATTTAATATTGGCATAACCTCAAGTTCTTTTTTGATGTAATCATTCCTTATTCTGTCTGTTATTGAACATCTATCACATTCCTCAAAAATTTCATCGCTGAGGATTGTTTTTCATCATTTTTTGTGAGTGCCGATGTTTCATCTCAATTTAGTAAAGCTGGTACAGTATAGGACCCCAAATCCGCAATGTTCGGGACCACTGCTTTTCCGGATTTTAGATCTTCACTCAAAAAATGGATTTACAAACTATAATAATGTGATGAAATTTCGGTAAACATTAAATTTAGCATGAGATTAGTAGTTTAAGCTTTTAAAAGCACGTAGTTAAAATAAAATATTTTAGAAAAAACAATTATTAATTTTTAAAACATTGTTAAAATTGTCTTAATAATAAATACTTGACTTCAAAAACTAGCAAAGAAAAAAAAAATATTGAAAGTGTACTTACCTAATCTTAGAAAAAAATTAAATATAACAAAGCATAAAATTATAGCTACTGTTAAAAGAGGAAACGTCAGTTAGCGGTCCGCAGCTATATCCAGAGCTAAGGACGTGGATCCCTCTCCTCATATCGCTCCGCATCTTTTACAGTGGTTGGTTTCCACGTTGCATGTTTTTTAAAGTGGGTCTCATCCACGTAAAATAATAATAAAGCTGACAATTTTTATTTGTCAGACGCTTTTAAACATGTTCGATAATTTCAAATGTCTCATCTGCTTCGTCTTTTCTTTCTGCAACATCTCTTTTCTCTTTCGGGTTGCATTATCTGTTCTTGAGTTATAAAACTTTTATGTTCTAATCCCATAATCAGTTCATCTGTCAGACTAATGCACTTATCTATGGGAATATTTATAGCTTTCGGTTGATGAAAGTGATCATCGGTGGTTCATCATTACTTTCTGGATTTAAAACCATGTCGCAAATCTCCTGGTCTCTTAGAAAATGTGTTATATGTGCATCGTTATCTACATTGAAACAATTTTCAATAGCTTCCTCATCCAAACTTATTTTGTCTGTATACGTCATGGATTTTGCATAATTCAGTAAGTCATGGCTGAGGGTTTTTTCTGTGGAAACAGAAAACCTACGAAATTCACCATTATTTTCTCTATCGTCTAAACTGGTTAATGATGGCCATAATTTATGCCATTCATTTACAAGAGTTTCCTCAGGAATGCTTTGCCAAGCACTAGCTGCCCGCCATAATGCATATTTCACATTAAATTGCTTTTGGAAGTCTTTCCTTGAAGCCTTTAAATCCAGACGCTGGTGTTTCCTCGGGCGTCAAATAGGTTTTCCTAGGCACATACCACCAAAACAACGCAATTTCATCACCATTATAAACTTGTTCTGTCGAAAGTTTCTCCCGGTTAATGATTGCCTCAAATTCTTCGATGAAGAAATCGGCAGCTACAAATTTCGCTGATGCCTTCTCACCAGAAATCTGAACTAAATGTAATCCATGACGCTTCTTAAATTTCTTATACCATCCTGTCGAATAATCACAGGGCATAGAAATGTTTAACTCGGCATGAAATTTTTTTGCCTGTACCATAATAATAGCATTGTCTAAAGGAAAGTTCTCTGAGCGTCGTTGCCGAATCCATTTTATTAGAACTCTATCAACATCAATATTTTTTTAATTATGCAAAGTTTTTCGATGCGTCATTAATTCTCGAACATCGCTTTTCGAAAAAGCTTTAAAAATCTTCTCTCGTTATTTTTTTTAAATCGTAAACGGTCGATGTTCCGACGCAATATTCTTTACATACATTTTTTGCCGAAGTGCTGCTATCCAATTTCTTTAACTCCACTTTATAAGCAATGGTCAGCGAAGAATGTTTTCTTTTTAAGAAATGTCAAATTATTTAGAAAAACTAGTCGTTGGGGGCCACCGTAATACTTACCCATCATATATATGCATATATAATATATGAAAATGAAACATTTGTAAACTATTTATAAATCCATTGCAATTCCAAAACAAAATTTAAACGTGTATTTAAATATTTTTATTATGCATAGTAATGCTCTATTAATGAGTCGCTGATGAATCGATTTCGACAAATTATACAACACGCCAAACTACTCAAGTAGTACCGAATTGCAAAAAAGAAACATCCTTATAACTCCAAAAATAATAATTTTATTAACTAACAGTTTACTGCGTCGGATTACGCGTCTCATTTCCAATTAAAATATATCTTTGAATTGAAATTTGAATGAGATACAGGGTCATGAAAAATCGAAGAATGTGGAAAAACAGGGTTACACATATCTCGGCAACTAAAAATCCGATCAACTTCGTTTCTTATGCACAATTTGTGTTATTTTATTGCCTTTTATGTCCATTCCTTAAAATAACACATTTCGAAAATTTTTGTATACCTTTCATCAGAACGAATTTTTCGAGAGTCCGAAAAAAATAGTTCCGGATAATCGAGGTTATTGATATTAAATAGGCTTCGTCCCATTCTTACATACTAAGCACATACAAAGTTTCAAGGTCTCTATCTCAATTTGTTCGGGAGATAGAGCGGTTACAGACAGACAGACACACAGACACACAGACGGACGGACGGCAAATTTTTTTTTCTAAAAATATGTTTTTCGGAATCTCCAGTATCTGAAACGTGTAAATCCGTCAAAAAAATTTTTTCGATTTTCAAAACGATTGCAAGACTTACCCTATACTACATATGATGGGTAAGTAAAAATTAGATAAAACCAAATAAAATTGTAAGCAATTAGAAAAATGACAAGAACGTCAGCATAAGTAAAGAACGAACCAGCAAGTGAATGGTAAAATAATGCCTACGCATTCCAAAGTTCTCAAAGTTAAAAGATACCTTTGTTGAGGTCAGGTGTGAAGACTTCATTCTTTTGATACGGAACTCTAGAAGTTAAGTAAAGAAACAAGTACGTAGGGCCACCTTTTTTTTTCGCCGGCATGACATAATTTAATATAAAGTCTTTTGAAAAAAATACGGATACTTTTTTAGGTGAGAAAAAGTTCGGGATTCCGGATTTGAGGTCCCATACTGTACTGCCATTGTTTTAAAAAACTTCATTCTTGTGTCTTCTTGAATTTCGATGAGTTCTTATAGTACTACAGATGTATTGAAATTTATAAAGCTTATTTTTGTATATCGTTGTCATTCATAAGATATCACATTGTAAATAATTAATGCGAAATCTATTCAACGGGTTTATTTTCTAAAATATTTTTATATCTTAAATGCCATTACCTTTGTCTTGTTCTAGAAATCCTTAAATTATATCTTTAGATAATACAAGCTACAATTATGTAAAATTTTCCATTTTATGAAATACAATTGTATCTTAATACTGCGTCTGAGCAGCGAAATTTGCTGCTCACCTTGTTATTTTCAGCGCTCATTATGAATGTGACGACTCTCGGAATATTTCTACTCGGAGAAGGAAATACGCTGTTGTCTATCCGTTTAGAAAACGGGAAGAAATACGAAGAAGCAACGTTTGCCAGCGAAGTCTTGGCCTATGGTAAGCCTTAATTTAGTTTTTATCCTAGAAACTAAGCTTTTGAAAAAAAAAAGTTCTATATAACTATTCAGATTTTAAAAAACTGCATTTGAAGGGCTAAATCCTCACACTTTGACAATTTTGTGAATGGTTATTAGAGAAAAGTGGTAATTCAGTAAATAATTTTTCAAAATTTTATCAACATTTATTTTTATTTTAGAAACAATTTGATATAAAGTATAAACGTTTCTGCATCAAATAAATCGCATAACCTATTATATCACAGTGAAAAAGAGTGGGGGGGAAAAACCCTTTAACCCTTTATCTACCGACGGTATTTATAAGTACCATTAAAATAACTTTTTATAAAAAATTTTTAATGCGTCAGTTAGTTGCAATTAAGGCTTGTCATTCGCCAAGTTTCCTTTGACTGCAGTACAGGGGGCGCTGAACTACATGATTTTCACGTTGGTAGCGCCATTTAATGTTAGAAACTGAAATGTTTTCCATTATTTCCTATGGGATTATTAGCAGTAGTATGCACCAGGTGGCATTACATACGAGACAAAGTCATATAATAAGTTGGCAATTTTAGGGACAATTTCAACAATGGATTTTCTCCTGAATGCGAGGCCTTGATATTATGATAAGGGGGCCTTGGTTGTAATATTGTTTAGAATGAGTTAGATACATTATTTTATCTTGTTCCAAAAGCATTATTGGTTACACAAAACAAAAAATATTTTTAAAAGGGTTTATTTTGCCGTTGCATCTTTTCAGCTTTCTATGAGCTGAGGGAGGGAGATGGGTATTTTTCAATGCGGAAATATTTCTATATTTATATTGTATAAACATCATATTTGTACATTTTATAAAATATACTAAGAAAATAATTAAATTTGAGTGGGGTTATAAAAAATTTCAGGAAATCCCTGTAAATTCAAATTTAATTAATCCTAAAATCCTTCAAATATTTATTAAATGATTTTGTAAATTATTTAATTTAGTTAAATAATTTGCGTAAAATGCTTTAGAATGTAAAAATTTCGTGAATTCATAATGCGGTAGATAAAGGGTTAAAATGTCCCGACCTGCCCCACAAATGGTAGGGCCGGTAGAGTCACAAGTTTTAATCAAAAATGTATACAAAATTTGACATTTAATTGATGAACAAAACTTTAATTATAAATCTCTAATTGAACATGAAATAGTTTAAGTACTTTAATAATTTGAATTGTAAGACATGTTTTCACTCACAGATTTTGTATTTGATTCGAAAAAAATGCTCTTCAAATTCTAATAAAACACATCTTTAACCTATTTTGTTTTTAGAAGTGCCAAGTTTTAAAAGAATATCTGTTTAATACACATATAAGCTATCATGCTTATCAGGATTTAAAAACGCTTGAACTTATTTTAAAATGGATACCTCATACTTGCTGTTGTCCTCAACATTTTGAACATTCTCTTAAAATGCAACAATGCTTTGTTTTCCTGTAAACTTTAGCCATGCACACTATCCCACAGTGGGTTTGCCTGTAAGTTTCTGGATCTATATTGAGCAAGTTTGCAATCTGTAAGAAAATCAGCATCACATGAACAATTAAATTCATCACTACTACCATTATATAAACCATTTTATATTTTTCCTTTAAGGGATATTTTTCATCGATTTTGCTAGTGCAACTCCTCATCCTCACTGTTAGATGAAAATTTTAACTTGATGTGAACTTTTTTCCCCTTTGTAAACTGCATTTGGTCCTATTCGGCATTTTTGGAATTCCCCAAGGTGCCTCACAACTGAATGTCCCAACCTGCTCCATCTCGAACATTAAGTAATAAAAACATTTGCACTCTTAAGTTCAGCATTAGTCTTTTTTTTTTTTTTACCATTAAAATAACAATAAATCGACGTTTTTTAATCAAAACATGCTCCTATTCGTATTTCATTTCTGTATTGAAAATTTTTTCTACAAAACACACATGAATGTTACTCGACCTCTTTCAAGAGAAAAATAATGGTATTTGTTGCCAGCAAACACTAGCAATTCCAAAACACGTGAGAGAATACATTCTAGTATCATATATTGACACTTTTGCGTGCTAATTTTTAACTGCAAAATAAAGCCCGAAAATTGGTGTTTCAAGGTGGGCCATGTCCCAACGTGCCCCACATCCCCTACTGTTAATTTATTCCTGAAAAAATAAAATTAAACTCGGCTTACTTAGTTTCAATACGGTTTAGTAAAGATTTTAAAGTGATTGACTAGAATTACTGACTAAATTTTCTATTACCAGGTAATTTTCACCAAAGTAATGTAATTAACCATTTATTTCGATTGGGAATGAAAAGAAATTTTCTTTTAAAACTTGAAAATGCTAGAAAAAATGTTTTTAAATCCTATTTGTTTCGAATTCTAAAGCTGTTGCATATCAATGCAGTGTCGATGACTGGTGCACCGAACACAAAAAGCATTATGTTTATTTTGTATTGTCATAGATATCGTTTGTAATGTCAACATGTTCAAACCGAAATAACCTTTTAGCACAGGGACAAATTTATTCTGGTGCTCCCCCCCCCCCCCCAACCTCCTCCGCAAGAGTATTTTACTAATTTTCTAATAGCCGACTTATTTTAAAAATGTAATACTGAACTACATAATATGCTTTGTCAAATATTTATTCATTAAAATATTGAAAACTGGATCTGAAAAAAATTCCGCTTTATGCAGAGTCTTTATGTTTTCATCCTTAGATTCTGATAAGCCTTGGCATACCCTAGATAGGACGATTATAACAATATCATGCTAAAAATAGAGATGAGAAAAATCGACAAACAAAATCTACATTTAGCGCCTTTTCGTTCTGTCACCTGAAGCACACGCCCCCTTTTCCCCCCCATCCCACCCTTAGTTTCGATCCTGAACATGCTAAGAAACGGTGATGTAAAGGTACGAAAACTCATTTTATTTTCGTATCGTTATAATATGTTATGTTTTATATAGGACATACAATACGAAAGCATAACGAGGTGAAAAGTGTAAGCTTCGAAGATGCAAAATTTTCTTCAACAAAGCAAAAGTACAGCCGAGTCTCTATATAACGAAATCCATCGTTCCAATAAAAAATTCGTTATATAGAGAAATTCGATGTATAGAAAATGTTAAAAATCGTATTTAATGTGTAAATTTTGGACAAATATTATTTTTGATGTTTTTAATTAAGAATTTGAAATGTTTAAAAGTAAATATTAACCTAACATTCTATTTCTTAATTATTTAAACAGTTAAAAAAAAAAAAGAGAACAAACATTTATTTGAAAGCTTAATGAAAATCAAATAAGGAAGACTTGCATTAATTTCAGAAGAAAGAAATCTGTAATATTTTGTTGTTTTGATTTTAAAATTGTTACGCCCCCCCCCCCCACCCCCCCCCAAAAAAGCCTCAAATTTTAGCAAGAAATGAAAAATTGTAGTTAACATTTTTCTCCATTTAAAGGCCTCTCTTATGTGCCTCTCATTGATTCCTTTCTTATATGTGTAACAATCTAATTGACTCTGTTTTGAGAAGAATGTGGAAAGGTGTGTGGGAGGTGGGATTAATTCGTTGAATTTAAAGAACAAGGAGATGATGGAGAGATATATGGAGAGATATTTCGCTATATAGAGACTGTTTTTAATGTAATCATGCGAAAAGGGGACCGTTCCTACAAAAAATTCGTTATATAGAGAAATTCGATGTATGGAGTTTCATTATAGGGAGACTCGACTGTATAAACAATATTTTCAAATAGTCAGTGAGTTTATATTTTCGTAACAGTCTAAACAAGCGGTACTTTGCATTTTTCGTAGTTACAATCAATTATGCTAGTAACAGTTTCAAATTCAGATTTTTTTTTTATTTTTGTGAGCTGCTTATCATATTGATCTTTTTGAGATACGTATATCAATATATCGTAATTGTCGAACGCAGGCAGATTAAAACTTTTTATTAAACCTGTAATAAATTTGCTAATTTACAAATCTTTCAGTTTAACCAAAAGCTGGATATTCTGCAACGATTGCATTTGAAATTATTTCGATTGACATTTGAAATTATTTCGTGACATTTAAAATTATTTTATGTGAGAATGGAATTTTATATGTGTGTTTCACATGATTTTTTTCCCTTCTGGTGTCTTTAGCTTACGTTGCTTCAGTGTGCTGTCCTATTGTCTGCATAGTTGTCACAATATTTTCGATGTCTGGAAGTTGCTTTAAATATGCAGCTGCAAAGAAAAGTTCCATGGAAACGAAAACTGTCATAAATGTGAGTAGCATTTAAATTAACTCTGAATATCGTTAATAAGCTTGATTATCATCATATCCCTTCAATGATTTTTAGCACAGATAAAATGTCGCGTTTGCAAAATACATAATACGTGGTCAAAAGCAGTACATAGATTTGTGAGCTCCATTAAAAAAAAAGTATTTGATTAAATAATCAAAATTTCACTAATGTATTTGATTGTCATCTGTATTTTAATACAGATGCAGGTTATCTTTTAGTAAATATTAAAAGAAAGGAATTAGTTTAGTGACCTTTAAAAACTTAGTGTTTTTTACACGTTCGCTGGCGCGGGAAAATCTTTCACTTTTTGTTATAAAAAATAAATCGGCTTCTGGGAAAAACCCACTTCTATAGTGCGGCTCTAATTATCATCACATCTTCACGTAAGCGGCAGCGAACATGTTAATGTATCTCTGAGGAACTATTTAACGAAGCTAGTAGACGGGAGGTGCTGCGTTCGAACCCAATCGCGATATATAGATATTAAGTTTTTATTTTAGAACTAAAAGTATTGCAGTTTTTCCTCTCACGCGGAATGCATGAGAATTTATTGAACGCGATTTTCATTGCACGTTGGCTAAAGTTAATCCTGTGGAGCATGTTTTTAAAAATATCTCGTTTGCATTTCAGTATTTTAACCCTTTATCTACCGCATTATGAATTTATGAAAATTTTACATTCTAAAGCATTTTACGTAAATTGTTTAAACTAATTTAAAATATAATCATTTAATACATTTTTGAAAGATTTTAGGATTGAAGATTTAGAAGGATTAATTAAATTTGAATTTACAGGGAATTTGTGCAATATTTATAATTGCACTCAAATCTTTGATTTTAAATTAATTTCTTAGTACTTTGTAAAATTATAAAATGTACAAATATGTTCTTACAATAGAAATATGGAAATATTTTCGAATTGAAAATCCCCGTCCCCCACCCTCAGCGCCAAGAAATCTGAAAAGATACAAAGGCGAAAGAAATCATCCTTTTAAAAATATTTTTGTTTTGTGTAACCAATAATGCTTTTGGAACACAAAAATGTATATGTAACTAGAGATGGGAATGCTCGAAAAAAAAACCGGAAAAATTGGGGGAAAAAAAAGTTTTTTTTTTTTCCGAAGGCTTATTTTTCAATTTTTCCGAACTGGAAAAATTGAAATTTCATTTATGAAATAATATAGTGAAAATTTTGTAATAGCTACATTCTCATACTTTTTATTTTTTTTATTTTTATGTTGAGTGTCTCACATGAAAATTTTAATGTGGGTAATCTGATCTTTGAGCAGAAATCTGTTTGAGAAAACTTGAAAGGATTCTTCATATTTTTTTCTTGTTTGAAACACAAGACCCTTTGCAAAATTTTTCTTGAAAATAGACATTTCAGGAAAAGTTTAATCAACAAATTGAATCTTTCACAAGTGCAGTGATTGAAGAAAAAAAATCTCATGCCATACAGCAGCTGAATCTTATTAAGTTGCATATATGTATGTAAATAACTTTATTAAAAATGTCTAAATAGGAACCTAAATATAGTAATAATTTCTTATTCAAAAATTCTGAATATTTTGTACAAGTATATACAAAAAGTTCACAATTTCACAAAAACTTGATTACATGAAAAAAATCTAGATATGTAATTAAATGCAACTTCTCTTTTTAAAAATTAATTCATGTGTAAAATTATTGCAATAATATGCCGATTAATGGAAATGATAAAATTAAAAATTCAACATAAAATTTTGAAGTATGCACTTATTACTTTAATCTATCTTTTCAAGAAGTAAGTATTGAATGCGTGAAAAATTTGACTTCCAGTTTTTGGTGTATTTAAACGTTTTAGAAGGTCCTGAACACATTTTGATGGTTTTTGGAAAATGTCTGTGAGTCTTTATGTGACAAATTTTATGGGCACTCTATCTCAAGAACTGATGCACATAATTTCACAAAACTTTAGATTCAGCTACACCTTGATATAAACTCGATGTTTAGTTATTAGTGTATATCGCCAAACTGATGGCGCTGCTATGCTGCATTATTCATAATTTCCACAGTAGTTCTATCTCAAACTAATGTATGTACTTTTATAAAATTTCATATTAAGTTAATCTTTGATATAACTTCGTGCTCATTACTTTTTGGTGTAAATTGCTCAACAGATGACGCTGCTATGCTGCATTTTTCATGATTATCACAATAGCTTTACCTCAAGGGCGATTTTTTTTTTTTTTTTTTTTTTTTTTTTTTTTTTTATCAAACTACAGCTTCAGACAGTTTCTGATATATATTAATGCTGTTTGGTTTTTGGTGTAAATTGCCCTATAGGTGGCACTATACTGCATTTTTCAAGATTTCATTATAGCTGATTAATTGAATGTTTTTTCAAGGTGTTGAATCTAAAATTGACCTCCATTTTACCTCCATAATGTACAGTAATGTTGCAAAAATATGGGCAGTTTGCATTAGAAAAGTACAACTGCGATGAAAAAAAAAAAAACCCATATTTTATTACAAGTAACTATGTTCCAAATTATACTTTCCCTTTTGATTAGACTGAATTTTTGTAGTTTTCTAAAGCACAGTAGAAGTTTATCTCTGTATGTAACTGCTTGTATGTAATTCCTCAAATAGTGAGCATTTTCTATTTGTAGTGTTCTGTTTTCATAATTTTTGAGTTCCACTCTTAGAAATATAAAATTACCATGTGGAAACATTATTGAATATGGTTTCTTACTCAAGAATAGAATATCAGATTTCAGGGTAAAAATAAAAAAATTACATTTAATTAAACTAAAAAAAAAAAAAAAAAAAAAAAAAAAAAAAAAAAAAATCTGGTTTTAGTGAGTAAAAATCTAACAGTCAATAAATCCTACGCTATTTTTTAGTTGCAGACCTGAGTAAGCCAAAGTAAAACTTAGTTTTGTTTGAATTTAGATTATAAAACTAAATCAAAACTTTTTTGAGTTGAGATTGGAAAGCTATACCAAAACTAAACATATTTTATAAAGGAAATAAAATTATAATTCTAAGAAAAAAAAGTAATAATGTAAAAATATACATTTTTTAAACAAACAATGGAATTTTTGAATACTGATATTCATAATAATGGCAAAACTGCAATAATTTCTTAAAACTAGTATCATATTTATTTAAAAACTATACTTAATGGAATGCATAATTTATTTCATTCCAAACTGCAGACATATTGGTTCAAGTTTTTACATTAGGTCAATTGGTGGTTAAACATGTAACTGAAAAATCATTTCAACAGAGATATGATGTAACAAACAATAGCGTTTAATAAAAATTCTTAGGCTGTGGAAGAAAAAAAACTTAACTTTTAAAAGCAGGCTTTGCTACTTTCTTTTTATTTTGTAATATAAAGTGAAAATAATTTTCATTTAATGCATATAAATGGGAAAAAATGTTTATTATTTAATATTCTCTAAGAAAATATAATTTATTTGGGAGAAACAGTCATGAAAAATCAATTTTTCCAATTTTTCCGTTTTTTTCCGAAAAAAACCGGTAAAAAACCAGTTTTTTTCCGCCACTTATATTTTTCCGGAAAATTTACATCTCTATATGTAACTCATTCTAAACAGTATTACAACTAATTGACGTATTAAAAGAATTTTATAATACGTTATTTTAATGGTACTTATAAGTACCATCGCGTTGGTAGGAAAATGGTTAAAGCAATTTTGTTTTGCATTAGATAGCTGAGGTCAATTTCCACAAAGACCCTTTTTTATTTTTTCGATTTTGTTTGCAGGTTTTTCTATGAGGATACTTTCACGAATTTCGAAATAGAGTATTGGGGAAAAAAAGTAAAAACTGCAAAAATATTTTTGTTGCCTTAAACACTCGTTAATGTATGTTTATTTAAATGAGGACAGCAAATTAATTGTAGTAAACACAGTAAATTAGAAGTAAAAATTTTGCTAATATTTTTACTTCGAACCAGATTTAACAGTTTGAAGTAAGACAATAAAAAATGGCAACTGCAGAGATTGGCCTAGCTATCCAATGCGAAAAATAAAAATATTATAATATAAACGGCATATTTAAAAAAAAAAAAGAAAAAAAAAAAAAAAAAAAGTCCCATAAAATTAACATTAGCGGACAGGTGTTTTCGCTTGAGTGAAGTAGCCCCTCAGTGAAAATAAGTGCTTTATAAAAAAGCATTTGAGTTTAGAATATAAAAAGTAAAAAACAAAGCTAAAAAACAATTAGTAGCTTTTCGTTAAGTTACACGAAAGCCAGCACAATTACTTAAATTATTTTAAATTTAACAAATTTTAATAAGCATACTTCAGATTCTTTATTATGTTCTGCATTTAAATATATATTAGCAAAATTTCTATTTTTTTAAACAAACTTAGATGTATTGAGAAATTTTCCTTACCCGTATATCCACCAAAGCACCTTTGGATTATCGTGGGTGGAAGTGATTAATTAGTAAATTAATTTATCTTAAATAGCCGATATAATCTGTAATTAGTGGAAATTTTAATATTTAAGATCACGCTGTTTTGCCTTCAATTTCAGCGCACAGTTTGAGATAAATCCGTTATTTTAATCATTGTTTACAGAAAATACCTGATAATTTTAGTCATAATAAGCTTAATTATAGGAATTTTCCGACGCGATTTTCGAAACCTACTGAAATGCTCTTTCGTGTACGCTTTTTTCATTAAATTCTGTAATTTCTTGAAAATTTAACCTTTCTGCGAATGAATCGCAAATATATGTTCGAATTTAACATTGAATGCATACTTTTTTTTTATTATTTAAGAATACATTCAAACCTCGTTAACATGAACACGCCTAACGTGAATTCATTTTAACATGAACTGTTTTCACAGTCCTCTGTAAGGACAAATACAAAGACTTGATACTGATAACATGAAATACTGTTAACATGAACAATATTTTGATTCCCCTTGAGGTTCATGTTAACGAGGTTCGACTGTACCGGAATTTGAGCGGTTTTATCACTTGTCGCATCTCGCGTTACGCTGTTTAACTAAAAAGACTAATAAGAAACCAATAATAATAAGCCAACTAATAAGAAAATAAAATACATAATTTGAATAGTTTTAAAGCTATTTACAATCTTCCTTTTTTCAAATTTTTTCAATTTTGTGTGTGTGTGTGGGGGGGGGGGGGGGGGCAGACAAGTTTGGAAAACTGATTTATGATGATGCAAGAGCAGAGTATATTTCTAAGTGTTTGCCTGTAAAGGTTTTAAAGTAGTTTTTTTCATTTATCTTTAATCCGTAATGTCGACAAAATATTTTTACTATTTCAGAAAGGAAATTAGAAATTTTGCTGCTGCGTTGGATGCGTAAAAGTATTAATTTGAAGTGAAGTTATCAGTGTTACGGTACTAAAATATTAAGTTTTTTGGTTTATTATTCTCGTGTCTTTTTCCTCATATTTACTGAATTAAGACCAACTCTTTACAAGTTATTTCCTTATTAATTTTAATATGAATGAACAAAACCTCTAATAAAAACTAAAATTTCAACATGTATTGAAACAAATAAAATTTTAATAGTGATAACTAGATAGCTGTACAACCACAAAAGCTACTCTTTAATTTGTTTATGCCTTTTGTTAAATATAAATCTACACCTAATTTTATTGGCTTGTATGGTAAAATATTTTAGTGCTAGAAAGATCAAAGTTCAAACAAATCGTAATAACATAACATAACATCGTATCGCAATAACATAACATCGAACGTAATACTCAAACACATTACAATCAGAACAAAAATTTACTACATCAAATTTACTAGTTCAAAATTTACTACATTGTTTAACTGACAAAAAAATAGTCGGTTGAAAATTGTAAGTACTATAATCCTTTTACGTATAAGCACAAAATAAGTTATAATAAATCGGACTTTCCCCCCTTGTAGCCTGCGCGAAAAAAGTTTTGAATGAATCTCTTGCAAATTCAGAAACGTCTTTATTGAAGTACACATTTAATTTAAAATGGACTTTATCCCAATTTGGATATTTCCGTGCGATTTGTAATTTTTCAAAATTGTATCCATTAAAATTTTTTTTATAAGTTTAAAGTTTCTTCTTTTTATGTATTTAACCATATTTGAAATTCATTTTTTTTTAAAAAATTCTTTCAGACTATTAGTAACGGACGCACAGAACCACTTCGTTGGGTTTACACTCCAGAACTTTATGATCCGTCAAAAAAGAAGATGCATGAACGTGCTTTATCTTCATCTTCTGAATCTCTCTCTGACGAAGATGCAAAAGATGTTTCTACATATCACAACTATTCAAGCTCAGCCGAAGATGTACACGAGGTCTTTAGCAGAATGGCTCAAGGTAAGCGAGACAACATGCTGACTGACAGCGCCGTCATGTTGCGAGAAATGGACCTTAGGCGTAAAAACAAATACGATTATTTCGACAGAGATGGATCTTATGTTGGACCCATGCTTCAACGAGCAAGAGAATCTATATTAGGCGAAAGACGACCAGAAGAACAAGCCGTGAGGTATGCCAAGTCGCCGCAAACAAGAGTTAAGAAGCCTCAAAGGGACTATCCAGGTTTTAACAGAAGTAGTTTTCCGCCGGATGACGTTTCAACGAAACGTGCGAAGTATACGAAAAGTAAAGCATTAAGCTCACTTCGTAAAAAACCTTATGGTTCGCAAGAGTTGGTGAACGAATACCAAAGGGCGTCTTCAAAATTGGTAAAACATTATCCATCGCAGTACAAGAAATTTCGGCAGAGATTCAGAAGTGCGTCGGATATAAGTGATCGTGGAACTAGGGACTTTCCTGAGATTCACAAGAAACCAAGACTGTCTGATGTTGAGTTGGAGCTGAGAGACTTGTCTGAGTACAGGGATAAAAGGAAATGGAAATCTTCTGGGATGATTCAAGAAGAAAATGGAAGTAAAGGCTCCGAAGAAGCATCGGACAATTGTTTCTCTCCAGATGGATCCGATTTTGGAGGTGATTCGATATTTGAAACGTCTAGAAGAAGCTCTTGGGCTGGCGAAGTCGTCCCCATCAGCGTGAAGCGCGTATCTGGGCTGAAATTGTCGCATAAGTTGATTCCAGTTTCAAATCCTGTTGTACCCCCTCTTCCTCGAACATACGTGGCTCCCAGAATATCCGACGATAGTGGAATTGGTAGCGTGGAATCGAACACCTTCACTGAAGCTACAAATTCCAATTACAAAAGTAAGAAAAGTCTCGCCTCATTTCAAGAGGACTCGGCTGTACGAAATGAAGATGATGCACAAGAACATCCAAAGGTGAGCTAATCAATTGAATATCTACATTTTTTATATTATAGTCCGACAGCCGACCGCATAAAACCCTAAGTCATCAAGCACAAGAAAAAATCTTTTATTTTATATAATAATAGAGAAATCTAATGATCAATGTCTGCCGGAAGCGAAGTGGTGCATAAGCCAAAAATTGATACCACTAGTAGTTGACTCGTAGGATTAGCATTGTTTTCCTACACACAGTTTTTCATGTTTTCATACTTTTGATTGTATGGCAAACACAAACCTACAAGTCAACCACTAAAGGTATCAATTTTTGACTTATGCACCACTTCGCTTCCGGCAGACATATGGATCAATTAGGTTCCTCTGTTACTACTCTTTCATAAAATAAAGGATTTTTTCTTGTGCTTTGTGACGTAGGGTTTTGTACGGTCGGCTCTTGGACTATTAGCACAGTGTTTCAAAGGTACACTAACCAGATTGCATATTTACAATGAGGAAAAAAAGTATAATAATTATATATTTAAGGGGGCAAAATTTTCCGAGGACGAGCGCGCCGCACCAACCCTCGAATCAATACTAACCTGGCTGTGCCTTCCTATTGATGGTATTCAAATTCTTCAGTAATAGTCCAAGAGCCGACAGCACAAAAACCTAAGATATCGAGAACAAGAGAAAAACTTGTATTTTATGGAAGAATAGGGGAATCTAATGACCCATGTCTGCCGGAAGTGAAGTGGTGCATAAGACAAAAATTAATACCACTAGTAGTTCACTTTTAGGTTTATCATTTCATGCCTTTGATTGTATGGCAAGCACAATGATAAACCTAGGGAAAAACCACCAGTAGCATTAATTTCTGGCTTTATGCACAACTTCACTTCCGGCAGACATGGCACATCAGATTCCTCTATTTCTACTCTTCCATAAGTTTTTTTTTTTTCTTATGCTCGATACCTTTAGGTTTTTGTGCTGCTAGTTTTTGGATTAAAATAGAATAATGTATTTTCGATCAAATTTATTAGGAACTAAATTGAGATTTTTTTTTTAACTTTTTACATAAAAAATTACTTTTCTGAAATTAAAAGTAATTTTATTAGAATCATGCTATGGTAATAGCTATTGCAAAAATAGAGGGCTTAAAATAACATAATTTCGTATTTTATTGTTAACAAGGCCTTATTTTCCGATTAAATTAAAGATAATGAAAAGTACATTTCAATAATTTTTTTGTTTTTAAACTTAATAAATTTGATTTTTATATCGTGGATATTTTCTTTTTAAACATTTTCCCTTTTTCTGTTCTTATTACCCAATTCTTATCTGATATATTAGGCTCTTTCTCTTCAGATTCGTTAGATATATATATTAACCAATTTCAAGATATTAAATCCTTTTAATCGTAAAAAAAAATAGTCATAGACGATCAAACTGTATCGTCAGACTTGGAATTTCAAAGTTAGCGAAAAGTATTGAATACCCCCAAACCTTGGGGGGAAAAAAGTCTTATACAGATATCTAATGAAATTTTAACTAAACACTTTTCATTAAACTATTTGCTTTACAAAACAAGTTTTAAAAAATAGGTAAACTTTGTTTTTCTGATGGTTATTATGAAAGCTAATCGCAAAAATCAGAATTATTTTCAGCGATATTCTTTGAGTGGTATTTTTCATTTTTTTCCCTACAATATTTTGGTATTAAATAACATTTTCTCTTGGGTAGATTGCAATTTCTTATTTAATTTACAAGGCTTTTTTTTTTTCATTTTAAGAAAATTAATTTAATTAACTTTAGAATTCGTTTTATGTTTTATCAGCAATTTATAAACTAATTTGCCATTTATGCTATAGGTGGGATCGCAAAGCATCAAGAAGCACGACGTGAAAGTGGTAAAGATGGCATCCATATCGGAAGAACCTAACATAGAAATGAATAACCGAACCGAAGACTCGCCTGAAAGATATGATTTAGGTGATGCAGACCTCAGTTCATGGAAGTGTTACTCTGGCAAAAAATCGCCTCTCTCTAAGAATAGAGATCGAATAAATTTAAGAAGAGATACTACTTTAAAGAGAAAAGCGAGTGCGTCTGGTAAAGCTTTGAGAAAAATGATGTGAGCAGTTTAATTTTTTTCTGTCGAATTTTATAGTTATCTATAATAAAATGTCCCCTTCAACCGGCATTTAAAAAAGTAATAGCATTTATAAAGTATAAATGCCAATTGCTTTTTTAAATGCCGGTTGAATTGCTTTATTAAATGCCATTTGAATTTAACTAAGTTTGACCCCTAACGTGGCAAAGCTGAAGGATACCTGCAATGCACACGGGCACTGTACTTATGGAGGCTTCAAATTAATTTTTTTAGCCGTTTTAAAACCAACAAGTAATTTTTAATTTAAAAAATAAGACTTGCTACTGGCTTCCAAAACCGACGTTTCTTATTTTCATGTTTTTTGCGACAATCCTGTATTGTCATCCACATTAATTTTGCATGCTTCGGGTTATACCGACCGAAACTTGAAAATTTCATTTGAATTAAAGCCAAAACCGAATCTGAACCAGATGCATTTCAATTCGATAGTTTAAAGCAGTTATTCGTATTTAAATAAATTATGAAAAATAAAAATATGTATTCATTTATATTGAATATATTCCCGAAACGATATCGCGGGTCGTGTCGGGTTGATAAAAACATTTTAAATCTCAATTTTTTTTTACTATCGAGCCTAAGTCCAGAATTGTATAGCTGTGATCGTTTTATTGGACAATTTATTTCAATTTTTTTTTAGTTTCAAAGAATTAAAAAAAAAAAAAAAACTCACTTGACTAGTATGTTATTTCTCAAAAATAAAAATCCCTGTCGGCTCGACCTACAGACGGAAGTAGATTTCAAAGAGTGCTCATTTCAACAGCAAAAAATAAAATATGATTAGAAATAAACCCAGTTTATCAGCTTTATTTGGCCGCTTTTGAAAAAATTTTAATTTCATTTCTTTGTAAGAACTCGTTTTATCAGAATAATCTTCAGCGAAATTCGGCTCAAATGCCCATTTTGACAACATATTTTGTAATATATTCAGACTTTATTAAAAAAACGGTACATTATATAGTTCCTAAATAACAAAAAACTCAATTTAATGCACTTGAGAGCAAAATGGAATTTAAAAATGAGTCATAAAATAACAAATTTGTTATTTGAATGCATCCTCAATTCATCAATCACGATTGCTTCTGAAAATTTTGTGCGAAATGCCCATTTTGGCAGCCTTTTTTGAAATATATTCTGCCTTTATTTATATATATATATATATATATATATATATAAACTGGCCAATACGTCACATTATATAGTTCCTAAAGAAGAGGATCTGCCGGATACGTTTAAAATCAAAAATGAATTTAAAAATAAGTCAGAATATAAGCAGTTTGGATTTGAGGTTTTTCTCCAACTCATATTTTTAATTTATTTTTGCCATAAGAATAGGTCCTATAAAAAAAACTTGTCAGTGGGTCATTCTCAGATAAAGGGAAATTTTGCCTTTGAAAAAAAAAAAAAATATTTTTTTTATAATAATGAAATGTTTGCATGTCTGACATTATGAGAAAAATATCAGCAGAAATCGTTAGCCTTATTTATGGCTTTAATTTATAGAAACCCAAATTAATAATTGGAAGATCAAATAAATTACTTTATAATTCAATTTCATAAAATATATTACATTAAAAATTATAAATTTATATTTAATCATTGACCTACTCTTGTTATCATTCATGAAATAAATATAAACATTAATAATATAAAAGAAAAATCATTTGTTCACAAAGATAAATGAAAATGATTGTTTTGTAAAATCGGATTTAATTAATTTTTAAACAATAAATCAGTAATTTTAAATCTTTATAGTAACTCAAAATTATGTTATTGATAATTTTTGTGAAATAATATTAGAAAATAGAAAGTCTTGAAAATTCTCATTGCCATGGCCTATTGGCCATTACCTTGTTTGCGAAAAGACATGGTAATGACATTTTTAATGTTTAGCCTCATTTTAGCTAAATTATAGCAATTAAAGGCTTATAGTACATTTACTTTCAAAATAGTCCTAGAGATCTATATAATTCAAATAATACAGTTAATTATTTGTATTATTATATTTTAGTAAAATGAAACATGGTAATGACACACACGCACACACAAAAAACACACTGTTCTCAGTTTTTGAACAAAAGTATCAAAATGAAACAGTATATACATATTTCAAAAAAGTTAGATGCCACTGCTTGTAAGAACATGAGCTACGCTATACTACTGTGCCCAAAAGTATATTCTAGCGCTCCTTAGTATATTCTAGCCCCAAAAGTATATTTTAGCGCCCTTATTCTAACGCCCCAATGGGCATAAACTTTTTGCCCATTTTTTAGAAGTATAATAAACTTTAATCTGATTCGATATCTATTTTAATTAAGAAGTTGTGGCGTTTTTCCGGTTTTCACAAAAACCCTCCCTGTTCCCAGCCCCGTGGTCCGATTTGCCCGTTAACGAACTTGATCGATATTTTATACCCCTTGATTTTATATATGTTTGGAGGAGATTGGAGCAAAATTATAAAAGTTATCGTGTCTAGAAGAAAGTGAGATACAAAAAATTTTTTACTGATGGTAGTTTTGTGGTCTATAGATCATGATCGGTGTAGATCTGCAAAAAATTTTCAGAAATTCCAACATAGGAGCGACCGCAATAGGTAGTATTTCATACGAAATCTACCTAAAAATACCGGTGGAATCTCTCTTATTATTATAAGAGATTTACTCGTAAAAATTACAGAGGATATACGCTCTAAGCAGAGGGTATACCTTAGAATGTGTACTATAGCTTTCTTGAGAAACAGAAGGTATACGACATACACCCTCCACTAAATCTCTGGTTATAATTTTCTTGACACGAAGACCAGAGTCAACAAAATTGCAGCAACAAACGAGGTTTAACTAATTGAGTGTTTAATTCATATGTATGGCATCATAGTGATGAAACGGAACGACTATTTCACAGATATATTCAAGGGATGCTATGATGTATAAGGGCAGTCATATCTGCAGCCTTTATAAATCTACAAAACTAGAATTGGATATATGAAGTGCTAAAAAAGCCACCTGAGAACATCTATAATTATGTTCAATACAAATAATGCATAGATACTCACCCAGTATTAAATGTAATACAATAAACTAACTTCTAGGCTTATTTAAAAGGACTTTTTCCTGTTACATTAATAATTTGGCCAATACTGATTGCGGAGCAAAACTCACCTGTTCGCCACACAGTGTTGACCCTCGTGACAAGTATCCAGGCGTCATAGTAGTGTAGTAGTTAAAACAGACGGTATGCGCTCTAAGCAGAGGATATGTACTCAAGGCAGAGTGTATACCGTAGAATATATACAGGGTGTCCAGCAAATAACACCCTGATTTCAAAATTAAATTTCTCAAAAACAAAGATCGATAGTAATATGCGGTAAACGGTTTTTTCATTAGGTAAGCTTAAAAATCTTATACAGAAAGTTCAAACAGTCAATATTTTGAAAAAATTGAGTTCTGATTGCATAGAATGCGTATTTAGTTTGCCTGCAGAGATATAATTTTTCTGCTTACAGTGCAATATTTTAAAGATTTTTCGAAATAAATTTTTAGAATTTCGAAATTTCAAAAATTTAATTTAAAAAAACTATGAAAATATGTCATTTTAAGCCAAAAAACATTCTCTGGCAGCAATCTAAAGCAAGAAAAATGTCAAATCAAAGCATTCTTTGCAATCAGAACAGTCTTTTCAAAATATTTACCGTTCGAAACTTTTGTATAAGATTTTTACAGCTTACCTGATAAACAAACCGTTTATTGCATAATTCTATTGATCTTTGTTTTTGAGAAATTTAATTTTGAAATCAGGGTGTTATTTGCTGGACACCCTGTATATTATAGCTTTCTTCAACAACAGAGGGTATACGGTGGTCCTTAAAAAATACAGAAGGTGTACGGCGTATACTCTCCACTACATCCCTGGTCATGACTGCAGTGCTTCTTGGTTTTAATCCTCGATTTTTTTCATAATAGGGTTTTTAATTGGTAAAGAACTTTGTTGATTTGGCACTGCTCATCACAGAGAATTACATCGTCTGACTTAATGCATTTATTGATGACATAGAATGTTTCAAATTATTTGGATTGTATTAGAACTGAATCTGACTGTACAGTTGATCATATTGCTAATTTGTGAATATACAAATCAAGTATTTTTTTCCCCATCTTTTTTAAAGGTCTCTTGCTGTGTCTGAAAACAAGGGCGATTTCAGAGATCAAGTGGTCGACGAGGATTCTTTGATTGGGCTTTCTGAAGAACAATTGATTGCTAGACAGTTACGCACGCGATCTATACGAAAAGTATGAATAGCTTCAGTTATTCCTATTTTACTGAGCTATTTTCATTATACCAATTTCTATATTTTACTGCATTAACTAATAAGTATTTGTACTTGTTATATTCATGTTATAAAGAATGTTTAATTAGCTGTTCTTGAGAATGCAGCTATGGCGTTACCAAAATTTTTCTTTTCGAGAAAGGATCCAATTTTTTTTTCTCTTCGGGTTTAAAAATTTTCCCGCTTTAACTTTCCTATGATAATGGCATTAAAAAAAGTTTTTATATAGATAAGCTGAGAAAATTCAAGATAAATATTCGTGTTTTTAAAGTCAAAGAACTTTAATTTTATTTATAAATACCTATACTTTCCAATCTTACTTAAAACTGCTATTTCTCTAAAATAAAGTTTTAGTCATAGGAAAAAACAGACTTAAATCTTGAACATAATCCAGTGAATATGGATCCTAAATTTCATTAATTAGTTTAGAAGCTTCAGAGGAAACGGGTCTCAAAGTTTGCACATTTCCCGATTGCATAGTCTCGTCTTCCCTTAAGTTTTTTTTTGTAAGGGACTTTCATTGGTTTTACGATTGTTTTTGACAGCTTTTTATTAGCATCCGATGCTATTTCTTTCAGACAAGCTAAAAATGTCGTGTCATCAGTCCTGAATTTTCTAGTCAACCGATTTTGATAATTATTTTTTTAAATGAAAGCTATTTATTTGTAGTTTTGCCCATTTTAATTATTTTTTATTTCCTTTTTTATATTTTATTTTTAATTTTAAAAGCTTTTTCATGGCATTTCTTCAAAAGGGTGGCAACACAGTTTAGCTTTTCTCTCGATAATAAAAATTTATTTTCTAAAATGATTGCGTATAATTATGCACTAATTGAGTTAAAAAAATATATATTTACTGAGAAATAATATTAATAACGTAAATAAAATGACAGAAAATAATTTATGATAAAAATTAATGTCTAAATCAAAGTAAGAGAAATTTCAAATGAGGAAAATTATGTCATTCAGCAACCAGATAAAAGGGAATTACAATATTATTATGGATGCGTTTTTCATAAACAGTAACTATATTAAAGAACATTTGAAGAAAAAATGACGTCACTATTTAAAACATCGTATTTTTACTCATAACGATATTAGGTACTACTGTTATCCCGTCGACCAATTTCGCCAAATTATACAAATCGCTACATTAATAGCCAAATTATACATATTGACATAATTTGTATTTTAAATAACGAAAAAATAAATAATTAGTAGAATATTAATAAAAATATTAATAAAAAGTCGAAATAAAAATCACTTAATGACATTTTAAACACATGAATTGTATTTAATGTCATTGAATGTGACATTCACGATCATCCATTATTGGCATTTAATCTTATAGTTTCGCGATAATTTTTTGGTCGATGGAATAACCTAGTAGTACATTATTTTTTTTCCTTTTTTTTTAAATAAAGCTATTTTTCTGTGAGTGCATATAAAATAAAATTTCTGAATTTCGCCGGCACTCATATTACAATTTTAACTGTAAATGTGCGAATATTTGAATGCAAAATTGTAACTGGCAAATTTGACATTTACTTTGTATATATATTATATATTGATTCAATAATGTAATTACTTTTGCTTTTTTTTAAACCAAATCGATTGGGTCTTTTAAACATTTCATTCGTCGAATTCGACGGAATTCCATTCGTTTTATTGTTAAATTGCATTTCCTTTTACTCAGTCTATAAAAAAGCGTTTAAACTAAAGAAAAAATCCGTTTTTGATGAATCTAGTCAATGAAGAAGTAGCACGTCAAATTGTATCTCTTTATTATTCCGCAATTCCAATGTCTCAGAGAGAAATTGCTATTCAATTGGGTATTTCACGCCGTTCTGTTTGCTATTATATTGATAAACACAAGAAAAATGAAGTTAGTTCATTGCAATCTAAACGGAGTCGCCCTTCTAAAAAACTTCTATCGATTTTTTTTTTTTCTAATCGGAGGCGAAACTGAATTCTGCAATGGTAGAATCTACATTCATCTTGTTTTTTTTTTTTTTTTTTTTTGAATTGGCATTTTCTCGGAAAATTTTCTTAGCCTTTGTAGTATGAGGGGCGATTATATATATATATATATATATATATATATATATATACACACACACACACAGGGTGTCCGAAAAGTCTGGAAACGGTAGAATAATCGAGAAATACATATGTGATTGAAAAACGAAAATATACGTGTTGAATATTTTAAAATAAGCTACTCTGTGATACCAAATTCGACCTTCGCAACCGACCCTTTGGGGGTCAGAGGGGGTCCAACTTTGAAATCTTAAATTATAACCCCCATCTTTTATTGCAGATTCGGATTCTACGGACAAAAATACGTAACTTTTGTATTTGATGTTTATTTCGAATCCTCGTTTATCACGGGTGTAATTGAGCATATTAAATAGATACATATTTCGGTTTTCCCAAACAGGTTTTGCCTGATTGGCCAGAATTTTTGACGTCAAGTTCCTCGTCTTTTGCAGGAATAGCATTTCTTGAAAATCACCCGTGGCGATTATTTCGATAATGCTACGCTGTTAAAAATTTGATCCATTTGCTGTAGCGTCACTCCACAGTTTTTATAGAATCTCTTTTATGACCAATGAGAATGCTCCATAACACAGTAAAGTAACCGTTTTATATAAAAGCGGCGGAGTGACGCTACAGCAAATAATTAAAAAAAAAAACATACACCCACATCAGCCGTATTTAGAAAACAATTACTGGATAAAATAAAAATCCAAATAGAAAACTAAATTAATATATTTCAATGAATTTTTGTAGAGAAAAACATTAAAAAAAACTATACACTGTAAAAAATTTCTCATTTTCTACAGCGTCACTTCCACCGCTTTTATAGAAAACGGTTACTTTACTGTGTTATGGAGCATTCTCATTGGTCATAAAAGAGATAGTCTATAAAAGCTCTGGAGTGACGCTACAGCAAATGGTTCAAATTTTTAACAGTGTAGCATTATTGAAATAATCACCGCGAATGATTTTCAAGAAACCACTATTCCTGCAAAAGACGAGGAATTTGACGTCAAAATTCTGGCCACAGGCAAAACCTGGTTGGGAAAACCGAAATATATGTCGATTTAATATGCTCAATTGCACCCTGATAAACGAGGATTCGAAATAAACATCAAATACAAAAGTTACGTATTTTTGTCCGTAGAGTCCCGAATCTGCAATAAAAAATGGGGGTTATAATTTAAGATTTCAAAGTTGGACCCCCTCTGACCCTCAGGGGTCGGTTGCGAAGGTCAAATTTGGTATCACAGAGTAGCTTTATTTAAAAATATTTAACACGTATATTTTCGTTTTTCAATCTATTATGTATTTCTCGAGTTATTGGACCGTTTCCAGACTTTTCAGACACCCTGTATATATATACACATACTATTGTATGTACTATGTGGAAATTCATTCTAAACTCCATAGATGCCATATAACAATGTATTGTTACAAATTATATGTTTATTGGTAAGTATTTTATGGGATTCTCTTATGTCTCCTTGGTAATTACCTGTACGAAAGATTATTTTGCATTAATTAAACAACTTAATAATGAAAAATTCTTTAAGTATAATTAATAAACGATTCAAATTCAACCTATAAAATAGATTTTAATAAATTCAAAATTATCCTTCGTCGAAATAATAACCAGGAATCCATTATAAGAGAATGCCTTAAAATAATTTTCTGAAAAAAGTTTATTATGTTGTTGTCATGTGGCATATATGAAGTTTGGGAAGAATTGATTCATAGTAGATGAAAGCTTGTTTTATAAAAAATTGAATGCTTTTTCCTCTCAACTATCTTCCAAATAACCCTTAAACAATGATCTCTCCTTGGTGCTTAAGCGTAAACAGTAATAACATTTAAATAACCACTGAAGATGGCCATCTGAATCTGGATCAAAACGTTTTAGGATTTTAATAAATTTTTAATCTTTTTAACGTTATTTTTAATGCATTTAAAATGTATGCACCTACAAGCAATTTTAATACATTTTATTTGTGCTTTATCTGGATTTTAAAATAACTTCTATTTAACATGTTACTATTTTATTTCATGTGACTTTTCTCATTTCTTTTTCTTTTACTTATAGGTTGTTCAACAACGCATGAGAGAAAAAGTAGGAATGTAATGCTTATAATAGAGATTCTGACATATTTATAATTTTATTCGGTCCTAGACGTTGATGAACATATTTTTTTCTTTTTTACACATAAATGGACTTAAAATCAGCAAATGTATTTAATATATTTTGGGCTTCTTATTGAATGCACAAAATCTTTAGAGTAATAAAATTACTTTTTTTAAATGTTGTGAAAGATATATTCTAACTCTGTATAACAAATAAAAGCATTTGAAGTTTTCTAATTTGTAAGTTCGTATTGCAGTTCTTAACTTGATTTCCAAGTTCAGCAGAAAAATTTCCGTCATTCGTATTTAACAATTTCACGAAGCTAAGGAATAGTACAATGTGCCGCAAACAGAACAAATATCAGATCACGCCTTAATCGGAAGAATATAACTCGCAGAACCATGTTTTCCATTTGCTAACCTCTCCTATTAACCATAAAAACTGGGTTAATTTAACCCGGATCTGCGCCACTTCATCACGGAACAATTTGTTCGGTATCAATTCGTAGCACAGCAGCACAGACAATCGCCTCATCAAATTCACGGATAAAATTCTAGGATTAGTTAAATCTCTATTCGCATATTAAAACTCAATTGGTCTGCCATGTCATATCTTGGTGGAAAACACCTAAAAACCCGATTTTAGCGGTTGTCTGATAGGTTTACCATTGTGTTTTCCTGCTCGCAATCCTCCATGTTTTCATACATTTGGGTGCAGGAAAACATTATGGTAAAACTACGAGATAATAGCTAAAATCGGTTTTTTAAATTTCCACCAAGGTACGTCTTGGCAAACCAATTGCGTTTTAACTAATTTTGAAATTTTAGCCAGGAGCATGAGCTCGACGAGATGGTTGTCGTCTCCCCTATAAGTCCCTGTCTTTTCAAGGTCTGGAGAAAAAAGAAATTCTAGGTATTGAGATTTTGTGTTGTTGTACAGAAAAACTCTTAAGAATTTGTGTGAGGGACTTTCACAGCTGATTTCGAAGTAATAACTTCTGAATAGCTAAAGAATTTTTTGCAAAATGTACCAAGCATTGAACATTTTATATGCTAAAAATACAAATAGCACAAATTCTATCTTTTCCTAGAAAGATCAAATTCGCATATTAAAACGTAATCGGTTTGCCAAGTCGTATCTTGGTGGAAAACGCCTAAAAACCTGATTTTAACTGTTGACTGGTAGATTTTCCATTGTGCTTTCCTGCACCCAAAAGCACGAAAATATGGAGGATTATTAGCAGGAAAATATTATTGTAAACCTACGAGTGAATAACTAATATCGGGGTTTCAAGTGTTTTCCACAAAGATATGACTTGGCAGACAGATTGCGTTTTAATATGCAAATCGAGTTGTAACTAATCCTAGAATTTCGTTCGGGAACTCAATGAAATGATTTTGTACTGCTACCTCCCGACCTAGATGTTAATAAAAGTAACGATATATTAATAAAATTATTTAACTAAGATTCCTCTGGAAAACCAATTTGGTCTTCCTTAAATGTATGCTAAGCACTGCATCATGTTACTTAGTCAATTCAGATTCTTATAGAGAGATAAGAATTCTTTGCGATCTTGATAACATTTCATGCATTCTTTTGTGTATTTAGTCTATTTGGACAAATTGCTTTTTCCATAGCTGTAAAAACGAAATTTCAAATGTTTAAACGGAGATTTATTCATAAGTTATCGAAATTAAACCTCTTTTACCTAGACATGCTTTTTCTCCGATGTCATTTTTTAATATTAAGAAAATTAGGTTTTTTCAAATTGCGCATTTATAATTTTTGTCATTGTATAATAATTAATGAATATACATAGTTTCGTTTTTATTAATTTGATGTCTGAGTTCATAAATATGACAACAATAGTAACATAACTAAAGGAAATGGCAAAATAAAACGTGCAGAATAGCTCAGTTGGAAGAGCATTGGCGTCTTCAGCCAATACATCCCTGGTTTGAACCCTGGCCCGGACTTTTTTTACCCACTTGGGAAATTTCATCTATTATAATTCATTTGCCGATTGATTATTCGTGTTATAAAAAGTATTCTATTACTAATAAACTAAAGAACTATTACGCCTTGAAATTAATACTAATATGAAAAATTATTTACTGAAAGACGTATTTATGTACATAATTAAAAAACTTAAAATCAATAATTAACCCCCTGTCTGTCAAGATGACACCCTTCACCCAGGGTGATGTTTTCATCACCCTGATGAAAATTATGATGCTTTATGTTCTTTTAACCTTTTAGCAAACTTTCTTCCTGTCATATGTAATATATTTTTTCACTGTTAGCTAAGATAATGGGAACTTCATACACGCCAGCTAACCTCAGAGGAGGGGTAGGGTAGGGGAGATCAATTTCACTTAACATTAGTGATTATTCTATTACGTTTAAATGTTTCAAATTTTGAAGCCTGAAGTAACACTTTTTTCTTATTTTATAAAAATCAATTCGAATAATTTACCTAAGTTTTTGTATTGCATGTCAAAACGTTTGAAAATTGAAAAAAAAAATACTTATATATATATATTAGTATAAGTAAGATAAAGTATAAGTAATAAAGTATAAGTAAGATAAAGTGTATATATATTTAAGTATTAAGTAAGAGAGTAAAGTATATATTTTTAATTTTAAGTGCATCCGTAATGGATATAAGTAAAAAATAATCACAAAATCAATCTTATTACTTATTATAAATTTTATTAAGATGTTTAGTTCCAACGATCAACTAGTCTTGGATACAAATTTTCATCATATATTTCAATTAACGTCTAAAATTTTTAGAAGTCTTTATACAATAACTTTCATTGTATCTTTGGCGATACTCAATAGATCTATAATTGAGAGGTACTTGTTATGTCTTTATTTCAAAAGAAAGATATTTCTATAACGTTTGAACAATATTTTATTTTATTTATGTAGAACTCTTTATAGAATAAAGAACATTCAAGATCCCATTATAAATTTTTCCAAAGAATGTATTTTTACAAATATGTTGATACATAAATGAAGATCGTATCCTATTACTATCAAGTTAATTCTTTAAAAACTATTTGTTATAAATTTTATGATAACAGTAATTATCCAATAATTGTTCCATTACAAATTGTAAAATTCTCGAATATGATGCATGTGAATTCTGTGCAAATCTCGCAATTAAAATTATATATATTTGTAATAAAAGTAATTGATTAAATATAAAAATGTATTTCTTCTGTTTTAAATATCGTAACATTTTTATTCAGTTTAGCGAATAATCAATGTGCCAAATGATAAAACTTATGACTGACATCTAATTTACTTTCAATAATTGTGAAAGAAATTGCTTTCAAATAAAGATATGAAAGTGAATTAATGGAATGTAAATAAAGAAAACATAGGACAAAAATTAATTTGGCATATCAGTTTCTTAAATATTTACTTGATTTCTAGGTTTGAAGATGTACATACATATATGTATACTTTCCGATTCAGGTTCAAAACGCTAGCTTTGACAGTACTATGTGAAAGATCTTTTACGTTTATTAAAAAATGGAAAGTCTTTGGATCACATAGTTTCTGAAGAACACCTGCCTTATTCCATGTAGTTCACAAACAAAACTGAAATAAGATTTGTGTCATAAAGTTGTCAGTTTGGTTTTGAGAACTGATTAAAACCCTTTCTTTTATTTATTTTTTTCCCTACTTTTCTTTTTTCTTACATTACTATAAAGATTGCAAGCTTTTTTTAAACCGGGAGGCGGCAGCACCGACAATCACCTCATAGAGTTCACGACTGAAATTCCAGAATTAGTTAAGAGTCGCGATTCGCATATTAAAACTCTATTGGTCTCCCAAGTCATACCTTGGTGAAAAAAACCCTGAAAACTCGACTTTAACAGTTGACTCGTAGGTTTATCATTATTTTTTCCAGCACCAAAGAGTATGAACACATGGAGGACTGGGAGCATGACAATACAATGGTAAACCTATGAGTCAACCGCTAAAGTAATGTTTTCAGGTATTTTTCCACCAAGACTGGGCAGTCCGATTGAGTTTTATTATGTGAATAGAGTTTTAATTCTGAAATTTCAGCCATGAACTCGACGAGGTGATTGTCTGTGCTGCCGCTTCTCGGTCTAATGTCTTACATTAGCAATGATTGACCAAGGCCATACGTATAATACAATTTTTATATTTAAATTGTTGGATAAATTTGGCGCTGTTCTTCTACCTTCAAGTTTTGATTATGGTTTCTAGTATATGAGGTTGAGGACATCTCTATTTTCCTCTGAATTCCCAACTCAACTGCGGACCGTACATATGCATCGAAGTCCAGAAGTTCATGTTCATTCTCCAACCGTCTCCTTTGCAGAAAATGTTTTCTTTAATTAAGTCTGCGGCTTTCTCGGCAATGACCATGGTCGGGACGACGGTATTACCACTTGTCACTAGCGGTATTGCAGAAGCATCTACTACTCTGAGATTTTCAATATTTTTCACCCTGAAAAACAAAATTTGTTTAGATTAATAAAAATATATAATTTAATAACTATAAATTCAAAAAAGCTATATAATTTCTTTTGTAGTGATCGGGTGATTAATTTATGAGAAAAGGTAATGATAGACTGAGACTTTTTGCCCCCCCCCCTTTTTTTTTCTTTTGTTATTAAAATGTTTATTTTATTTATTTATTTATTTTTTTAGTTTGCTTATACATTTATCGCATTTTGCAGAATAATCACGTCTGAAAAAAATTTGAAAACTAACAATAGTGTTTATATGAAGCTCAAAAGGATATCGCTAGTCAACCTACGGGATAGGTTGCTTTTCTATATAAACTTGATTTTCGGACTATTAAAAAACAGAAATACATAAAATATCAAATGTAATTTTAATGTGATTTATAAAAGATACAAAGGATAAGAAAATATTATTTTATTAAACTTAGCCTAAAGTTTCAGACCATTTGACGTTGGAACCGTAACTGCTGCTACACAGGACATTAGATGTAGAGTATTATCTGTAGTTTACTGCGATACTTGAGTTGTAGAAATGGTTGGAGTTTCTGGTTGAACTTAAGTCTTTTATTGGGCTGAAGTTTCTTTTTCATTTTCTCTATCAGAATCTGTTGAATCGGAGAATACAGAAGGCATTAACACTTGAGGGACTGCGGGATATTTTCAGATTCTCGTTATCACTCACCGTTGCGCCAAATCACGACAAAATGCTTCATTTAGAGTAAATGCACAATCAGACTAGCCAAATTGCGATTGCTCAATTTCTGCTCTGTTTTTGCGTGTGGTTACAGTTGAGATTATTATCCTCCTTATAGATTGGTGTCGTTTTTCATTTTCAGTCGCACTGTGCCGTTAACAATTGTTATTTATGGGGATACCGACTCAACACCAATTCAGTTTAGCAACAGCGAAAGACGATAAGTACGATATTTATATGTATAGTATAAGATAAGTATTTCCTTATTGTCAGTTTATCACTATCTATGGGCCGGTAAATTTACAAACAAAATTAATTGCAAAAAGTTTTGCTATGCTATTTTGAATTTGCCATTTACCATAAAGCCAATTGTTGGCCAATCAATTTTTTCTATCGATTATAGTTCAAACCTCGTAGCATTTTACGGCTAAAAGAGTTTTTGAAACATTTTAGAATGTACTTATTTTTAATAGTTTTTGTAGCATATAGTAAAATTCCTATTGTTTAAGCAATCTGAAAAAAATTGTGGTATTTTAGAATACATTGGGATTTTTAAAAATATTTACAATAAGGAGTTAGATTTTTCGGTGTTTTACACAAATCTATTTTGCTAACATTTTTTTTCATTTGGCTTCTGTTTTTTATTCATCATGCGCCAAATCGCTAATGTTGCTCAAAAGCCAGCAAGTACCCTGGATATATTTTATCCCAACCTAATTTAAATGAGATTCGCACTTGAGACTTTTAACAAAATTTTATATTTTTAATATTGGCTGCAAAATGTTGAAAAATTGCTTTTCCTTATTTTAAAATAATATTTTTCGATTTTTTCGGTGAGAATTCAATATTAGAGACATTATTGCCGGCCCCTCAAGTGGTTAAAGAATTGAGCCTACATATACCGGATTAAATGGATCAAATTGGCCCAAATCGCCATTTTGGTTTTTGATCATTTTATCGAAATATTTTGTTATTTTAAAAAAAATAGTCGATAGAAAATAATCTCCGAGTAACGGTTTTTAGATTAGTAAACTTTTAGGTAGCTTTCATTACAAAAAGTAAAAAGCTACCTATTGCAGCCGTCCGGAGGAAAGCACTTCCGGAAAATTTTGGTATATTTTCTCCGATCATGACCCCCAGACCCCAAAACCACCCTCCGTTCAAATGTTGACACATATATATATATATATATATATATATATATATATATATATATATATATATATATAACTATATATATATATAACCATATATATATATATATCTGATTTTTGTCATGCGATAACTAACGTATTTATGAACCAATTTGAATGAAATTTGGTATGTACATAGTACATACAAATGTCTCGACCGAGTTCGTTGGTCAGCATCATCCGCCATTTTGTTTCAAAATGGCGACCACTTTAAATTTTTTAAAATATTTAAAATTTAAAATTAAATGCGAAAAAAGTAAAAGTTGAAAAATATTTTTCTTTCACGTGTTATAACTTAAAACAAAGATTCCAGAACACTTTTTATTTGGTCTATATCCTAAAAAATGATTGAGTTATAGCACTTTGAATTTTTCTTATGACTGACATTTTGAAACTATCTGATTTTTGTCACGTAATAACATTCGTATTTATGAACCGATTTCAATGAAATTTGATATGTACATACAAATATCTCGACAGAGTTCGTTGGCCAGCATCATCCACCATTTTGTTTCAAAATGGTGGCCATTTTAAATTTTTTTAAAAATTTAAAATTTAAAATTAAATGCGAAAAAATCAAAATTTGAAAAATATTTTTCTTTTATTTGTTAGAACTTAAAACAACAATTCCAGAACATTTTTTTATTTTGTCTATATCTTACAAAATGATTGAGTTATAGCACTTTGAATTTTTCTTATGGCTGACATTTTGAAACGATCTGATTTTTGTCACGTGATAACACGCGTATTTATGAACAGATTTCAACGAAACTTGGTATGTATATAGTACATACAAATGTCTCAATCGAGTTCGTTGGCCAACATCATCCACCATTTTGTTTCAAAATGGTGGCCATTTTAAAATTTTTAAAAAATTTAAAATTTAAATGCGAAAAAATTAAAAGTTGAAAAATATTTTTCTTTTACGTGTTAAAACAACGATTCCAGAACACTTTTTATTTTGTCTATATCTTAAAAAATGATTGAGTTATAGCGCTTTGAATTTTGCTTATGGCTGACATTTTGAAACGGCCTGATCTGAACGATCCATCATGTTGCTTTAAAATGGCATACACTTTATGATATCGTGGAATTTGGTGACTCTCTAAATCGCTTAAAATAAAACCAGGTTGAATAAAAGATACTAATTTCTAAAAATTCCTATTAATATTCAGGCTTGACAAAAACTAGTATTCAATCTTATAAAATCATTTATTTTATAAGATTATTTCCACTAATTTGAGCTTAGTATTTTTGAACAATGTAACTTACTTTAAAATAAATAAATAAATATCCTTCTATAGTAAAAAAAAACTAGCCTTAAAAGGAATGACTCCTGGAATGATGCTGATGTGGAAGATTTCCGGAACTAACGAATCCGGGTTGTCCACTCCTTCCATGAGTCGAATAGACCAATCAGGAAAGGGCTCAGTCTATGCATCGCCGTATGGGTTACCATAAAGAGAAGAAAGGTTACCATCGCCAACAATCGCCAAGTTTGTCGCCAACTTGGCGATATGTCGCCAAATTTGGCGACCAAAATTAGTTGTCAAAAGTTACGCCAATTTGGCGATAACTGTAATATTTCGCCAAATTTTTAATTTCTTTACAACACCAATCGTTTGATACATCATTTGAGAAGTTTGCAACTGCTTATTCATATAATGGATGTCTTGTGTGTTATCTCCCATTCTGCTCCCCAGGGGGGACACATTTTTAATTTCTTTACAACACCAGTCGTGTTACACAAGATTTGAAAGGTCTGCAACTGCTTATTCATATTATGGATGTCTTGTGTGTCACCCCCACACTCTGCTCTTCCCAGGGGGAGTCACATTTTTAATTTCTTTACAACACCAGTTGTGTGACACATCATTTGAAAGGTCTGCAACTGCTTATTCATATTATGGATGTGTTGTGTGTCACCTCCCACTCTGCCCCCCCAGGGGGCGCATTTTTAATTTCTTTACAACACCAGTCGTGTGACATATCATTTGAGAGATCTGCAGCTGCTTATTCATATTATGGATGTCTTTTGTGTCGCCTCCCACTATGCCCCCCAGGGGGGCACATTTTTAATTTCTTTACAACACCAGTCGTGTGACACATCATTTGAAAGGTCTGCAAATGCTTATTCATACCATGGGGTATTGGCGAGTGCAGCAAGCAGGGGTAGACAATAATTTGGAATCGCGAAGCGATTATGCGGGGGGGTGGGCGAGCATAGCGAGCAGGGGGGGCGGGGCCCCCCTAGTATAAGTATATGAAAGCTACCTCTTCCTCCCGGCATTGCCGGAAGGACTTTTAAATTTAGAATTGAATCGGAAACTATTATTTATAAGTGCAAAAGTAATACTTGCTTGAGCGGAAATTTGATGTGACTTTCGTTGCTTCTTCGCTATACTGATTTGGTTGTGTGTTTCCACACAACGACAGACAGATTAAGACAGACATCAATTTCTAAGTAACGCCTTGGGCCGGTTAATTGGATGAATATCACGGATCGGCCGATTTGTTTCTATCCTATGACCATCATGTCTCAATCTACCCTACATTTAGTAATTAACATGTAAAACGCCACAATAAGTTATCCGCTTGAGTTTTGTATCTGTATATGAATAAGTTCCTTAAGAGAAGACAAGACTGGGAGCAATCCTATTAAAATATGCGAGCTCTAAGACTCGTTTCCTCGGAAATTAACCGACCGATTTTGATGAAATTTTGAATCCATATTCACCGAATTATACTCAAGACTTACGACAGACAGTTTTTTTCTGTGAGTAATTTTTTTTATTTTAGAGCACTGACAATTTTTAAGAAATTTTCTAATTTCAGAAATGCTTTTAATTATTTTTTATTAAAACAGCTTGTCACAAATTATCTTACATTTATACTCTACCACAAAAAATAAAAAAATTATTGTAATCGCATGCATACTTTAGAAGTTAATGAAGATTTTAGCTGAAAAGTACAAATTTGCGAAGAGCTAAATTCTTAGGCACTTCCATAACTTGTATGAAGTTCTTGCACAGTTTTATCAAACGCATGAATTAAAGCATCTATAAACACATGGATAAAATTTAGTTACAATTAATAAATGAGTATAAAATGTTAGAATAAAATTAATATGAGTGAGCCTGGTGTCCCAGTCTTGTATTTCCTTGAACTCAGGGGCCCCACCAGTGGCCGAGAGGTACGGACCTCTCAACTGGTAGACGGCAGGTGCTGGGTTCGAACCCAATCGCGGCTGTCGGCCTAACCGTTCGGAGTTTTCGTGGTTTTCTTCGAACCTTGCGTAAATACGGGTTAGGTTCCCTTAGAAAGACCCCCACGAAGGGCACTCCCCCTTTAGATAATCGGACGACAAAAAATACACCTTGAACTCAGGCCGAATTTTGATATTAAAAATTGTTTTCCTCTTCACTACACCGCCTTATTATTTATTTTTAAGTGTGAGTGAAATCCAGAACTGGAATGATTTTTCTTCTATTAATAAGAAAATTAAAGACTTTAATGAAGTCATATATGTCATTAAGAACTCAATAATTTCTAATATTGATTCTGTATTTAAAATAAGTTTGCAAACTATAATTTAAAAAAATGTCGAGAAGCACCAAATTGCAAACTTTTTTAAAAATGAACACATTGAATTCAGAGCATTTATAATGCTTTGCAGTTCCAGTGAGCATTAACAAAAACATAACCGAATTCGGTAGTATGTGTATTTCCAAACCTTACATTAGATTAAGTTTCGATTTTAAAGAGAACACAATAGTAGTAGCCCAACCCTCTTCTGAATTACATTTCCTTACATTAAATAATTACAATAAATAAATAAATATATATATATAAAGCAAAGCCTTTAGAAATTTATTTTGCGAGACCACGTTTCTTTTCCATATATGGTGTTTTATTGGTGCTTTATGGGGTGCCATTTCTGGTGTTATAGAACTTTTTGCCCTAGTTCTATTTCAAATTGATATATGAGGACCCCAGAAGCCAAGAGGTATAAGTGAAAAAATTGAAAAAAATAAACTAAGTACACAGACGACCTGAAATTATGCTGTTTTCATTTCAGGTAAAGAAATATAGGTGATTTTCTTATTATTTGCTGAGTTATAGAGATAAACCTTTTTTTTCGAAAAACAAACAATATTGATTAATTACATTTAAAGAAAATTGTACTCTATTTTTTAAAAAGTTATTGAAATAAGAATTCAAAGGCCAGAATGCAACAAGCAGAAGTTTCCTATTTCAATTTAGTCAATTGTTATTGATGTTCCAATTTAACATCAATTATCTTTAAACTCAGTTTACTCCAAATCAAAATTTTGTCACTTGTACCCCTTGGCTTCTGAGGTCGTCATATATCAACTATATAAGTGCCTTTAAACAAGTTAGAAGTGTTTTATTTTCAATCTTGATTGAATTTAACGTGGCTTTAATTCAAAATATTATTAGTGAATTTATTTAAAACAGTAAGTTTATCATAAATATAAAAATACGCTTATTTATGCAGGGGTTCATTAAATGGAGTTCATGATCTCCTTGGAAGTCCATAGCGAAAATCCTTATAAGATCCACACGAATCTTTGCTTGAATGAGATAAATTAATTCATTGTTTATTTTAAGCAAAATTTATAGAGCAAAAGGCGACATCTCATCAAGCTCACGGCTGAAATTACAGAATTCTTTAAAATTCAGTTAGCATATAAAAATGCAACTGCTCTGCCAAGTCACATATTGGTTGAAAATACCTGTAAACCCGATTTTAGTGATTGATTGGTAAGTTTACCGCTGTATTTTTCTACTGCCAGTCTTCCATCTTTCCATCCATTTGGATACAGGAAAATGCAATGGTAAACCTACCAGTTAACCACTAAGCGGATTTGAAGCATAAACCTACCGATCGAGTCTGCGGATAGTTTCCACTGAGATATAACTTGGCAGACCAGTTACACTTTAATATGCTAATCGAGTTCTGTCTAATCTTAGAAATTCAACCGCCAACTAGATGAGGTGATGGTCACTGCAGTCGCCTCTCTTTTTTATAGATTAATTGTACCATTTTATTAGTTTAATGTATACTAAAACGGCAGAAGTATTAAATGTATTTGTTATCAATAGTAAGCAGCATTACATAGTATTTTAATACATTAAATAGTTCATGAATATCTGAAAAGCAGAATCTCCCAAATTGTTTATACGAGCTTTGGGTGCATGAATGTTTGAAAACACATATTGCATGTTTTAATTTCAAAGTTTTGCAAACAGCAAATCTTGTTTGAAAATATATTTACAAGATAAGATAGGAAATTACTTAACAGAAGATTTAAATCCAAACAAAACTTATTTCGAGTTAGGAATTCGCGACTTTTTGTTAATATCAATGTGAAGTGTAAAAACAGTAAGTCTTGATTACGATCCATTGATCCATTAATGACTTTATACGGGAAAATATATACGTAATATCGAAAGTTTATATGATTCCATTCATTAGAGAAAGGGGAATTAAAAATTATTACATAGGTATAAAATCGATCGCATTAGTATAGACAACCCTCGGGAGTTTATATGATTCCATTTATTAGAGAAGAAGGAATAAAAAATTATTACATAGGAGTAGGGGAAAAGTGGCGGTCCGGCCTCAGGAGGAGGATTGAGGATCGGTGGTGGTGGTGGGATCCTCCTCCACAATCCTCCTCCTCCTCCTCAATCCTCCTCCACAACCCTCCTCCTCACATCGTCTTGTAAGAGAAGGGGTTAAAAGGATTTTTTTTTGCGGGAATTTCAGGGAGTTAGATTTTTAAACCATACTATAGTATGGGGGTGTTTTTTAATTTTAATTGAGGAATTTTCGGCGTGTTACAGTACGTGGGGTATGTTTTTCGATTGACTTATGCTGTTGTTCATTTAAAAAGGGAATTAAAAATTATGAGTGAAATTTTTTCAATATACTCTTGTATGAGGGTGATTCGAGCGATGATTCATTAAGAAATTTTAATTTAGGAACTTTTAGGACAGACTTTTGGTGCTGCCATCTAGATTTGCTTGATGGAATTAGTGTTTTTCCAAAAAGTTTTGTTGGGGATCGAACGTGCAAAATGCAGTCGTGACTGATTAATAGATTGTTACTTACCGATTCAGCCACGACTGCATATCTCAGAAAGAAAATTTTAAGAAGTGCTTTTTTTCTTTAAAGGGATGACGTCATTATGTGAAACAATCACAGATGTTTTTTCGGTATGCGCGCGCCCCCTATCCTGATATAAATTCTCGCGAAATTTTTTTTAACGTTAGTTGTTACTTTACTGTTGCTAAGTGAGGTCAGTCATTTTAAGTTTATGATGAGTCAACCCTCTACTGCATCCGGATTGATAATGGACCTCGTACCTAAAGTGGAACCTGTTTCAGATATCAAACCCTCTTCATCAACCCTTTTGATAAAAGAAGAACCTCTTACGGAAGCCTCCTTCGTGTGTGAAACCTGCAACAAATCATTCCTGAAAAAGTTTATGTATGTAAGACATATCAAATTTCATCTTGACGAGAAAGCTTTCAAATGTGAGAAGTGTGATAAAAGTTTCATTCAGAAAAGTGATTTACAACGTCATATCAAGACTCATTCGAAGACGTGTGAAGTGTGCAAAGAAATTTTTTCGCGAAAGGTGGACTTCTTGAAACATCAAAAACTGCATTCACATACTCAACGTAGAGTAGCTGTTAAACAGAGAAAGAACCAGAAACAACAAAAAGAGGATCAACGAAGTGTGTTAATTGACCGATTGTGTAATTTACTGCAGCGGGTGTGTCTTTCCTACGAGTCACCGCCGTTATCAGTTTAATCTGCTGTTAGTGTGTTCCTACGATGAAAAGATCTCACGAAGAAGTATTATCGCCTTGCAAGTCTTCACGTTTAGAATCATCTCTGGAAATGAATAAATCCAGATTGCCTATGGAAACTGTTACCCTGTATGCTGCCACCGAGTCTGCAGAACCATATGAAGAAACTTCCTTCTCCGATTCCTGCTGCGAATCTGCTATTCTGAATGAATTTTTCATTGACTTTCCGAAATCATCTCTTTCCAACAATGGTGTCCTCATAGATGACTCATCGCAAGAATCCGACGTGTCTGAACAACAAGATGTGTTGCAAACCCCACCGGTGAAAGAAGAAAATTATATTTTTCAACAAGAACTTGGAAACCATATATTTTTAGGACTACAATTTCAGAATGCTCAATACTCTGTTCAAATTAGAGAATTTTCCAGTGAAGGAATTCCCACCGAGAATGGAATCGAACTAGACATTCGCACTTGGTATGAATTCCAGTATAAAATATTTGCGTTTAATTTGAAATATACGAGTTCATCGTTTATCGCCAATAATAAACTTTTAGTTTTAAATGAGGATCAGTCTGTGATGTGTCTGAAAATGTTAAAAAATGAAGGTCTGATCCAATTAAACAATGCTCAACTTGAACAGTTGAAAGAAAAAGCCTATTCATTGAATCGGAAATTAATTCGTCATATGTATGAAAAACATTTACCTGCTTTATTAAAGCAAAACTGTAAATGGACTTCTCAAGAAAATGAATATGTTTTGTGGTCTAAACTCATGTATTGTATCGAGAATTCTATTGTGACTGTTTTTAATCAAATTTTTGAATGTACTGGTTGTGTTTTTAGACATCCTAGTGTGAGTTTGCATTCCTGTTTCATGTTAAACAACCGTGAAAAATTTCAACAATTAGGAGACATGATTCTAATGCTTGTTAATTTCGATGATGTCCTATCCATGTTTTTAAAGAATGTAGATTCTGTGAGCGACTCGTTTTTATGTAAACTTAATGTAGAGACTTTTAAAAGTGTATTGTTTCAATCGTTTTAATAAATAGATTTCGTTATATTTCTGTGTCTTTATTTCTTTAAATGTGTGTGTGTGTTTTACTTTAAAAGGGAGGTTCATTAAGATTTATGAAAAATGATAGGAATGAAATACACAAATCAATTAAGAAATGAAATGAAAAAATGAATTAAGACATACTTACTTGAAACACTTGCTTCCTTCACAGTGACTTGACTAGGAATGGAAAAAAATCATATAAGTTCTTATCACTTGGGTTTTTCCCCTTTCGTCATGAGTGTTATCAAACCACGTGATCGAGGTTGCCCGGGATATCTTGATTCAACGTCATCAGTGATGTCATGTACCACGTGACTTGATCTTATCAGCTGATAAGATTAAGCGATAATTACAAGTATAAAGCCCTGAGCAGCTCATTAGTGTTCATTCTTTTCGTTGAAGTTAACCTGCTCTTGTTGGATACGTTCTGTTGATGCTGCTGCTGTCTTCAAAATGCCTTCCATTCACTTTACGGATAATGGATTAAATGTGGAGTACATCAGTGATTTCATCGAGAAACCTCATGCGGATCGTTATTTGTCTGAGTTGCGGACATTACCCTTCTTCAGACCTACTTTTCGTCTGTTTGGAAAAGAGGTTAAGCCTAAACGACTGACCTTAGCCTATGGAGATGTCAATACCAGCTATGCCTTCAGCGGAACCAGTGTGCCCGGTATTCCATGGACTCCCCTGATGATAGAATTGCGTGACAAAGTGGAAAAAGAAACAGCTTGCACCTTCAACTATGTGTTACTTAATTTTTATCAAGACGGGTCAACTTGCATAAGCCACCACAAAGATGATGAATCCTGCTTGAATGCTGTCTTCCCTGTTTCAGTATTGAGTTTTGGTGCTCAGAGAACTATTGAATTCAAAAGACCGAATGTGCCTTCGACCTTTATAAAATTAGAACATGGCTCTCTTTATAATATGAATCCACCCAGCAATGAACTGTTCACCCATGGGATTGGAGCAGAACCTCACATAAAAGATGTTCGAATTAGTCTTACCTTTCGACATTTAGTATCACACCCCCTGGATTTGAAAAAACCAAGACTAGATTTTGCTTCTTTCTCGAAGGATCCTGCATTAAATTTAGACTTGTTTTCTTTCTCTGATGATGATGATGATGAACCTATTCACTGCTCGCCGATGAACAGACCTGAACTTGATGATTCGCATAAAGACGAGTGGTTTACCCGAACTTTCAAGGAAAGTTATTATTCAACATCCTGGAATTTAGAATGGTGTACTTTAGCACAAATTGAAATGGATAAAAACTGTAACTTGAAATTGCATATTCGAAATTTCAAAGAAGGTGCTTTCGGTAAACTCTACCCGACAAAAAATGGGGTTGTGATGACTTCAACGACGTTCGATCATTTCCAACAACATGTGACAAAGTTTCACTTTTATTCTGTGAAAGAGTCTTCGGTTTGTAATAATCAACTCATTCTAGCCTTTGTCGATGAAGACTTTTGTCTTCTTCAACAGATATTCAAAACGGATGATAAGAATTTTCATTTCAAACCCAATGGAATTCGCTTATCACGAGATCAATTTTTAAAACTCACTGAATTTTGTTCTGAAATTACAGACTGTTTCATCGATATGTTACTTACACGAGTCATACCTGTTGCAGTCCTTCGAAAATCGGAAAAATGTATCCATTCCCATATAGACTCTGATTCTGCTAAGAAAAACTTTTTATCCTGCTTAAACTCTGAAATTGAACGATCATTGGATCGTGTTTTCGACTGTTTTGGATGTCAAATAGGCCAAAATTCCCAATTGGATCACTCATGTTTAACAATTGGTTTAAGAGAAAAATATCTCATGTATAAAGACAGTGCCCTTTTGAACTTTAATGTCTACCAATTTGTGAAGAATGTAACTAATCAATGTGTATGTCATTTTTCGCATGCATTTTTTGCTAGTTTAAAATCAGACTTTTATAAAAATTATTTGGAAACACTCTTTACCAACAGAGTGAATGAGTTGTAAATTTTCTTGAATAAAAGAATTTAAGTTTAAATTTTTTTCTTTGTCATTATTTACCACACTTTTTCTCATATTTTTTCTTTCAGCATAAAACTTCTTTATTCATGCTTTTTTAGAGGAAAAAAAAAAAAAAACCCTGAAAAAGTTGAGACAATATTTTGAACAATCATGATTGATACTAAAGTGTAAAATCTCTTTACGAGAAAAAAAAAAATCTGAATTTTTTTTCTTTGAGTGTATTTCGAATAATAATACTTATGAAAACTTATTAAAAGACAAGCAATATATGTTTCTCTTGAATCTGTTTTTAGTTCTAAAAAAATAAGTCTTGAGGTAGAGAGTAGATAATAATGAGAAAGTTGAAATATTTTTCGAAAGGATAGTTCTTGAAATCTGCATCTTCATTGTGAAAAAAGTTTTAGTTAGAATAATTTTAGTGTAAAGGAATGTTATTATTATTAAAATCTTATAATGAACAGTTTTATTATTGTTGAAGTGAATCAGAAATCATTCTTAATGAATTGAAAAGAAGATTAATTATTCTTTCATTTAGACTTTTACATTCTAATAATAATAATTATTATTATTATTATTTTTACTAATAACATAGCAAAGATTTAATTTTCAATCACTCATTAAGACTTTGACTTACACTCTTATAATTATTTTTAAAAAAAATAGAGAAAAGGATTTTGCAAATTAACATTTCACCTAGCAAGCTTAATTTTAAAAAAAAAGGGGAAAGAAGGATTTTTTTTTTTTTTTCTTATCAAGTCTTTTAATTAAAATAAATTTTTAATGAATACTATTTGAATTTAGACTTATAAATTAAAGAAATGTATTTATTACTGTTTTCACCTAGAGAAAATTTCGTATATGTTCATATCAGTTATGATTCATCGATAAGCAACCGTTCGGGAAATCCCTTATCAGATAGAGATAAGGTGATTCACGCAGCGATGATATAAACGGACTGCAGATCATCTCCAGTTCAGTCGATATTTTTTTCCTCTAGTGATTAAGTGTGTTTATTTCGGTGAGAATTTGTCTTTATTTTGTGCGTGTGTCTGCAATCAAGTTATGGATTCCTCATCAAGTAATCAAAGGTCTTCAAATTCTTTTGACGAGGTATGTTCATTTTTAGACTATTTTTATTATTTGATGTGAAGTGTTTGTTCGTTTTTAAATAATTTTCTTGGTATAGTAAATATTTTTTCATAGAATGATTTTATGTATGTCATTGATTTGATAGTATAATTTTTAAAGCAGAATGTTAAACATAAATAACGTAAATGCTTTTTATATAGTATGTTTTTAAAATGAATCATTTAGATGGGGAATATATTAGAATCTTCTTAAATTAAAAATAATTTTTATAAGATGAGAGCAATGTTAATTTAGAATCTATATTTTTAAACTTAATTTTGGGAAATATATCTCTTAATGATTTTATTTCGTGGAAATATTTTTAAAAGTTTTGTTGAAGGATATTATTTCTTTATTATTTAATACTTGCTAATTTTTGAGGAATCTATATTTTTAAACGTAATTTTGGGAAATATATATATCTTAATGATTTTATTTCGTGGAAATATCTGTAAAAGCTTTGTTGAAGGATATTATTTCTTTATTATTTACTACTTGCTAACTTTTGGGGAATCTATATTTTTAAATGAAATTTTGGGAAATATATATATCTTAATGATTTTATTTCGTGGAAATATCTTTAAAATTTTGGTTGAATGATATTACTTCCATGTTATTGAATACTTGCTAACTTTTGAGGAATCTATATTTTTAAATGAAATTTTGGGAAATATATATCTTAATGATTTTATTTCGTGGAAATATCTTTAAAATTTTGGTTGAATGATATTACTTCCATGTTATTGAATACTTGCTAACTTTTGAGGAATCTATATTTTTAAATGAAATTTTGGGAAATATATATATCTTAATGATTTTATTTCATGGAAATATCTTTAAAAGTTTTGTTGAATGATATTACTTCCATGTTATTGAATACTTGCTAACTTTTGGGGAATCTATATTTTTAAATGTAATTTTGGGAAATATATATCTTAATGATTTTATTTCGTGGAAATATCTTTAAAAGTTTTGTTGAATGATATTATTTCTTTATTATTTAATACTTGCTGACTTTTGAGGAATCTTTATTTTCGAATTGCTAGTTTGAAAAGAGCTTTGTATAATTTTTTATACTTCTCACAATTAAGTATGTTTATTACAAAACTTATGTGTAAAAGAGGAAATTAAAACTTTATAAGAATATATTTGAAACAATTGTTATTTGGTTGCAAATTTTTAATCCAATTTGCAGACCTTTATTAGAATAATAGTTTAATATTTTTGTTATATCTACCTTTAATATTATATTTAAAATTTATTTGAAATTTAAAGTATATTTCCTTTTGGTTGAATATTTAAAACCGTTTTCACATTATTTTAAATTCTTTTAAACTTTTTAAGTATTCTAATTAAGCAATCTTTGTTAATTCCGTTAATTAGTAATGTTATCTTGTAATGACTCATCGTGGGAAACCCCATGACGTCATAGTTGGAAAAACCCATGATATCAGAGATCTGATAAGATAAGCTTATCTAATTAATCAGATAAGCGTACTGACCTGGGTCCGCGAGATCATTCTTATATTAGTTATCCTAGAGACTACACGTTATAATTAGTGCTCCAAACAGTTTATATTATTAATCTTTTTGAAAAAAAAAAAAATAATAAAGATGAATTCGCTCGCCATGGATTTCAATTCAGATAATCAAAGTCAAGTAAGATTATTTTGTAAACCCTTTATTATTGCATATTTTAACGTGGTTTTCTTTTGTAAATGATTTTCACCTTTTCTTCTAATCTTAATATTTCTAAGCGATTAAGTTTTTAAACTCTCTCTTAATGAAACTTTTGAAATACTTCTAGTTATACTCATTTTTCCGAGAAACCTTTTCAAAATTAAACTGTTCTTTTGAAATAATACTATTTTTCTGATTGAATTTATGTTATTTTTCTTATATATGTGTATGTGTGTGAAAAGCAAATTTCTTAACATAATGAAAATGTATCTATTTTTAAATGAAATGAATGAATATCTTAAGTTTGATGACTGTGGTAATTTTTTTTAAAACTTCATTCTATTCAAAAAGATTAAATAATCAATGTTAAATATTTTATTTTGTATGAATTTGTTTTTCGTGGGAAATATTTTATTCGTGTTATGTGTATTTGTGTTAAAAATTCACTTTTCATATTTATTTATAATGCATTTCTATTCTTTAATAATATTCTCTATCAACTTACTTCTAATATAAAATGCTTTGATGAGTCATCCTAAAAATTTTATAACGTTAAAATTAATGATTGAAAGTGCTTCTAACATGAATTATACTCCGTTTGAAAATGTTTTACATTAACTTAAATGTGTATTTAATATTTAACCTAAAAGGGTGTTTTATAGAAATTTATTTTAAAATTTTATAACGTTAAAATTAATGATTGAAAATACTTCTAACATGTGTTATACTTCGTTTGAAAATGTTTTACATTAACTTAAATGTGTGTTTAATATTTAACCTAAAAGGGTGTATTAAAGAAATTTATTTTCATTCTACTAATCATGTAATGTGTCAGTCAAAAAGCTTCTAAATTTGTTGATTGGAAAAAGTGAAAAGTACTTCTCGTGAAAATGTTTTCTTAAAAAAGTATTAGATATGTGCGAATGCATGACTCATCCTTTCATAAGATTTTAAAAAATATGGATTTATTTCAAAGTTTTAATGAAAAGTTTTTAAAAGCAATGTATGTTCGTACATGCATGTTTAAACAAAATTGATGAGTCATCTTTTAATAGAGTGATTTTTTTTTTTTTTTTTTTTTTTTTTTTTTTTAAAGTCGAAGTTTTAATATGTTTACACCCTTCTCAAAGTATGTCCTATGTATAAAGTTTAATTTAAAATATAATTTTTCATGAACAATATCCTTAAAAAGAATATACTAAAAATTTAGCTTTGTATTTGTGTAATTTTTTACCCCTTTACGGAAATGCTGTTTTCATGTGTAAACAAGAGGATGACTCATTCTCTAATTTCGAATAAACGTAGTGACTTTATTTTGATCGAGTGAAAAAGTTATAAACACTTTGGTTTAGTTTTCTAAAATTAAAATCTATGGGTTTTATTTAAATGCATTACTAAGTGTAAGAAAGAGTAAATTTTAAACTTTAACTATATTCTTTTATAAATAAAGCTTTCTTTCTACCTTTTAAAAGTGAATGTTTAAATCAGTTTTCGAATGACTTATTCACGCAAAGGATGTTAAGGGTAATTTTCTTGTTATTTAGTGGAATATGGAATTTTCACCGAGTAAAATCGAGATGATTGACAAGATTGAAATTGCTGCTCTAAAAGAGATGGATAGGAAAAATGAATTGAAACAGGTATTTTTTATTTATGAAGAAAATTATTCAATTTTTATGTGTTAAAGCTTTCTTCCTACCTTTTAAAAGTGAATGTTTTAATCAGTTTTCGAATGACTTATTCACGTAAAGGATGTTAAGGGTAATTTTCTTGTTATTTAGTGGAATATGGAATTTTCACCGAGTAAAATCGAGCTGATTGATAGGATTGAAATTGCTGCTCTAAAAGAGATGGATAGGAAAAATCAATTGAAACAGGTATTTTTTATTTATGAAGAAAATTAATCAATTTTTATGTGTTTTAATTAAAAACGTACTATCTAAAATTTTGTAATCTTATATATATTAATGATTTTAAACTTACTAATAAAAATTTTGTAATCTTATATATATTAATGATTTTAAACTTACTATTTAAAATTTTGTAATCTTATATATATTAATGATTTTAAACTTACTATTTAAAATTTAGTAATCTTATATAAATTAATGATTTTAAACTTACTATTAAAAAATTTGTAATCTTATATAAATAAATGATTTTAAACTTACTATTAAAAATTTTGTAATCTTATATAAATTAATGATTTTAAACTTACTATTAAAAATTTTGTAATCTTATAAAAATTAATGATTTTAAATTTTAAAATTTATGAAATAAGTGTTAACGATAATAGAAAAAAATGTAGTTTTAATAAAATGCTTAGCTATTTGTTCTTAAAAGAAATTGTGGTATAACCTTTTGTGGGGGTATATCTTTTTCAGCAGGAAATTTCTCAAACATTAAAGGATGTGATCTCCACTACTAAGTCCCAAACAGTTTCTTCCAAGGTATGAAAATATTTTTAAAAGACTATCTAAATTGAATATTATGTATAAAAAGTTATTTTAAAAATTCATTTAAAGTCTATTATAGTGTTAAAAGTTATTTTTAAACTTGTTTAACTAAAACTTAAAATTTATTTAAGAAAGTTTTTTTTTTTTTTAACTGAAATAAATTGTAAGCATTTTTAATGAAGTTTCTTTTAAACTTTAAGTCGAATATTTTAAACTTAATCTTAAAAACTCAAAGTTTGATTTTATAGTAGAAGACCCTTTTTTAAAAATGAAACTCGGGATATTCAAACTGGTTTGTAAAGCGAGATTGAATTTATTTTCAGGATGAGCATCTCTGCAAGGAGTGCGGGAAATCTTTTTCCCGTAAAGATAGCTTAAAAAGGCATGAACTCATCCACACCAGACTTGGAAAAAAATCGGATGTGGCAAAGTCTGAAGCTGTTCCATCAACATCGAAGGTAATTTTTTCTTTTCAAGTATATTCTATGACTTTTACAGGCTAAAAATAGGTTTTTAAACAATTCTTTTTTAAAAACTTTTATGAGTCTTTTAATTTTCGTGAGAAAGATTCAACATTTAAAAGGGGGAAACTATTTTGATAAACTTTAAATTTTAATGTTTAGGGAATTTTTATTCAAATGAAATAAATTTCCTGTTTTAAACAGTTTTAATTTTAGCATTTGGGGAATATTTAAGTTTTTATTAAAAGAAAATAAATATTTTAAAAGGCTTAAATAAAAAATGTTTTAAAAATGTAAAATAAAAAATGAACAAGGGTTTTTCTTCTTTTACAGGATGTGCATAAATGCCACACGTGTGAGAAATCTTTCGCACATGTATCCAATTTAAGACGTCATCAACGTACCCATGAAAAAGAAGATTCCTCGACTTATACGTGTGAGATTTGCCAAAAGTCTTTTATAAGAATCGACAATTTTCTTCGCCACAAACAATCTCATTCTGGAGAAGACAGTCGTTTCAAATGTAATATTTGTGAAGCTGTATTTACACGAGGGGATAATCTGAAGCGACATTTAGTCTCGCACGAAAATCCAAGTTATTCCTGTCGTGAATGTGGAGAAAAATTCTCCAGAAAAGAGAATCTCAACCATCATACACGCGTTAGCCACAGTAACACGTCAAATTTCGTTTCTGTGAAAAAGCCAAGACTTGACTCTAAAACATCCAGAAAAAATCAAAAACGAGTGGATTCATTAAACGTCTTTCGAAGCATATTTTTTGACGGTGAAGAGGAAGAAGACTATATTTATGACATCACCACCTTCTTTGAGAGAAAAAGAAAAGAACTCATAGATTCCCTGGACGAGGCCATTCAAGAGAAAAAATCTATCAAATGGAGACTATTAATTAAAGTGCTCCTTGAAAAAACATCTGCTGGTGGGGAAAGTGAATCACTATCCACATATTTCTCATCATTAACTTATCAAGAATTCACCAATGATTATTTAGAAGAACATCTGGATGAAGCCCACAAGAAGATTATAAAAAGTTTCGAAAAATTTTTACAGAGAGGTTCTGGGTGGGTACTCAAACATGTCCAGCATTTGGAACTGAAAATTTGCAACTATCAACCACTCAAGGGAAGCAGTTACTTACAGCTTCCACAAGATCTCAAAGGCAAGGAAGCCATTCTGAATATACAGAATTTTGAAGATCAGAAATGTTTATTATGGTGTCTCCTCGCCCATCAAAGGAAGTTAAACCGGAAAGAAAATCCTAATCGAGTAAATAACTACAAGCCTTTTGAACATACCTTGAATATGAATGGAGTAACCTACCCAGTACCTTATACGAAAATTCCACTCATCGAAGCCCAAAATAATCTTCGGATTAATGTGTTCGGTTACGAGGAGGGAGAAATATATATTTTACATGTGTCAGAGAAGACAAACACAGACGTGATTAATCTGCTTTTGATCAGCAATGGCGAAAACACTCATTATACGCTGATCCGTGATTTCTCACGTTTCATGAGTCACCGTTCCAAACATGAAAGCTTTGCTTTCTACTGTTTTCGATGTCTCCATGGATTTACTCGTGAAGAACTCCTTCAAGAACATGCACCCTATTGTTGCAAACAATCTCCACAAGTTGTAAAAATGCCTGAAGAAGGTGAAAATATCTTAACATTCACAGGAACCCATTTGCAAGCACCAGTTCCATTTATAATTTATGCTGATTTCGAATCCCTCCTCGTGCCGATAGTCACCACCGAACCCTCCAATACCAAGTCTTTCCAAACTGAAACGGCACAACATGTCGCTTGCGGATATGCATACGTTATTGTGGGCTCTGACGGTGCTATCTACAAGCATGCTAAAGTGTATCGAGGCGAAAATGCCGTTTGTAAATTCATCAATGATTTGATGGCCGAAAAAGATGAATTACAGCAAAAACTTATGACTATCGCACCTATGCGTTTAAGTGAAGAAGAAGAAAAATCGTTTCAAGAGGCAACAGAATGCTGCATTTGTCGGAAGGCCCTGGGAGAGAAGCGAGTCCGTGATCACGACCACATATCATCAAAGTACAGAGGAGCTGCTCATCCCTTCTGCAATTTAAATTATAAGCAGTCGAAAGTTATCCCAGTGGTCTTCCACAATTTAAAAAAATATGATGCCCATCACATTATGAAGAAGCTAGGCTGCTATCCCAATTTTCACATCGATGTAATCGCTGCCACTTTGGAAGATTATATAACTTTCAAACTAAAAGAAAAGACATCTTCCATCCAATTCTCCTTCTTAGATTCTCTTCAGTTCTTGCCGACGTCCCTGGATAAACTCACAGCCAATCTGCAACAGGATGACTTCAAAATTTTAAAGAAACATTTTCCTTCAATAGACTTATCCTTGCTCACTCGAAAAGGAGTGTATCCATATTCATATTTTTCATCGTTCAAGAAATTTGATGAAGATCGTCTCCCCCCACCAGCAGCCTTTTATTATAATTTAACTGAAGAATCTATAAGTGAAGATGATTACAAGCATGCAGAAAACATTTGGTCCACTTTCCAGATGCAAACCCTTGGTGATTATCACAATCTTTACGTGAAAACCGACGTGTTACTGTTGGCTGACGTGTTTGAAAATTTCCGGGGCTTGTGTAAGCAATTCTACGATATTGATGCAGCCCACCTCGTCACTTCACCAGGTTTGTCTTGGCAGGCCTGTTTGAAGATGACGGGGGTGGAATTAGAATTGCTCACTGATGTAAATATGTTACTATTCGTCGAACAAGGAATTCGTGGTGGCGTGTCGCAGATTTCCCACAGATTTGCGACCGCCAATAATACACAAGTCCCAAACTACGACCCAAATGAAGATACGTCCCATATCCTCTACTGGGATGCTAACAATTTGTATGGCTGGGCTATGTCCCAAAGTCTGCCATACGGAGGGTTTCGGTGGTGTGAAGATACCAATTTTTCAACAGAGGACATTTTAAAAATCAAGAAAGATTCTTCTATTGGCTATATATTTGAAGTGGATTTGGAGTACCCTAAATCCCTTCATATATCACACAACGAATATCCACTCGCGCCTGAAAGACTGACCGTGGAAGAAAAAATGCTTTCACCCTATGCGAAGAGTTTGCTGGAGAGGGAATTTAAGGGTACTCCCAAACTTATTCCAAATTTGATGGACAAAAAAAAGTACATTTGCCACTATCGCAATTTACAATTATATTTACAGTTGGGACTCAAGCTGCAACATGTACATAAAGTGCTCCAGTTCAACCAATCCCCTTGGCTTAAAGAATACATCGATTTCAACACCGAAAAACGGAAGACAGCCACTACCACTTTTCAAAAGGATTTCTTCAAACTTTTAAATAACAGCATTTATGGAAAGTGTATAGAAAATCTCAGGAAGCGAAGAAATGTGGAGCTATGCAATACTTCCGCAAGATCTGAAAAGCTGGTAGCATCACCCTTCTTCAAATCATTCAAGATATTTGATGAGGGTCTGACGGCGGTTGAAAGGCAGAAACCCAGTATCTTAATGAACAGACCCATTTACGTCGGATTCACGATACTGGAGTTGTCTAAGGTTTTAATGTATGATTTCCATTATAATTTCGTAAAAAAAAATTATAGTGGCAATCGTTCATTGCTGCTTTTCACCGATACCGACAGTCTCACATATCTCATCAAGACTGAAAACCTACAAAGGGATTTGGCACTCCACAGCTCCGAATTCGACTTTTCTGATTATCCCCAAGATAACCCTCTTTATTCCACAGTGAATCGAAAAGTTTTGGGGAAGTTTAAAGATGAGTTGAATGGAAGAGCTGTCCACGAATTTGTAGGTTTAAAGTCTAAGATGTATTCCATCAAGACTTGTGATGAGGAGAAGAAGAGAGCCAAGGGGATCTCCACAAGAATTGTTCGAAAGAAGCTTAGTCATCAAGATTATGTAAATTGCCTTAAAGACCAGAAAACAACATTTGAAGTCCAAACCAGAATCGGGCAGCGATTACATACATTATATTCTATGAAGCAAAATAAGAAATGTCTCTCGCCCTTTGATGACAAACGATATATATTAGAAGATGGGATAAGCAGCTTAGCTTACGGGCATTGGCAAATACCCAAAACATAAATGAAAAAAAGTTTACAAAATGTAAAAAAAAAAAAAAAAAACTTACAAAAAGTGAAAAAAAAAAAAAAAAAAAGTTCACAAAAAGTGAAAAAAAAAAAAAAAAAGTTTACAAAAAGTGGAAAAAAAAAAAAAAGTTTACAAAAAGTGAAAAAAAAAAAGTTTACAAAAAAAAAAGAAGATATCAAAATCTTCAAAAAGTGTGTGTGAATGTGTGTGTGTGAATGTGAGTGTGTAAATCTGCCATTCGCTGCTTATGACTAGACAATGTCTTAAGCAGAGAATGCCGGTCCCAAGCCCGGATAAAAGATGAGGGCACACTTTTCCAGATATGAAAATCAAAAGGTAGTATTACTTTCCATTTATCTTTTTTAATGAACAACAGCAAAACTCTATCGAAAAATTTTAAGTCGCTACATTAAAATAACCTATCGTATTACAGCACGCCGAAATAATTAAAGTGGTCTTCATTATTTTGCACTCATTATTTTTAATTATTATTTGAAATTAACTTTAATGATTCATTTGTTAAATTGGATTCACTTTTACACTTGACTCAAAATAAATTTAAACTGTTGAAAATTTTAAAGTTTAAATTATTAAAAATTTCTTAATAAATCACCACTCGAAAAATAATCCCTCATACTGGAGTATGTTGAAAAAATTTCACTCATAATTTTTAATTACTTTTTAAATGAACAACAGCATAAGTCAATCGAAAAACATACCCCACATACTGTAACAAGCCGAAAATTTTTAAAGTCCCCACATTAAAAAACACCCCCATACTACAATATGATTTAAAAATTCTAACTCCCTGAAATTCCCGCTTAAAATTCGAAAAAAATCCTTTTAACCCCTTCTCTTATAAGACGATGCCAGGAGGAGGATTGAGGAGGAGGCTTGAGGAGGAGGAGGATTGAGGAGGAGGGCTGTGGAGGAGGATTGAGGAGGAGGATCCCACCACCACCACCGATCCTCAATCCTCCTCCTGAGGCCGGACCGCCACTTTTCCCCTACTCATAGGTATAAAATCGATCGCTATAGTATAGACAATCTCTCGGGAGTTTATATGATTCCATTTATTAGAAGAGGAGGAATCAAAAATTATTGCATGGGTAAAGCCGAAATTTAATATCAGGCGTGACTGGATAAAAAAAGAGAACATTAACATACTTTTTAACGATAGTAGATTTATTTATACATCTAATTTTTATTTAAAGCTTTTCATAAGCGAATCCATTGAAATGCATTTAAAAAGTTCACATGTTCACGATTTGCTACATTTCCGCATCCCAAGTATATGGGTTGAATCGTTGGACGGTTAGCAGGATAATTAAATAGTTGGAATATGGACAATGTCGAAAATATAGAGGGCGTTAGATATTTAATTTAAATTCAATAATAATTTATTCCAGTTTTTCACGTCCATTGTGTTTGTAATTTTTCTGTTTACATTCTAAAGATGACTCGATGAAAAGGAGTTTAATCATGCAAATTTTCAATATATTTTAAGTGTTATATTAATAAAGTAACGTCTTACAAGCAAAATAGTTCCTAACTTTTCGTTGTAGAATATATATTATTGTTATTACTTTTGTTAATAGTTAAAAAGGTCTGTCAATAAAAAGTTACTCTAATAAAATCAATAATTCATACTATCTACCTGAGTGTCGGATCCAAAACAGTGTTTGGATCAGAAGGATTTCCCATCGTTGCAGTGGCTACTTGATGATTCAGTGTCATAACTATAGAGCGAGCCACGCATCTCAAGTACTCATTTTCATCCTCCTTCACGTCTTCACATCCCGGCATAGGCGTGGAGAACGGTTTCGATCCGATTTCCTTTAACTCATCGCTCTCACCAAACTCTTTGCATTTCTTCAGACCTGTAAAAATTTTTAGTTAAAATATTGTATCTACTTAACTGTTTCGATTTTTAATGACAATGAATCGCAATATAAGTAATTATTATTAAATTTTATCAAAAAAGTTATCCCCCCCCAAAAAAAAATTGCATTAAAAATTATAATTGCTTTTTTAATCCACCGGTTTTTATGTGACTTTGTAATTGCACAAATATATAGCATCTATAGTCGTCACTGTTTGGTCTGTCTGTCGTTTGTGCACATATACTAGGGTGAGTAAAAAGTTCTGGGAAATTTGTGAAAGTTGCGTTGTTCAGCGCAAATTAACAACAAAAGCAAAAAGGACTATTCTTCAAAGTAGAGACCATCATAGTCCACAATTTTCTGCCGTCGTTCTGCCAGATTCTAGATTTGCTGTAAGTACCATGGCGGCTCCTTGGAATCGAAAAACACTGGATATGCTTCATCAGCTTCATGAGGATTCAAATCGACGGCTCTTGAAAAAAAATGATGCATTGATCGAAAGAGGCCATAATCGGATGCAACTACGTCTCGACCGAAATTCCTGAACTCCTATAGATATACCTCTAATACCTCTATATACAATACATTCTGGTAACTATTAGATTAAAAATTTCCAAGAACTTTCGTTCAACCTAATAACAGAGCAAAAGGTAGCCAAATAAATAGTTTGAAATCCCTATATATAAAAGGCAATGTCCGGCTCACTGATCTTCATTGCCCATCCCAAATTACTGAACCTAGTAGTATGAAACAGCAGCCGCTTTAAATAGCAGCCTGAAATTCTAGAAAAAAAAATCTACTAAAAAAATAATTAAGCACATGTTTTAGCGAATTTAAAAATTCCTTCCCCTAAGGGATTTAAAAGGGGGTCGAACATTTTGGAACACTTGGTATATCTCTGCAGTTAGCAGCCTGAAATTTCAAAAAATAAATCTACTAAAAAGATAATAAAACACGTGTTTCTGCGATTTTAGAAGTTCTCCCCTTAGGTGGGTGGTCTAACATTTTAGAACATTAGGCATATCTCAGCAGCCTGTTTAAAGATGGAAACATAAAATTCCATAAAATAAATCTACTAAAAATATAATTAAATATATGTTTCAGCGAATTAGAATCCTCCCCTCTAGATGGGTTAAAGGGGGTAGGATAGAGTCTAAAATTTTAAAACATTTGGCACATATTAGTAGCCGTTTTAGGTAAGAGCCTAAAATTCCAGAAAATAAATCTAGTACGAAATAATTAAACATGTATTTTTGCACACTTGAAAATCCTTTCCTCTCAGGGAGTTAAAAGGGGTTCGAACATTTTAGAACACAGCAGCTGCTTTAGATGGAAGCCTGAAATTCTAAAAAATAAATCTAATAAAAAGTTAATTAAACACTTGTCTCAGCAATTTTTTAAATTCTCCTCTGAGGAGGTATTAAGGAAGGTCGAACATATTAGAACATTTGGCCATATCTCAGCTGCCGTTTTATGTAGGAATGGAATTTCCAGAAAATAAATGTAATAAATAATTAAACATATATTTCAGGGATTTTAGAAATTCTCCCACAAAGAAAGGGCGGAATGTTTTAGAACATTTGGCATTCTCAGCAGTCATTTTAGGAATTGCGTGAAATTGAATGTAGAATATCTATTAAATAAATAATTAAATTCATAATTCAGAAATTTCTATCTAAGGGAATAAAGAGGAGGTCGAAAATTTTAGGACATTTTGTGATATCTTAGCAGCTATTTTACTGAGAAGCAAAATATTTAGGATAACAAACGTCTTAAAAAAAAATAATTAAATACAAATTTTAGCAATTACAGAAACTTCTTGCCTAAGAAGTTTAAAGTGCGAGAGAAAATTTTAGAGCAACCGTTTTACATAAAAGCGTAAAATTCCAGAAAAAAAATACTAAAAAAACAATTAAAAATGTATTTCGGTGGCTTTAGAAATTTCCACCTAAGAGAAATTAAAGGGGGGGGGGGAGGTCGGAAATTTAAAAATATTTGGGCATTTCCCAACAGCAGGTTTAGGTAGGAGTGTGAAATTCACAAGATACCAAACCTATTAAAAAATAATTAAACATATATTTCAGCGATTTTAGAATTTCTCCTCACATTTAAGAGGATTAAAAGGGGTAATATAGAAACTTTTACGCTATATCTCATTAGCTGTTTTAGATAGAGGCATGAATTTCAGGATTAAATGATCTACTAAAACATACTTAAACATTATTTTATCGATTTTAGAAATTCCCACATAAAGATATTTAATTAGGAAGTTGCAAGTTTTCGGTCATTTCGCCATATCTTACCAGCACTTTTAGGTAGAAATGAGAAATTCAGGGTGACAAATCTATTTTAAAAAATTTAACACATTTTTCAGATATTTTAGAAATTCTCCTAAATGATTGTGGTGTGGTGAAAATTACAGCACATTTCTCCATATCTCAGCAACAGTTTTAAGTAGAAGCCGAAAATTCAGGATAACAAACTTACTAAATAAATAGTTATTGCATCAATTTCATCATTGCTAGCTATATTTCGTTTCATTCAGGATTCTTTTAGTATAAAACCAACTAGCGAAGCAGGCTAGTTAAATATATATGATCGTTGCAGAATTTCGTCGAGTCATTTAAAATTTTATAAAAATCAAATCAAAACTGAAAACGATATCAATAAAAGCTTTCTTCATTCTGTTAAATCTTATCTTATATAATTAATTCAATATGATAGGCAATGATTTTAAGTTGCCACGGTGATGTTGGTTATTCTGTTAAATTCTAACATGCGTAATTAATTCAATGATATCCCATGATAGGTTTTGATTCTAGGTTGCTATGATGATTGCGTTATGCTTAAAATCACGTCATATTATTTTCGTATTATTGGGTTTAATCTATATAATTGTAATAAATTTTGTATGCAGACATTTTTGAATAAGAATACAACAACTATTGCATCAAGATATGAACAGTTATAAAACTAATTGTAGTGCGAACACATCTCATTTGTCACGTTTGACTTACGATTTATGACTTGTTTAATAATTTATTTGGTTTAATTTATCAAACATTTTAAGTTATTAAACTGTTAATAAAATACGTGATTATGAATACTACTTTACCTGCTACGACAATATCGAGATCTTCTGGGACTGAGTAATACTTGGGATCAATAATAGGAGGATCGTATGGATTTGCTGACTGGAGTGTGACCTCACCCCGTCCTTTAGGGTGCAAAATCTGAGATAGGCACATGTAGAAAGGCTTTGTACGATATGGTTCATAAATTGCTTCAAAATACTGAAATGATAAGGATTTGATATTTCTATAATATTCTTCAAACAACAAAAAATAAAACAACCAAAATCTAAAAAATGTCAAAATACATGCTTTCAAAACTTTTGTTCGAAAAAAAAAATATATATATATATATGAAATGTAAAATATATCATTTTTTAAAAATAGAAATCTAATTTAAAAAACTTTAGTTTTTGATCTAGGTTTAAATCTTTATGTCCTGAATTATAAACCAGAAGTTTGCTTCTAATTCAATAATTATAGACCAGGAGGCGGCAGCAGAGACAATCACCTCATCGAGTTGACGGATGAAAATATTAGTTAAATCTCGATTTTCATATTAAAATGCAATCGGTCTGCCAAGTCATATCTTTGGAGAAAAACACCTAAAAACCCTATTTTAACGGTTGTCTCGTAAGTTTACCATTGTGCTTTCCTGCATCCAAAAATACGAAAACAAGGAAGATTGGGAGCAGGAAAACATAATGGTAAACCCATGAACTGTTGCAGGCAATGGAGAAAAAAAAAAGTTTCAAATGCATTTTAATGATGTTACATTATTTCAAACAAAAGAAAATCACTATAAATTTATAAAGTGCACTAAAACATACATATTGTAAAATGTGGGTACAAAAAATTTTTTATATTATTATTTTTTTTTTTTTTTTAATCGTCGTATATATATATATATATATATATATATATATATATATATATATATCCATTTATTTTTTATTTTGAGCCACAAAAAAAAAATTTCGTTACATAATGGTCTATGGGAAAATTTTTTTTGCAATGTTTAATTATGTTACACTATTTCAAATATAATGAAATTGATACACACACAAATATAATATACTTGAGTGATACGGCTCAACAAAAAACGTTTTACGCTTAGAATTTATGTTTATATTTATGCTAGAGAAATATAAAGTTCAAAATACTAAGATTTACTTCATAATTTTCATTATACATTATAAAGGTATGACCGTTTGTTCAGAAAAATATACACGAAAATAATTTCATTTTATTATATATTCAAACTATAAATTTCAACTAATTTATTTCGGATTCCTATAATAACATAAACATGTGAATTAAAAGTAAAACAAATATTTTAAGTACAAATTTAACACTAAGAAGTACAAATTTCCTTGAAAATAATATGGTAGCAAATATGATACGATGGGCTCGTGATCACTAACGCCCATGACAGCAGATCTGCTACCTTGATTTTGATCACCTATTTTACTGTTAAAAAACAAATTTGCATTGAACTTTTTGGTGCAGAAAGCAGAAGTAACTCTTCTTAAATCTATATGTCTACTATGAATTTAATGGATTTAATTTTATGACTATGATTAATTTTATGATTTAAAACTATGAATTTAATTTTATTTCAATAAAACATCGAGCAAAAACTCACTATAAATGCCATTTTGAAATTTTTTTTAGAGGTGTTGCTTCAAACTATTTTTTCTGATTTAGCATCTTTCCTGCATTCAAGTTCCATAAATATCGGGGTTTTAACATTTCGTAATATTTATTACGAAAAACTTAAAATTATAATTAATACATAAAATGAAAGAACAATTCAAACAGTTTTACCAACAAGCTTACAAGCGCTCAATGTGAGCACCTTTTGTCACACGGCACACATCAAGTTGATAGCTCAGTTCTTCCCAAACGTTAATTAATGTTTGTGGGGTCATTGTTGCAACAGCTGCAGTGGTGAGCTGCAAGTGTAGGGAAACATACATATGATCCTTTATGAACCCCCACAGGTAGAAATCACATAGCGTCAGATCAGATGAGCGTCTGAAGAGAACTTCTTTGCTAATCAACGTTTGGGAAGAACTGAACTATCGACTTGATGTGTGCCGTGTGATGAAAAATACTCACATTGAACACTTGCAAGTTTGTAAATAACTGTTTGAGTTGCTCTTTCATTTTATGTAATAATTTTAACTATAATTTATATGTAATAAATATTATCAAACGTTTAGAACCCCGATATTCATTTTGGAACACCCCGTATTATCTAAAGATGCAGTTACTGCTATAATGGCTTAAAATATACATTATTTGTAAAATTTCGTGCTAAAAATTAAAGTTGAACTTATGATTAGCAGAAATGTTAGCATGGGTATTAGAGGGTTAACTATACCTCTGGTTTGAGTCTAAACTGATATTCAGCCGGGCCGACCGCTCCCTCCCAGAAGTACAGCTGATAGTCTCCAAAATCATCCGGAGAATAGGGTCCGTCTTTGTCCAAGAAAGCTATGGTGCTCACACCTTGTGCAGAAGCCAGGGGACCTACAAAGATACATTGTATTTAACAGTTTCGTTCTGTGTTTAATTTATAAAGTTCATTTACTAATTCACTGCAGGTTAATTATTGTAATACATTAAATTGTACAGTCATGAAAAAAAAGTAAATACCCACTACTAAAACTATCCCATTCGGTAAAAACATTATCGTAGAAGAAAGTTACTGGTATCAAACTATTGGAAAAAAAGTTTACTTTAAAATTATGTATATAAAATTTACTTACGGGGAACATCTATATACTAAAACAAACCCTAACCTTTCTTTTCTTTGTTTGTGCAATAGCAGTACCCAATTCTGACAGCATAAATGAACTCTATACCCTTCAATTTGCCTAAGAACAAATTTTCGTGCAATTCGTACGATAAGTTTCCGAGAAATTAATTTCTTTAAAACGAATATATTTTAGGGGCTGTATCCAAATTGAAATTCGTTATTCAATTGTTGACTAAGAGAGCCTCCTTTTTGATCAAAGCATCTTTAGCGCTACTCAAAGAATCATAGAAGACTGCTAGATTATAGAATAGAACAAGAAGTTTCAAAATCTAGTCACTTCTACCGTAGACGGCCCATTAAACTCTCATTTTCTATTTTTTTTTTTTTTTTTTTTTTTTTTTTTTTTTTTTTTAAGCATAATTTGAAAACTATTCGGAAGAAACAATTGAAATATTGGATTTCCATAAAGCAGGATTTAATAAGTCAAAATCCATAAAAAAAAAAAAAAAAAAAAAAAAAAAAAATAGATTATAAGTCATAATTTTTTCGAATATTAACTTCATAATTCATAATAAAATTTAAAAAATTGCAAATTCAATGTTTAAAAAAAAATTAGTGCATTAAGAGTATAATTTCAGGAGATATTAATAAAAATATGAAAATATAATTTAACATTAGAAGCACTACATTTTGAAAGTTTATAAAGCTTATCATTACAATAACTTATCATTCAAATGACTTGAAATTTTGTGTCTAGGCATAGTTCAAACCGAATATTTGAAATATAATGTTAGAATTGAGTAGTGATATTAAATAAAATGAAGTTTAGGTTTGTTTTAATGTGTAGATGGCCCCCCTAAGCAAATTTTATGTACATCCATTTAGAAGTAGAGTTTATTTCCAATCCTTCAGAACCAGTAACATTGTTCTGTCTTTTACGATAATTTGTTGAGGATTTTACTTTTAGAAAATGTTTACTTTTTTTTTAATTATTATTATTATTTTTAAATGATTGTATGTACTATTGCACCAATTTATTTGACTTAACAGAATATTTTTAGAAGTACAAAAGTAGTTTAAGAAAGGTAGAGAAAAATATCTATTTTGCTAGTGAAAAGATTTTTCAATTATATTATATTTTCATTAAATTACATAAGTTTTTACAACATTCTACATCAATAATGTACTGAAGCAGCATTCAAATAGATATATTCATAATATAATAAAGTAATTTAAAATGATGGATTTTACCGAGCGAATTTCTGAAAACCATCTAAACATTATTTTTTTTAAGATTTATAAACTTTAACAGCAATAAAAATGCATCGGTATAATTCAATAAAAAATGCACATAAATGTAATGTTTTTCAATATTTCGTACAATATTCATCAAAATTAATGGGTTACCATAATTATTTTATGTAGTTTTTTTTTTTAATTTATTTAATCAATATAATAAATTTGATTAACGTAACATACATTAATCATGTTGAACTTTAAAAAAATAGTAATAATAATAATATATTAATAATAATTTGGAATAAAATTTAAACTTTACAGTTACTATTTTAACATTAATTGAATTAAATTCAATAAATTTCAAAGTAAATGTAAGTTATCATTTATTTTATTTTAATCAAACACAGAGTGCATATCATTGACAAGAGACTTCGTAGAAAAAAATATTTCCGCTAAATAATCTGTGTTATCAATTATACAGTTTTGTAAAATTTGAAATACAATGTTAGTTTTTGTCTTATTGATGCCGTCTGTCAAGTTTTTTTGTTATAAACATACCTATTCCTTGTGTGTATTATGGTATGGGTCATTTTGACTCCAAGCACTGTTTCAGACATTTTCCTCAATAAACAAATGTAAGTGCAGGGCCTGATTACCGTACAAGCCAACTAGTCCATGGCCTTGGGCCTGCTGCTGATAGGGGCCCAAAAGTGCATAAAATAATTTAGAAACGAATTCTTAAAAATCCTCTTTTCTGTAATTTGTACAAAAATTAAATAAATAAATAAATGAATAAATAAATAAATAAAACTTGGAAAACGCAGATATTCCTTAAAGAAAATTCTAGCTATTTTGATTTTGAAGCGCCGCCCTCGAAAAATCATGAGCAGCTCTGCGTAAGTGAGGTAATTATGCAGCTACGGGGGGAAGGGGGGGGGGGAATTACAGTATTTCAATAAAAAAAGATTTGCATCTTTCAGTCATTGAAAACACAGAAAACCTTCCTTAGAGAGAAGTGGGGGGGGGGGGGGCGATATTTAATTTTTTAAGAGGTTAATGTCCAATCGAATCATCGCCGAGCCTGAATTCATAACTATTTCTAAGACAAGGTATTTTTCAAATTATCATGAATTTTGTTATATCCTTCTATACGTTTTCTTCGAGGACCTCACGACCAATATTACACACTCGAGAAATTTATTTATATTTTCTTTCGTTATTTTTAAAATTATTTGGAGAATAGGTAACATCGATCATGTGGCATTACAGCGGCTATCGGTAAAAAACATGATGAGCAGCAAAAATTTTTTCTGGGATATAGCAATTAGTCAAAAGTTACTATATAAGAGAAAAATCTGCTAAGATTGGGCTAAAGATTAAGAGATGTATTTTTCATTGATTCACGGAAAGTGGTAAGATTTTGCTGTTAAAAAATAAATAATAATAAACCCAGTAAGATGCTGCTTTTCGAATGTACCTCTTTAAGAAACATTTATACAATACAGTGAGAAAACAGTTAATGACAAATAATTCAAAAAAAAAAAAAAAAAAAAAAAAATTGATGCGTGTTATAAACATTGCAAAAATTGATAAAAAGGAAAAAAAAAACACACTTGTTTGCGTTTATTTATTTATTTTTTTTTTTTTTTTTCACAAAACTAGTTTATGCCAATTCTAGTCAATGTATGGCATTGTTCATATTTAAGAGAAGTGGTTTTATTAGGCAAATCCTAAAAAGCTAATTTCTTAGTTCTTTTTAAATGAGAACATTCGCATTCCACATAGAATATATAAAACAAATTATTTATTACCTACGTAATAGGTTTTTCTGCTATGGTCCATTTCAAATAAAATACACATATTTTTCTTTTATTTCGTTGCAGAAAGAAGGGAATTATTCTTATTTTTTATTCAAGAAGCAACTACAAGAAGTTTCAAGAATCTAGTGAGAATTTGCTTAAAGAAACTAAGATTTTCTAAAGGAAACCTCGTGACGAAATCAGCAGAATTATTGTCATGCATATTCTCCTTAATAAAATAATATAAAAGTTAAATAAGTCCTTCTCATATTCGTATAGTCTTGCTATACTTGACAAATTGAGCTTACGCTTTGAAATTAATCGTAAAGTGAGTATAAAATATTTTTTTATTTAAATGGGACAAATATTTCGTTATGACAAGGAAAAAAATGTAAATAAGGTAATTATATTGATAGACATCAGTATACTAAATTCCATTTGCATCAGAACTATTTACACGTGAATTTAAACAAGACGAACAAATAGATAAATGGACAAAGATTTAAAAAAGCTCCCCCCAAAATAAATAAATAAATAAATAAATAAATAAAAATAAATAAACATTTAATATTTTTAGCTATGCTAGAAATGATAAATTATGCGTAAAAACAGAAATCACAGACAATAGCATACAAATTGCATTTTTAAAAATACATTTAAAATGTGCACAAAAATATATTTACCTGTTTTAGTGTGAATATATTGCCAGATACTTGAATTATCTACTAATTTTTCAGCAAAGGGCTTAATGTTTTCATTTAATTCAAAATTCAATATTGCTAGCCAGTGATCTTGCAAGTTTTTTCCCACAGGCAAATCCGCGATGACAGGTATCTATAAATAAAAATAATATTGCCCAGTTAAACTGATGGCATTGAACTCACAGGCTTTTAACACTAACTGTATATTACAGCCTTATTTTTTCAAGGAATAATGTCCCTCGAAAACAAATTAAGAGGACGGATTAGCTCCCCCATCTCTCTCCTTTATACTTAATCACTGAACCCTCAAAACTAATCAGCGATGCGCCTTATCATAATGAACCTATATCTAAAATTGAAGCAAATCAGATAATTCTGTATAAAAATGCATTTATTTAATTTAAGGGGGGTTACCCCCTCCCCCCGTTATACTTAACCATTAAATGCTCAATGTTTAGGGATTCGCCTTATCAAAGAAATCCTTATCAAAATTCGAAAAAATTATGATTAAATAATCCGAAAAAAATAATCGATATTACTAATACTGACTTTCTATTCTTAGATACTCAGTACATACCAAATTGCAAGTCTCTATCTCAATTTGTTCGGGAGATAGAGCGCTTACAGGCACACAGACAGACGGAAGGATTTTTTTTTTTTTTCTAAAAAATTGCTTTTTGTAATCTCAAGTGCTTAAAACGTGTAAATCCGTCAAAAAAATCGATATTAAAAACGATTGCAAGACTTATCTTATACTACGCATGATGGATAAGTAATAATAAAACTTTTGTTAAATGAAATGATGAAAAGCAACAATCGCTTTTTTTTCGCACAGTCGCATTTCAATGATATATACTTTAAAATGCTATCAGATTATCTAAACTTAATTAATTAAAGTGAAAAAAATATTTCAAAACTTGTTGAAAGTTACTCTCTTAGACTGCAATGCAGAAATGTAACGCGAAATAAAGCCTTCTAATACTTTAAGCTTTATGTGTACGATCCCTCGAAGCCCAACTCATCGATATTCAGGTACAGAAAATTGGCATATAAGTCGGGCATCTCAAGATTTCAAAACTCAGTCGATTTAAGTGTTAAATGAAAAGGGACCTATTTGTCTTACTTTTAGAGTAATAGAAAATTTATACTAAATAGGACCATAAAAAAATTTAAATTTCGTAACTTTTCAAAAAAAAATTGATTAAAACGATTTTTAAAATAGTTTTTTACACCATTTAAAACATTTTTCTAATTGGAATTATATGTCGATGACTAACACTTTAGATTGCACACCGTTGAGAGTGGGTACGGATACCCTGTATATTAATTGAAGTAGACTATTTTTTTTTTTTTATTATATACTATAATGAAATAAATTTTCATTGGATATTCTGACTTTGTACCAAAATTATACTATGTAAAACGGAAAGAAGGCATAAATTCAAGTGATAATTTTGCTTCGAATCTCTATTATTAATGGGGGGAAAAACAATAAAATGAAAATTATTCTTACTTCGTGTTTCTCAAGTTCTTCTTTGGGTCCTATACCTGAAAGCATCAGAAGTTGAGCAGAATTGATGGCTCCAGCAGCCATGAGGACTTCTTTTAAAGCTCTCACTTGGCGAGTTTCGCCCTTAAAATCGAACTCAACACCTTTGGCTACATTATCTTCAATAATCACCTGTAATGTATATGTGATGATGCATTCTTACATAATTTATATAATACTTATTCTATAAATATTTGAACAAGTATTTTGATGATATAATATTGGTTATGCCGTCCTTGAAGGAAGTAATTCAAACAACAGTAATTCTAAGAAAATAATACCGCTAACTTATGGGTTGAGAATAATGTCTACTGTCAAGTGATATTTAAAAAAAAATTGGCCATTTCTATATTATAATCAAACAGAATTTGTAATTTTTGAGATGTTCGTTATGTTAGTTTGAGAGCTATAAATATATTTCAAAGTAATCTAATATCAGGAGTTGTCTGCAAACTGCAATATGGTACTTATAGATTGAGATTCTACTTAATGATCACAAAAAGACCCGAATGGGAAAAGATGTTATGTCACAAAAATTAAAATTCAAGAAAATTGTAGTTAAAGTTTCTTATTGTAATTTTTTTAAATTCCTTCCTAGTAGCATATTTTAGACTATTAAGGGGGGGGGGGGGAGGAGCAACCGGAAGAAGACAATAATACATAAATAAAGAAAAACAATGATGAGCTCATGCTCTTCTCTTTGGGGGAGAAAAATCAAACAATTTATAAACTTCACAAATACACTTCTTTCTCCCTCAAAAAAAAAAAAAAAAAAAAAAAAGTTAAATTTAAATAACTTTATTAATTAACAGCCTAATTAAAAGATATCTTAGAGATTAAAAGATATCTAAAGATTCTAAAGATCTTTTTAATTCATTAACAGTAGATATTTTCCGTGAAAAAAGTACATTTCAAAACAACTGATATATTTTTTGTTTCCAACAAATTATTATTTTTTTTTCAAAAATAAATAACTAAAAAAAAATTAAATAATTAAATAGCTAGTAATTTTATTATTATTATTTTACAAGGGCTATGTTTTTGAATTAAACAATTCAGTTCCATACCTTTTTAACGAAAGCATCTGCAACGATATCCAAATTAGGCCGATTATCCGCAGGCACTAGATACGCTTTTGCCGCACTACATCTTTGACCTTGACGAATCTGTGCTTGGAGATCGAAAAAGCCTGATGGGAAATAAACAAATCATTCTTCTATTAGAAACGTACAAAACGATGTCACAGAATATTTATTCAAAAAGTTATTTCAATTAAAAAAGAAAAAAAAAAAAAATTAAATGACACGACTTTCCGAACATTTTATCAAATAGTGAGGATTAGGATAAATTTATGACTCTTTGAAATTATATGTATTTGAACACTGAGCCTTCTCTTCCAAAACTGAAAACGTTAGCTCTGAGCTACTAAAGCCTGACTATGTGAAGTCGGCTCTTGTTAATTCGAACTCGTCGGGACCACAGGAAATGTTCGAATTATAGAAAGCGTAGATTTTTTATTAACTTAAAATTTACGTAGACAGTTTTTTAAAACCCATATCACTGGCATCTGACCTCTACTTTTTAGCACTTTCCAACAAAGTTGAAAAGTGCTTATGCATTCGGTTTGTCTGGCCGTCTGTCCGTCTGGCCGGATGGCCGTCTGTCCGCGCTCTAACTCTTGTAAATATACTTGGATTGCTATGAAATTTTTATACGTTATTGAGGTTTACCCTAGCACGAACCCTATTGAAAATGAAGTATCTACCATGATTAGTTTATCTACAGAGAGAATCAAAAGTTTCCCATTACATTACGGCCTATCGGGAAAAATCGTTAATATACTCGGATTGCCATGAAATTTTAGGACGTTATTGAGGTTTACCCTAGCACAAACCCTACTGAAAATGAAGTATCTACCATGATTAGTTTATCTACAGAGAAAATCAAAATTTTCCCATTACATTACGGCCTATGGGGAAAAATCGTTAATATACTCGGATAACCATGAAATTTTAGGACGTTATTGACGTTTACCCTAGCACGAACCCTATTGAAAATGAAGTTTCTACTATGATTAGTTTATCTACAGGGCGAATCAAAAGTTTTCCATTACATTACGGCCCATGGGGAAAAATCGTTAATATACTCGGATTGCCATGAAATTTTGGGACGTTATTGAGGTTTACCCTAGCACAAACCCTACTGAAAATGAAGTATCTACTATGATTAGTTTATCTACAGGGCGAATCAAAAGTTTTCCATTACATTACGGCCCATGGGGAAAAATCGTTAATATACTCGGATTGCCATGAAATTTTAGGACGTTATTGACGTTTACCCTAGCACAAGTCCTGTCGAAAATGAAGTTTCTACCATGATTAGTTTATCTACAGGGCGAATCAAAAGTTTCCTATTACATTAAGGCCTATGGTCATACAAAAGATTTCAAATAGTATATTCGTTCCGAAGTACCGTATATGTGTCCGTTGATGGCTGATGGAGGGATGAAATGCATTTTAATTATGATATTCGCATTTATATTTCGCTAAATATATGCACATTATATGGTGTGTATAAATGTTATAGTTGATATACAGGGCTACCCAAAAGAGCTCACCAACGTTACTGAATATGAGCGTAAATTATTTAAACGTGGTTCTTAAATAAGCTATGCATTTTTACGCTGAGCTGCATTCAATTTACTAAGAAATGTTTGCAGAATATAGATAAAAGGATATACAGGGCCACGTAAACAATTCGGTACATGGACGCCTATGAATGGTAATTTATGAGAATGTGATTTCAGTTGTTTTAAAAGTGTTTCAGTTTACAATAAATTCTAGCCTAATGCTGACGTGTAATAAAGGTACAATGTAAACTACAGGGCTGAACAAAAGTATTCAAGTATGTTTCCATCTATAGTATGAATTGCTGAAAAAGAAATTTCAAGCTACTGGGTATTTTCTTGCTAAGCTAAATTTTCCCATTATATGAACTGACATATGAAATACAGGGCTGTTCTAATGTATTGGAATACATATTTGGGTATATTTGGCTATACACTATTATTTCCCTAAATAACAAAGTTTTGTTAAAGATTTCATTAAGTGTTGGAAAGTGCTTCATATTCTATGCTTAACGCATGATTTTTCTTACTTGTTGATATTGAAAATGATATTTTAATAATTATATTAGGTAATGAATCATTGCGCTTCAAAGTTATCCCATATAGTCCAGACATTTTGTAAATAATAAATGAAAGTTTTGGTGTAGTTTTGATTTTTTGGTTCCCTTTATGTTTTTTGGGTCGCTGAAAGCGAATCTGGCCTTATCCAACGAAATTTCTCCCTGGAAACACATTTTTTTGGCAAAAAACGTGCAAAAAAACGTGGCCTTTTTTCGTTTTTTCTAAATAACTTAAAAATTATGCATTTTACATAAAAGTCATCAATACATAAATTAAAGAGCACAAAATTTCCTATATTTTATGTATTAAAAGAATTTTTCTCTGATCAATGGTTTAGCCGTGAAAGAGCCGCAAAAATGGGTGTGAAAAGCAAAAAATTCTGAAAAACGTGAATTACAGCACCGTATGTCGATGAAACATGAAAAACAACCACTTTACGCAAATTTTATCTGTGATCAAAATATTCATTTGCTATTATAAAATAATAATAGTAATAATTTCTTAATTGGACTTTTAAATGATGTAAATAAAATAACTAAAACAGGCTTTAACTGATCCCATCTGCACTTTTTCCCTTGATTGAAGGGGTGCAAGTGTGAAATAACGTTGGTCAAGCGCCCACCCCCTGCATCCGATGTCCATGTTCAGTAGAATACTAACCCCCCCCCCCCCATCCCCACCAGTCTCACCTCTGTTAGAAATATGCGTCACACCAGCTTATCAGAAGGACACATTCCTCTCAGTTTCCATATGCAACTTCTTACTTATAATTTATTAATACACTGTTTGTGTCTTCGTGAATATAGTGAACATCTAAAGTGATTTTGCGCGATGGCGGTGTTTTATTTGTGACTCTCCTTTAGAACAGGGTCAGTGAAAGTTAGTCGAGGTATTGCAGCGTTAATCAAGACAAGTACAGAAAGAAAGGATGGAAAGGCAGTTTTCCTAAAGGCGAAAACCTCAGTAGATGTGCATGTTAAGGGTGTTCTTAAATCAAAAAGGGCAACTTTGTGACATATGCTTTAATTTATTTTTGTTCGGAAATGCATGAAAATAGCAGATGTTATTATTCAGAAACAGTCTAATTACACTCAATTTTCTGTTTTTTAAAAACAGAATAGATCTTTCATGACAAGCCTTCAAAATTGACACTTTTGAGCACATTTCCCGACGAAAGCAGAAAAACCGGTCAAAAAGCAGGGGAAAAACGGGTGATCAAGATATCGAAATAGCTTATAACTCGATAGGTAATTTAACTATCATAAAATGGAAAAATAGGCTCAATTCAAAATCGCTTCCATAGTCAGACATTCCAATTTTATGTATTTCTGTTAAAAAATGAATTTGTAAATGTGTCAAAACGTTTTTCGCTTGTTGAGCGGAGCAGTTAAGAACACCCTTAAGTGTAGAAAGCATACTTAAATGAACGGATGATTACTGCTTATGTGAAGAAGGTTGAAGAACAAAGTGTTAGCAGCACTTCTCAAATTTTAAGATCATCAACTCTTCAGTTTGATTTTCGAACTAATTGTGGACTTTATATGTGGACTGTGCATTTCGGAAGAGTTCATTGCAACACAAGCGAAAAATCCACCAAGCGAACGCAATACTGTATACAATATGCGACACATGGGAGTCAAAAGTATAATTCTGAAAGCAGCAAGAGCTAATTATGATTAGAGCAATGATGATTATTTGCAGACTATAATTCAGCGCATTGAACCAGTGAATGATTTGATCGCAGCAGATGCTCAATATCACATCAAATGTTTAAAATATATTTATGGGAGGCCGAAGGTCCAAGAACAGAAGAAAAGTGGTCCATTTGCCGAGGCAATCGACAGAGCAATGCAAAGTATATACAATTAGCTAATCAAACAGGTTACAGGGAGTTATCAACCTGATATGAGAACTGTAAAGTTTAACCTCATTGAGAGATATGGAGACGACATACTGATCACAAAGAATCAGAAAAAATGTCCATTGAGTGTTTCAAGAATATTGAAGGGAAGATACTGACTAATGCATGGTATCAACAAACATGTAAATCTGATCGAGATCAGAGGTCAATAATAAAATATATTTAGTATTATTAAGTGGGGAAAATTTGCTTAAAATGGTTGTTTTTCATGTTTCATCGACGTACGGTGCTGTAATTCACGTTTTTCAGAATTTTTTGCTTTTCACACCCATTTTTGCGGCTCTTCCACGGCTAAACCACTGATCAGAGAAAAAAAAAACTTTTAATACATAAAATGTAGGAAATTTTATGCTCTTTAATTTATGCATTGATGATTTTTATGTAAAATGCATAATTTCGAAGTTATTTAGAAAAAACGAAAAAAGCCACGTTTTTTGCCAAAAAAAAAGTGCTTCTGGGGAGAAATTTTGTTGGATAATGCCAGATTCGTCTTCAGCGACCCAAAAAACAAAGGGAACCAAAAATCAAAACTACACCAAAATTTGCATTTATTTGTCCTTTTTGAGCACTTAATGCCTGGACTAATAGACTAACATGGGATTTCGCGATCGGGGAGTTTCACTGCAGCGGAACCTTAAGATTTTGTTTCCATATCTCCTAAATGAATATATTTGACTGGGAGGCGGCAGCACAGACAATCACCTTATCGAGTTGACGGATGAAAATCTAGTATAGTAGACACCCTCAAATCCCCACAGCTTGAGATCAGAGGTATTGCTGATTTCTGGTCATTCCTTTGTTTAAGTTTTTTAAATGGTAAATTGAATGTAATACTGCAAACAAAATTATGATGAATGCTTGCAATATACTAAAATAATAAAAAACAAGATAATTTCAAAAGTAATTAAATTATTAAAAGCAAATGTCACGTAAATAATTAATAAAGTAAATTAAATATACATAATAAAGATAAGATAATTTTTTTAATTATTATTCAATGAAATTTTCCTTATAAAATTACTCTGTAAATTTACATAAAAATCATAAAGTAAGGAAGTTTTATTTCAAGTTTAGCCAGTCTTAATAAAAAAAAAATTGCTTAATAGATAAATATATCTGGTGAAATGATTGTGATTACTATTGATATCAACAATATCTTGATTTTTTTTCAAACATAAATTCATACGTTTCTCATGAAAAACCACGAGTTCACTCATAATGTTTAGAATTGTATATTAAAATATACATATAGAATGACATAGAACTAAAAAATTCAGGAATATTGTCTCAACACATTAGCTAAAAGTTTCATTGTTTATATAAGTGATGGTGTGTGGATTTTAGGCATTTATGGATTTGAGTTTGCAGATTGGAGGGAGTCTATTGTATTAGTTAAAATCTCGATTCGCATATTAAAATGCAATCGGTCTGCAAAGTCATATTTTTGTGGAAAACACCTCAAACCCGATCTTAGTGGTCGACTCGTAGGTTTATTATTATGTTTTCCTGCACCCAGAAGTATGTAAACATGGAGGACTGGGAATAGAAAAATACACTGTAAAAAAACGGACAACTTAACGGAAGTATTACTGGTAATCTAGACGCCAGTACTATTTACTGTTTTTTAACGGAAAAATTTCCGTAACTTCCGGGAAAAACTCGAAAAAAACGGAATATTTTCAGGAATTTTTCCGTTAAAAAACAGTAAATACTACTGGTATCTAGATTACCAGTAATACTTCCGTTAAATTGTCCGTTTTTCTTTACAATTTATAATGGTAAACCAACGAGTCAACCGCTAAATTCAGATTTTCAAGTGGTTACCTCTTAGATATGATTTGTCAGACCGATTGCGTTTTAATATGCAAATTGAGATTTAACTAATCCTATAATTTCATTCGTGAACTCGATAAGGTGATTGTCTGTGCTGCCCCTCCCGGTCTATATCTTATGCAACTTATTTTTTATCTAATATCTCTACGTACCATTATTCAGAATGGTGTATGTTCTCTATAGTATACTGTTAATGCTTTCCTAGATTTTTATGCCCTCATTTAATTGATATTTATATTGAGTTTTATAATGTTTGTTCCTATTTTTTACATATCTAGATTAAATGTTTTATTTAATCTAGATTATTATTGGTTATTATTAGTTTTATTATTGAATTTCTTTCCTTAATTTATTTTTTCGATTATTGGGAACTACTTAGCTTCTATAAAAAGGAATTTTAAAACCAATAATAATAATAATAATAATAATAATAATAATAATAATAATAATAATAATAATAATAATAATAATAATAATAATAATAATAATTTGATTTTATTTTATTCTGCAAATTGTATGAATCTTGCAAAATTTCAAATATATACTCCATCCTACCAATCTTTCTCACAAAAATTCCAATTATAAGCCCCCTTAAAATCATTAAAATTTCCTATCTGCTAAAAGAAGGCTTATTTTTGGTAATTTACGGTTTCACAAGAGCGTAAAATAATTAAAAGGTAGAAATTTGGCTAACGTGGACTGCTATTCAAAGAATGCTAGGAAATGTAGGAAATGCTTATTTTCCCTACATTACTAAAGAAATCTTTATAGAATAACATTTTAATTACTGGGAATTACACGCTAGTATTACACACTTTCGTTGAAAAACAAGAAACACACAATTAAAATACAAGAAATTTTCCTATATTGTCAATAATAACTTCTTTATTGATTAATGATAAACAGCGATAATAGTCCAAGAGACGACAGAACAAAAATCTATGTCATCGAGCACAAAAAAAAAAAAAAAAAAAAAAAAAACCTTTATTTTCTGGAAGAGTAGTAACAGGGGAATCTAATGATCCATGTCTGCCGGAAGTGAAATGGTGCATAAGCCAAAAATTAATACCACTAGTGATTCACTCGTAGGTTCACCATTATGCTTGTCCTAAAACAAAGGTATGAAATCAGTTAAAACTTAGAGCAGGAAAACACAGTGTTAAACCTACGAGTGAATCACTAGTGGTATTAATTTTTGGCTTATGCACCACTTCACTACCGGCAGACATGGATCATTCGATTCCCCTGTTACTACTCTTTCAGGAAATGAAGGGTTTTTTTTTTTTTCTTGTGTTTGATGACATAGGTTTTTGTGCGGTCGGCTCTTGGACTATAACTTATTACATATTCCGGAGACTTTATATAACAATTATAAAACAGAACTCACCTGTTTGTGTAGGACCATTAGAATCTATAACATCGTAACCCTTATTTCTAGCTGCTCTCCAAACTGCTGACTGAAGCTCTGCGCTATATTCAGGCCTGGAAACAGTCATCGGACCACCAACGCCATGATATCCTGCGAAAAAGAAGCAATAAATAAAATAACTGTTAAAACTGATATGTATTAAACCAACACTATGACATCTTATGTAAAAGAAAAAAATAATAAAATGAGTGTTAAAAATGAAATAATGAAAACATAGAGTTTTCATTAGTGTAATTTTATTAAGCATTCTTGAGTTACAATTAGTCATGTATCCAGGCATATTGAATTTTGCGAGAGAATATGAATCACAAAATATCCGTTCATTTTCAAAATATTCAAAAAATCCAAACATTTGGAATTTTGAATTTATTGCTAAGCTCGCTAACAAACCGTAAGACTAGATAAATATACATTACTAGAGAATTTTAATACCACTAATAGAGAGGTGCAGCCAGCCAGGCTCGGGCTGGCCCACCCGCCGAGACCCGAGGGCCGGTGCGCCCTCGTCCACGGAAATCTTTGCTCCCCTAAATATGTAATCCTTGCAGTACTTTTTTCCTTATTGTGCACATGCATTCTGACTAGTATACTATTTTCGAGAATTCATTTAGGGAATAATCACTTGTCAACAGACAGACCGTAATAATCTCCTCAATATATAGACAGTCTAATAATCTTCTAAAATAGAAAACAGTGTATTTAAAATCCAGCAATAGGTAGCAATTGTATTTGCAACATGCACTACACTTAAACCTACCACAACCTGAAACAGTTTTTCGCATTTCTTGAAAAACGAAGTTTTTTGAGTTGTTGATGATACTTTTATAAGCAAGGGTGCGATATATATATATATATATATATATATATATATGGTATTGCATATAACATATAATTTTAGATCCTCGTTAGAAATATATATATATATACAGGGTGTTTCTAAACTCATGGTACAAACTTTAAGGGGTGATAGTACGCATCAAGACAAACAATATTAAATAGAAAGCTAAGGGTCCCAAACGTCTTCCAAAAGAGATAGGCGCCATTAAAGTTTAGGGTCCAAAACTTCAAATGAATATAAAAAACAGAAAAATTGATCGATTCGTTTGCGGTTTTCACTAAAACCGTTCTTTATGTCAGTATTGTCTTGAAAATAAATTATAAAGATAAATTTCAAAAAATGCCGATAGAGGGCGCTTTAGACTTTGGAGTAACGAACAACTATTTTTTACCGTTATTTTTTGCATCTCATTAAATTTTTTTAGAAGCTTAGACATAATCTTAAATTTTGAGATGAAAATGTAAATCGTTGGGAGTAGTTAAGTAGCGCAAACTGAACTGTGTTCAATGGGGGATGGGGAGGTTCAAATTTCAAATGATTTTAAATAAGTAAGAAAAATCATGCGTTAAGCATAGATTATGAAGCACTTTCCAACACTTGATGAAATCTTTAACAAAACTTTGTTATTTAGGGAAATAATAGTGTATAGCCAAATATACCCAAATATGTATTCCAGTACATTAGAACAGCCCTGTATTTCATATGTCAGTTCATATGATGGGAAAATTTAGCTTAGCAAGAAAATACCCAGTAGCTTGAAATTTCTTTTTCAGCAATTCATACTATTAGATGGAAACATACTTGAATACTTTTGTTCAGCCCTGTAGTTTGCATTGTACTTTTATTACACGTCAGCAATAGGCTAAAATTTACTGTAAACTAAAACACTTTTAAAACAACTGAAATCACATTCTCATAAATCATCATTCATAGGCGTCCATGTACCGAATTCTTTGCGTGTCCCTGTATATCCCTTTATCTATATTCTGCAAACATTTCTCAGTAAGTTGAATGCAGCACAGCGTAAAAATGCATAGCTTAATTAAGAACCACGTTTAAATAATTTACGCTCATATTCAGTAACGTTGGTGAGCTCTTTTGGGTAGCCCTGTATATCAACTATAACATTTATACACACCATATAATGTGCATATATTTAGCGAAATATAAACGCGAATATCATAAAAATGCATTTCATCCCTTCATCAGCCATCATCGGACACATATACGGTACTTCGGAAAGAATATACTATTTGAAATCTTTTGTGTGGCCCTGTAAATGCTATGTCCTTCATATTATGCAAGACAGTAGCGTATAATTTATATTAAGCTTCAGTGACATATATCAATTTTATTATACATGAAAAAGCTTAATATATTTAAAATATGTTACACACAATTCCCCCTTTTACCATTATCTAATGGAATTCTTTTGTGTGGCTCTGTAAACAAAAAATAGTTACATTTTCACCTTATATTTTATAGAATGCATATTTTAATATGTTTGACACGGTATAACATATTTAAAATTCCTTTGAAACGATTTTTCCCCATAGGCCGTAATGTAATAGGAAACTTTTGATTTGCCCTGTAGATAAACTAATCATGGTAGAAACTTCATTTTCGATAGGACTTGTGCTAGGGTAAACGTCAATAACGTCCTAAAATTTCATGGCAATCCGAGTATATTAACGATTTTTCCCCAGGGACCGTAATGTAATGGGAAACTTTTGATTCTCTCTGTAGATAAACTAATCATGGTAGATACTTCATTTTCAGTAGGGTTCGTGTTATTGTAAACCTCAATAACGTCCTAAAATTTCATGGCAATCCTAGTATATTAACGATTTTTCCCCATAGGCCGTAATGTAATGGGAAACTTCTGATTCGCCCTGTAGATAAACTAATCATGGTAGATACTTCATTTTCAATAGGGTTCGTGCTAGGGTAAACCTAAAAAACGTTTAAAAATTTCATAGCAATCCGAGTATATTTACGAAAGTTGGAGCGCGGACAGACGGCCAGACAAACCGAATACATAAGCACTTTTCAACTTTGTTGGAAAGTGCTAAAAACGGAAAAATTGGTCGATTTTTCGCTAAACCTATTCTTTATGTCAATATTTCCTCGAAAATAAATTTTAAAGATATCTTTCAAAAAATTCCATCAGAGGGCGAGCCTTAAACTTTAGAGTAACCAACAACTATTTTTAACCGTTATTTTTTGTATCTAATTAAATGCTTGTAAAAGTTCAAACTTAAATTTTGAACTCAAAATCTGCATCGTTGTGAGTAATTAAGTAGCGGAAAATTGAACTGTGTTCGAGGGGTGGGGAGGGTAACATTTAAACTCCTGAACACAGTTCAGTTTGCGCTTCTTAAACCATCCCATCGATTTAGAATTTGAGCTCAAAATTTAAGTCTAAGCTTTTGCAAGCATTTAATTAGTTCCAAAAAATAGCTGTTAAAAATAGTTTTTGGTTACTCTAAAGCTTAAAGCACCCTCTAACGGAATTTTTTGAAATTTATCTTTAAAATTTATTTTCAAGGAAATATTGACATAAAGAATAGTTTTAGCGAAAACCGACCAATTTTTCCGTTTTTTTATAATTATTTGAAATTTGAACCTCCCCACCCCCATTGAACACAGTTCAGTTTGCGCTACTTAACCACTCCCAACGATTCAGATTTTCATCTCAAAATTTAAATTTATGTCTAAGCTTCTAAAAAAAATTTATGAGATGCAAAGAATAACGATAAAAAATAGTTGTACGTTACTCCAAAGTCTAAAGCGCCCTCTTTCGGCATTTTTTGAATTTTATCTTTATAATTTATTTTCAAGATAATACTGACATAAAGAATAAATTTAGTGAAAATCGCAAATCAATTGACCGTTTTTTATAATCATTTGAAATTTGAACCTCCCCCCACAGTTCAGTTTGCGCTACTTAACCACTCCCAACGATTTAGATTTTGAGCTCAAAATTTAAGTTTGTGTCTAGGCTTCTAAAAAAATTTAATGAAATGCAAAATATAAAGGCACAAAATAGTTGTTCGTTACTACAAAGTGTAAAGCGCCCTCTATCGGCATTTTTTGAATTTTATCTTTATAATTTATTTTCAAGACAATACTGACATAAAGAACGGTTTTAGTGAAAACCGCAAACGAATCGATCAATTTTTCTGTTTTTTATATTCATTTGAAGTTTTGGACCCTAAACTTTAATGGCGCTCATCTCCTTCGGAAGACATTTGGGACCCTCAGTTTCCTATTTAACAGTGTTTGTCTTGATGTGTACTATCACCTCTTAAAGTTTGTACCATGAGTTTAGAAACACCCTGTATATATACAAACATATATATATTATTGTAAACCATGAATTTTTAAACAGAAATTGATTTCTAATTTATTCAAATAAGCGCATTAAAAATTATAGCCCACACGTCCAAGTTGCTTTTGATTTATGCTTAACGAACTACCAGCATTGTAATCTGTTTTGAAACGATTAACATTGAGATTAAATTTATTAGTTCCAAAATTTAAACTTGCATAATTTCGAAACTGCTTAACTTCTTACTTTATAAAATTTACTGAAGAAACTAAATATGATGTCAAAATCAGGTTTTATCATTGAAAAATTGTTAGAATTTCTATACGTAGGCGATCTTTTAAGCAAAACTTAAATATGGCTTAAGAGCCTACACTAGCCTCTCAAAAAGTCCTGCATGCAAGTTATCTAAGATTAAGTCTATGGGGCGTTATTTTTAAATATCTTGCTCAAATTTTAATAAGGTACCCTGGGGTAATAACGCCAGGCGGGGTAATAACGCCAAATGCTTATATTTTGCATAATTATGAAATAATCTGGTAAATGACACCCATGTGCTCTGCGCAGAAGAGTTTTGAGTCATATAAATCGCAAAAAACTGCTTCAAGCTAATTTGTTTAATTTTTAGGTCTTATTGTTTCTACAAGCAACTAAAATTAACGCTTGATCTAAAATTTGCGAGATACGTTTTCTGATGTAAAGACTATTTTTTTTATCCGGAAATACTTTGTTAATTACATAAATTTGTAGCACATTTCATGGACTTTCAAAATGTTGTTGAAGATTTTGGATATCTTCTCGAGATAATTTGTAATTTAAAATGTACAGCGCAATAACTATAACGGGGTAATAACGCCAATCCTTGGCATTAATACCCCGGTTGATTCCCTACAGTGGCCGAGCTACATCCTAAATACTGATTCAAATAAACACAGTTAAAACTGTGCAGTGTTTCTAATAATTCTATTTCAGCGGTCCTTTTTAAGCAAAAAGAAGCTCACGGTCTGATATTCTTTTGCCTCATCCTCCCCCCCCCCCCCCACACACACACACACACCACACCTTTATTTTTCTTACACTTTCACAAAAAATTGAACATTTTCAATATCTTAGAATGCAATTTGTCAATTTCTAAGTTTGTAGTGTTTGTATTTTTAGAATTGGGCAATCTACATGCAATTATTCCATCTTATTTCATAGTTTTGTTTGCATGGCGTTATTACCCATATAGGTGGATAATAACGCCAAATAGCATTGGTCAAGAAAAAACGCCATTACATTTTATGAATACATATCTGTTAAATTATTTTTTTTATATAGATAGTCATTGAGTTGCTGTATCGAATCATATATTTGTTTGAAAAATACAAACTAAAACTGAGCCGTGAAAATTGGTAGAACCTTAACGTGGCGTTATTACCCCAGGGTACCTTATTTTAATATGATTTTTTTATAGGATAGCTGAGGACCATCTACAATCGGTCTAGTTTTTACTTTTTCAATTTTAGTTTCAGATTTTTATTTATTTATTTTTTAATTATTTTAACTTTTGGGACCGGTTGAAACTGAATCTATCATAATACGAAAAATACATAACCAAAATCGAAAAAGTAAAAAACAATCTTGGTTGTAGATCGTCTTCAACTATCCTATGCAAAAAATCATGTAAAAATATTTAAAATTGAGCGAGATACTTGAAAATATTTAAAATTTTACGAGATACTTGAAAATAACGCCACCATAGGCCGCCATTACCATCCGGATCTTTTTGAGCGAGTCTAGGGGCCTCTAATCTCTAGCTACCTAAAACTAAATTAATTCTACCAATACACATTAATTCGTTTTTCTAAACAAAATGGCATCATAGATGCCACAAAAATGAACTTTTCTGAAGGTGATAAATAAGGAGGGATTTAGGAGCTCAAAAATATGGATCTAAAATCACAAATCTCCTTAAAATGTCAAATTAATCATCACCAACCTAAATTTACATAATCACAAATTTAAGCCTTTTAAACAAGTGCGGATGATCTACAAATACTTGAAAATGTTTTACTTTCTTGGCCACACTGTCTTGAAAGTATTTTAAAGACTCTGATGGAAATGACATTTATTTCATGAGGAAATTAACATAGATGTTGAAATTTATTGATTTGATTTTAAAGCAAAAAGCCTTAAATTATTAAGTAATGAACTCAAAATCAAACAGTTTTTTATGAGTAAAAGAATAGGTTCTCATAGATGGACCCTAGTAGTTAGGAGGCTGTATATAGGCATTTACACAAGTGCGCTTTATAGGCATCATTACCAACAGTGCCATGTTGGTACTAGTTGGTTTCTATACCAGTCATATTTTTATAAGATGGTCTGCGGGCAAGTTAGTAGTAGGTATGAATGGGACGTATATTTTTATTTTTCCATAACTGCAAAATATCACTTTTTTTTTTTTTTTTTTTTTTAAATAAATAAATAAATAAAACTTTTAATAATAAAGATGAAATATTAGTTTCTTTTTATTTTTCTTAATTGGTATAATGAGTTAAAATACAGTCAATGAGGGTAACTTTGGGCCAGTGGCGTAGCTAGAATGGGCGACACCCGGGGCGAATGTAATTTGTGTCACCCCCACTTACCAGAGTGTCACACCCGCCGCCTCCGTCATACTCTTTCAATCGCAATTCTATGTTATTATAACAAATAACCATACCATTCCTTATATACGTTTTGTCCTCTTGCATAAAAAAGCACAGGAGTGATTCATTACTCAACCCATAATCTGCATAAGTCAAAGCGGCGGCTATATGTAGAAGACAGTCTTTCTTTTAAAGTTTGCTTTCGTTGTCTTCCCATTCGTTGGATAGGTTGGGTTTTTTTCTCTGATGCATATCTTAATTATTAAAAATTCACATTCTCAAAGAAAAGAAAATTAATTCTCGCGTCGTGCTCTAGAATTTTCATTTTACTTTAGTGTTATTTTGCAAAATTTTATAAGATTATATATTTGTAAGAAGAGATTGGGTGTCTAGGGTGGACCGAACCCTCAGCCTCCCGTTTGCTACGCCACAGGTTTCGGCCAAATCAGGGTAATTTTGCTCCACTTTTACGAAACTTTGACCCATTCTGCCATGGTGGAATCTTGATGAATTATTTCCAGTAAGCTGCCAAACTCACACTAGGGCTGCTATCTATATTTCGAGACCAAAACTTTGCCATTAACTTAAGGATGTAGCAGATTTAATCTTTTTTCTCACTTGGGCCCAAAGTTATCCTGATAGGCCAAAGTTACCCTGATTGACTATACTTTTAACATTTAAAAATGTAACTAAAGCTTATAATCCTTCGTTAATCTCCTGGAAGATTTTTGATAAACTCAAAGCTTCTTTCTACGCGTAAGGATTGAAAAGTATTAATGAAAATTTCCTACCATTAGCAACGTATTCAAAATTGGCATTGTCTTCCATCTTTTTCAGATAAGGCAAAATTTCATTGTAGCTCCATCCTGCCGCTCCCATTTCTGCCCAGTCATTGTAATTCTTTTTATTGCCTCTTACATTCAGCATGGCATGCAAGACGCTCGATCCGCCAAGGGCTTTGCCACTCGGCCAAGCAACTGTCTATAAATGGAATAAAGACGTAAATTAATTATTAATCCATTCAAAAAAGTAAATTAATATAAAATGTTATTTATATCTGTATCTATCTGTTTATATGTATGCATTGACGAGGCAGTATTTTCAAATTTTGCCAATATATTGAAACGTATATTTCATTTTAAACTAATTTACAGCTTCATAAAATCAAGTTCGAGAATTAAAATTAAAGATTTGATCATTATAAATTAATGCTGAATTAAGAATTTTTAGGAAATTATGCGTCAAAAAATATAGATGTAATGCCATATCAGAAAATAATCTTAATAATGAGGTAGTAATGCTATTTTAAGTTTAATGTTGTTCATTAACAAAAACAGAGTGCATTCGTTAAAAATCATGAGTTACATGAAAATTAGAATTTTGCACTCGACAGTATATTCGGAAAATGAAATGGCTTTGCGCCGTGATAAAAATCTTAATAATAATATTTAGATTAAAGTTTAGTAAAAGTTCCAATGCAACAGTTTGCCCCTTTTAAAATTGCAAATATGATTGAAAATGACTCGGATTTTAATGTAATTCAAGGCCTGATTAAAACATTAATTAATTGGGATATTAACTTGTTGACACGACTTTTGTATCTCGATTTAAAAATAAAAATGCATTTGCGAATATAATAAATCTTACGATGTAACATATAAAAAATCATTCACAACTTCACATTTTTATTATCATAGAACATCTTTAATTCTTTTCAAAATCAAAAACAAAACTTTTAGCTTTTGCCAACACAGACAAACAAACTTAATATATTTAAGCCACAACAAACCTTCCTCGCTTCCCCTGATTATATAAACTTCCAAATTTGTTATACAATTTTCTATGTGTATGATATTTTATATCTGTCTTGACCTTATTCTGATTATAATCAATATTTTGCTCTTATGGAGTAGATAACATTGAATACAAAAAATAAATTTATTCTAAATAGTCATTTAAATATTTATGTATGCATTTTATGGAATACAAAATAGTTAATTATTTGTAGACCACTGGACTCTTTTTACTTGATCGGGTTCTTGATGTTTATTTAAGTATAGAGTCTCTACTTGTTACAAAAATAGTACATTACAGTATATTTACAAATTTTACTCAAATCCAAACAACAACAACAAAAAAGATTTCTGAATTCATTTTCACAAAAGAAAATTATATAACGAAAAAGTACTGTCTTACATAGCAAATAAGGTTTTAATGAAAATCAAAATCAAATGATGATCAATGAACAAATAATTGTATTGAATAGAAGTCTTAAAAATGATTTGCAAAATAATCACTCATAGACAATAATATATATATAATTGATAGACGATAATATAAATATATATATGTAATTTTTTTTCTTTTTTACGGGAAACATTGTAAACAGAATCCGATTGGATCGCTCTGCCTATTTGTAACGAAGGCAACAGATACACTTTTATGGAAGACTCACTGGCAGTAACATATTAAAATTTCATAATGGTTCACTTTTTTTCTTTTCAAAACGTCAAAGTGCAGTAAAACAGACGTTTAAATCTAGTTAATATTAATTTTCATAAAACTAGATTGAGTTAGGAAAAAACTCTTTAAATAACTTTGTTATTCGCAAGGTCACACGAAGACTAAGTATTAAGAAAATAATAATGTGTAAAAACAGAAAAATACATTAAAAATGCGAAAATTTTTAAGTAAAAATTAAACAGTATTAACCCATTAACGCCCGAATTATTTTCTTCGCTAAAATTTAAATTTTGTATTTGCCACCACTTTTAAAAGCTAATTAACTTTTATCTAAATTTATCGAGGATTTTGTTTCTTGAGATAAGGTATATATTTATCATCCTCTTTACTGGTGGGAAAACCGCTTTCTTGCTGTTTTTGTAACCATCCTCAAAAGAGGACGCTGGGCGTTAATGGGTTAAATTAGTTTAGAAAGTGCATCACTATTTATACCTGATTGATATGTCCTAAAGCTGCATTTTCTTGCGGCGCAGTAATGTAATTCCAGTCTATATCAGTTTGCATGAAGCTTCTTGCAGCTACTGGTATATCTGTCACTTTCGGCGGTGCTTTTCCCGCTTCCAATACCAGGACAGAAACGCAGTTTTTTTCGGAAAGACGAGCAGCTACAATAGAACCAGCAACTCCACCACCGACTACAGAATTGAATTAGATTACATAATTTGTGGATAAAATTGCATATTACTGTTACTATTATAATATTATTACTACTAATATTACTATAATAATAATAATAATAAATAAAAAAATATATATAATTTTAAAAATTACAACAACCATTTGGAAAATGATTTTTCAGAGACTAAAATTTAAGATTTATAATTAAATCTCATATTTAAAAAAAGTTCTTTTTTACAATCAGTTGGTTCAACATTAGATTGTTTCCTTTTTCGTGATTGTCGCACATTTCGTAATAGGTAAACTCAATAATAATTTTTTTTTTTTTTTTTTTTTTTTTTTTGGGGGGGGGGGGGGGCTTTAAAAGACGATTTTTCATACAACGTCTTTTTTTGACTCGGTTTTTTCCATATCCGATAATTCACGTCTATCCATTTTGTAACTTTTTTACTTTATTGTTTATTTAAAAATGACATTTTTTTTCTCCTATTCAAATAAAAACTCTTCTAAGTGTAAAGAATTCCGTGTATTGTCCTCGTATATTGTTTTAATTGTACTCGGGGTATTCTTTCATAATCTGACAGAGTGTGTTAGAAATAGCTTATTTTAAAAACTCATACTTACAAATTTTTTTGAAACCAGCCACACACAATCAGTAGATTGCTATGGAGTTTTCAAATAAATTGCATTTGAAAGAATGTTTTATTGTTCTGTTTGACGGCAGGAAAATTGAAATTGTGCGACGTTTATAAAATAAAAATTTCAGTAAAGACGAATTGTTTTGATCAGATGTTGCCACCATCAACATCATCAGCGGTATTCATGATTTGGTTTTATAATATTGTATTGTGTAATATTTATGTTATTGTCCTACATTGTAAAAAAAAATCTGTGAAGGTACTAAACATTTTCTAGGAAACTGGGATTCCAAGAACTTTTCATGTAACGATAACAGGAAAAATTCATGTAATCGATTCTGAAACTTGAATTTTTGCTGTTACCGTTACAGGAAAAGTTCTTGGAATCCCAGTTTCCTAGCAAAGGTTTAGTACCTTTGCAGTTTTTTTTTTACAGTATATATTACTTTATAATAAAATATTATGAAATTTCTTATTTTTTAACAAACATTTGAATCATTTATTTTAAGAAAAGTCCTAGCTATTTGTCATAACTAGAAGGCTTACAATAAATGTCCACACTTGCTTTTTCTTTTTGCACAAAACTTTAGATTTACTGTTTTATTCGTGCTAAGTGGTAAAATATGGAATACACATATTTAGCTATTTAGCTTAGAAAATTCTTGAGATAATTAACTATATATCAATGCAATATTTAGTCATCGTTCATAATTCCCTGATAAATATAGAAATATTAAAATATATGCTTCTTCTCATTTCATCATTGTCAACATTTAAAAGTATTATGATGAAAAAAAATTTCAATTATATAAATATTTCAATATTGTAATTGCAGAGTAAATTTTCAAATTTATGAAATAATCTGAAATTCGCAAAAGAAATTTCATCCAACAAAAGAAAAAAATTATCGTCAGCAAATATCAGGAAGGGATTTAATTAAATCATAATTAATTTTAAACCTTGTTTTGGAAAAGAGATCTTTAGCTAAAACTTTTGAAGAGAAAGTGACCCAAACTCGCTAAGATTGCAATAGAACAGAACAATTGTTTTCAACCTTTTATACACTGCGTAAACTCTGAAGTAGTTCGATTACGTGTCTAGGGGAATACAACCTGTATTTGATGTGATCCTATTTGTGATTACTGGCGAGAGTCCTCAAAAGCAAAAAAAAAAAATACGTGTGGCACTCGGAGACTGCCGCGGTAAAGCTATTGCATAGCATTTTTTATCAACTTATGCAATTATAATTATTTATTTATTTTATATTTATGCAGCTTTTTTGTCTTTGATATAAATTCAAGTTACACTTTTTGAGCGTGATGACCGATAACATTTTTTTTTCTTTTATTGAATAAATGAGAAATTAATATCGTTTAAAATATTTTTATTGTATACATGTAGGTAAATCAGGAATTTTTATCATTGAAGCTATACGTTTATGGTAGCTGAAATAAAAAACCGAAGTTTGAGACTTGATATTCTCAAAATATCTGAAAAATACCGCTTCAATGTCTGCCGAAGTCTACCGAAGGATACCGTGCCGAAGTCTGCGACACTGAAGCGACGTTAGCCGGAGTGTAAGGTTTTTTTTTTTTCTCTTTACGGAATTTCTAGATTCTTTCGTCGCGCTCAAAGCCCGCGATAAAAGCTATGCAATACCTTAATAAATTACCAAACAAAATTTGGCCGCGCTACGAAAATTAGATCGTGAGTTATAAGCATTTTAAATTTTTCGACCCTCACCATGGGGGATCTCCTGTCACCAAAAATTAACACTGTCTCATAATAAATTACCAAACAAAATTTGGCCGCGCTACGAAAATTGATCGCGAGTTACAAGCATTTTAAATTTTTCGACCCTCACCGTGGGGGGTCTCCTGTCACCAAAAATTAACACTCTTTCATAATAAATTACCAAACAAAATTTGGCCGCGATACGAAAAGTAGATCGCGAGCTATAAGCATTTTAACTTTTTCGACCCTCACCGTGGGGGTCTCCTGTCACCAAAAATTAACACTGTCTCATAATAAATTACCAAACAAAATTTGGCCGCGCTACGAAAATTAGATCGCGAGTTATAAGCATTTTAACTTTTTCGACCCTCACCGTGGGGTGGGGGGTCACCTGTCACCAAAAGTAACACTGTCTCATAATAAATTACCAAACAAAATTTGGCCCCGCTACGAAAATTAGACCGCGAATTATAAGCATTTTAACTTTTTCTACCTTCACCGTGGGGGTCTTCTGTCACCAAAAATTAACACTGTCTCATAATAAATTACCAAACAAAATTTGGCCGCGCTACGAAAATTAGATCGCGAGTTATAAGCATTTTAAATTTTTCGATCCTCACCATTGGGCGGGTCTCCAATCACCAAAAGCTACATTATCCTACCTTGTTTTATCTTAAGATGATTCTTTTCTATACACATTCTATCAGAAATTTTTATTATTGAAACTATAGATTTATAGTAACTGAAATAAGAAATATAAGTTTGAGACTTGATATCATCTAAATAGCCGAAAAATACCGCGTCAATGTCTGCCGAAGTCTGCCGAAGTGAAACGACGTTAGCCGAGTGTTAGGTTGTTTTTCGTTACGGAATTTCTACTATCGGTCGCCGCGCTCAAAGCCCGCGATAAAAGCTATGCAATAGCTTAAAAAAAAGAAAAAAAAGAAAAAAAAGAAAAAAGAAAAAAAAGAAACAAAGAAAACAACAAGTTGAATGTAGATTCTGCCATTGCAGAATTCAGTTTCGCCTCCGATTTAAAAAAAAAAAAAAAAAAAAAAAAAAAAAGAAAAAAGAAAAAGAAAAAAAAAAGAAAAAAAAAGAAAAAAGAAAAATCGATAGAGGTCTTTTAGAAGGGCGACCCCGTTTAGAATGCAATGAACTAACTTCTTTTTTCTTTTGTTTATCAATATAATAGCAAACAGAACGGCGTGAAATACCCAATTGATTAGCAATTTCTCTCTGAGACATTGGAATTGCGGAATAATAAAGAGATACAGTTTGACGTGCTACTTCTTCATTGACTAGATTTATCAAAAACGGTTTTTTTTCTTTAGTTTAAACGCTTTTTTATAGACTCTGAGAAAAAGGAAATGCATTTTAACAATAAAATTGTATGAATGTCTCATTTTAACGGCCAGATTATGAAACTAGTTGTTGGGGGCCACCGTAATACTTACCCATCATGGATATGCATTATATATTATGTGAACATAAAATATGTGAAAACTATTTAGAAAATGCATTGCAATTCCAAAACAAAATTTAAACGTATATTTAAATATTCTTAATATACATAGTAATGCTCCATTAATGAATTGCTGATGAGCCCATTTCGACAAATTATGTAAAATACCAAACTACACAAGTAGTACCGGATTGCGTAAAAGAAACATCCTTATAACTCCAAAAACAATAATCATATTAACTAACAGTTTACTGCGTCAGATTAAGCGTTCTCATTTCCAATTAAAACATATCTTTGAATTGAAATTTGAGGAGAGTACAGGGTCATGAAAAATCGAAGAATGTGGAAAACAGGATTACAAATATCTCGGCAACTATAAATCCGACCGACTTCGTTCTTGATGCAAAATTTGTGTTATTTAATTGCCTTTTACGTCCTTTCCCTAAAATAAAAAAAAACCAAGAATTTTTACATACATTTCATCAGAACAAATTTTTCGAAAATCCGAAAAAAAATAGTTCTGGATAATCGAGGTTACTGATATTAAATAGGCTTCGTTCTATTCTTACTTACTAAGTACATACAAAATTTTAAGTCTCTATCGCCATTTGTTCGTGAGATAGAGCGTTTACAGACAGACAGACGGACGGCAATTTTTTTTCCATAAATATGTTTTTTGGAATCTCCAGTATCTGAAACGTGTAAATCCGTCAAAAAATATTTTTTTCGATTTTCAAAACGATTGCAAGACTTACCCTATACTACGTATGATAGGTAAGTAAAAGTATGGGACAATTTTTGACACGACACTTTTTAGCTTGTCTGAAAGAAATAGTATCGGAGGCTAATAAATGCAAAATCATAAATAGACATCGATAGAAAAATTCGGTTTCGTTTTTGAACCAAAATTTGAATTCGAAAACATTCAACATTTCTCATTGATTTAAGCTGTATCAGCTCAAATGGGACACTCTTTCATTGTTGCAACTAACTACATTGTTTATAATTATCAGTCGTCACTGATTCAAGATGTGAGGGCAAAATACAAATCAAGCAATGTATACATGACTCAGTTTTGATATGCATATCACGTGCTCACTAAAAGATGGAGATTTAAAAAAAAAACGTTAGAAGTGTTTCAAATACTGTTTGAAAAAATTCTAGAATAACAGATAAGCATTTATAAAAGTGATTATAAATGAGAAATCGAAGTATGTATGCTTAAAATACTCTAATTAAATGAAATTCGTATAGTTGTAAAATTATTCTGTGTTGTAGATAAATTAATTACATTTTATTTTATATGAAAATAAAAAGTTTTGATAAGAGGCATGGAGAGCCAACTTGGGTCACTTATATATTTACACGCATAATTAATTAATAATTATGTATATTTATGTATACATTAATAACTTAATAAACTTCTGACATTTTTATTTTTGGCCTAAGGTAAGAAGATTACAGAAATTCAGTTTCTATATTAAAAACCTGTTTTAACGATTCTTACATATAATCAGTTTTTTAGAGTTTCACTCATCTGATAAAACCCTATTCATCTAACTTCTCTGTCTGTCTGTCCGTTATAAAGTCCGTGTACAAAAACTACATAAGTCAGATATTTTAAATTTTAAAAGAGAACCTTTATTTCAACGTTTTACATGTTGACATCTTAGCTTGGAAATAAAACATCTCGCTTACTCGCTTACAGAAGATTCTTAATTCAATTACCGGTGCTGGAAATTAAAGTTTTCATAGTAAAATGAGTTTAATTTGTAAAAAAAAAAAAAAAAAAAAAAATTGTATTTTTTGGCCAATTTAGGGGGTTTTATTATTTTTATTATTATTTAAATAAATTACTTGTACAAAAAATTTATTTTGTTTTGTTTCTAAAACTATTTTTACTTTTATACTTATTTTTTTAATATATTTCTCAAATAACTCTAATAATTGAAATTGGTATTCAAAATATTTTTAATTATTAACAAGAAAAAATTGCTTAAAATGTTAATTTAGAGCATATTTAGGCATTTCAAAATAAAATACTTTTTCCATTTTTGGTGTCGCCATCTATTGGAAAACATGTAAGATATACAAACGTGATATGCATTTAGACGACGTTGATAAACATTGACAAGCTTATTAAACAAAGTAAATTAACATTGACAAGCAAATTAAACAAATAAATAAGCAATTTGATAAAGAATATATTTTTTCCGGAGCAGTTTCGATTTAAAGGACACGGAAATTAGGCTCCACCTATAAAGCGGGTTGCCATAAATTATTCGAAAATTGGTCTAGCCAGACATATGCACACTATCGCCAAAGTCATTTTTTTTAACATTATGGCGAATTAAAATATATATATATAACTATTTCTGAAAAATCTAAGTATTCCTTAATAATGATAATTAAAATTGCTGCCAAAATAGACACTTTTGACACAATTAAAAAGTTTTTTTCATTTATTTGTGCATGAAAAAAATGATAAACCTTTTAAAAAGATTACCATATTAACGTTATTTCGGTTTTCGAATAATAGATGGCAGCAGTAAATGAATCCTTTGAAAAAAAAATAGTGTTTCGTTCGACTGATATAATGGCTACTCCGAGACAAAAGCCTCCCTAACGGGTAGTAGCATACGTCTCAGTACTTGCCCACCAACCAACCAACCATAATGGCTACTCAAATCGATGTTTTTGAAGATATTATATAATTATTAAATATTATTAAATATTTCTGTAATAAATAACAATATAAGACCTAGTATGAAAAAATTTAGGGTTTAAATTGTGCTGTTTGTTGTTCTGTATATTTATCAATCTATTATTTCTATATTTTGTTTCAAAATTTTATATAGAAAAAGGCTGAGATATCCGTTCCCTTTAATTAATTACAAGCATAATGGTGCTATCATTTATGTAAATTTTTTAATAATTATAAATTAGCAATTTTGATTAATTAATTTAAGGATAAAGTATTTTAAAAAACATATTAAACAAAATCCTCAGTACGATCTGCGATCACACTTAATAACTTATAATTTTACATGTTTGTTATGTAAACTTTTCAAGCAGCAAATTTTGTAATGAGACAGGTTAACTTCCCATATTTGTTGAATTTTTTGTATGAATTTTCTGAGTTACTTTCATAAATCATCTTCAACATCTAGTGCATTGTTATGTTTTGTTGGTAAAACCTTCAATGAAATGATAACTATTTTTCACTATCTAATTTATATGCACAGTGTTGTGTGTTGTCTATTAATATAGATTTGCCTTATACCATTTAGAACGGTGATGCAAAAATCTAGGCGCCAGCAGGCAATCTCTCATCACTAAATTTATTTCGTTTTTTTTCGTCTAATATTTCGTATAAAATTCTTGTAAGAATGCTATTAAATTTTAACCACTTCACTGTCTGCCCCGAGAGTCGGGGGTAAAAGCATTGTTTCCATATACCTGTCGCCGGCTAAGTAGTTAAGCGAAGAAAACTTTTAAATTTTAGTGGTGAGAGACTGACCGTTGGCGCCTAGGCTTTTGCACCCCAGATTTAGAATGTGTTCGCACTGTAAAAAGAGAGAGAGAGAGAGAGATACATCCAAACTGGGTTGTAAGATTTCTAGGTACAGCAGTGTTCCAAATTGTAAAGTTCAATTTGTAGCCCAAAATGGTTTTTAAAAACGGCAGATCCTTAATAACATCAAAACATCTTAGATAATATATACAGTATATCTAAGAATTTTTGATTGTTTTAATGTTATTAAGGATCTGCCCTGTTTTGAAAATTTTTGGGTTAATTACTTTGAGCATACTACTGTACCATTTTGGGAACACTAATTGTACCATTTTGGGAGCAGTATTGTACTCAGAAATCTTACAACCCATTTTGGGCCTTTTATGTTTACAATGCGACTCTTTATTACTCCACTTTGAGAAAACATGATATAGAACATAGAAAGTTAACGCGATTAAGAAAGACTGAAATAAGAGGCTGCACATGAAGTAATTACTTTTGATTATTTAATGAATTATGAGATTTAAAATAAAAAAAACAATAAAAATACCCAAGATGAACTCACCAACTACGTAATCGTACTGGTCCGAAATTTTGTCAGTCGTTCTTGGTGCATGCCGTTGACCGGACATAGACATAAGAATCAAGTAAAGAAATGGAGAAGAAACATAAGGCGTTGGGTAAGAGGATTCCACCGTCAAGTTGTAAAACGTCATGCTCTGAAAGAAAGAACTAAATCCGAAATTTTGTATTGATACATTTTATAGGGGTAATCTACTTATAATAAAATGTGACTGGAGAAAAGTGTAGGAACGATTCTGGGGCGAACCATTCTGATCTGCAAAACCGTAGTTAAGCGCCATGTTAGGCTTAATTGAAAACAGATGCTAAAATGACAGCTAAATGATAATTTTCCCGTTTGAAATAATGTTGCTCAGCATATTTTCATATAAAACATGTACAGGGTGAATCATAAATATCGAAACAATAGACTATTTCCTTAAATATTGCCTCTAGACCCATACTTCCAATTGCAAAAATTCATGAAAAAAGGTGAAATTTCTGATAAGTTCCAACTCCATGGGGGGTCTATTTGAAAAAAATACGAAAATTAAATTTTTATACGGGCCCCGTAGAGCAAAATTCCCAATTAGAAAATTATTCCTGATCCATTCCTAAATTGAACAAAAAAAAAATTTCATCTCCGTATCTGAAAACCTGACAGAGATATTAAAATCCAAAATTCTCCGAAATTCGTGTCTTACACCACTTTACCATGCCTGTAAACGATGAATTGTTGACTAATTTTCAAAGGAAATGAGGGATCGTCCACAAATTGTCTTTATTAAATGTCGATTCAAGACCGTGCCTCTTATTTGGACATAATAAAGCAGCGTATTGATTTAAATCAAAATTTGTTTTCAAAATATGTTGATCGTTAGCTCTGGAAGTCTGCATGGATCGCTGCCCGACATGGAAAAATGTTAAAATCATAATCCGGACCAGCCTGGAAAAAAGTTTAAATCATAGCTCGGCTCAGCCTTAAATTTCTACACAGTTTTTTACTTCAGTGTAGTTAAAAATTGTTTCGCGGGGAAGAGTTCTACCAAAAATACTTAGTATAGCTTTTCGTTTTTTATATTTATACTTTTTATTATTAAAGATGCGCCAAAAGCTGTGATATATTTATTATATCAATGAATGTCTATTTATATCTAAATGTTTCACATATATTTTAATATCGCTAATCCATATCCCGTGCATTATAGACTTTGAAAAATGTTATACAGTAAAACCTTTTAAGACGGAATCACATACGAAAGAAAAAATACGTAATAGACAAATGCCCTTCCTAGGAGGGTTAAATGAAGTTTATTTTTTCTCAGGTATTATTGTATTCATTTTGCACGGATCAACACATTTTCTGTTTAAGACAGAATTCCGTCATAGGCAGATTTTTTTTTTTTTTTTTGGTTTTATTGTGTTTAATTTTTAGCATTAAAATATACTATTCTTAAAAAATATATAAATTTTAAAGTTTTTATTTATTTTTTTAATTTATTTTAATTTATTTTAATTTATTTTATTTTATTTTATTTTATTTTTGTAAAATAAAAGTGATTTTAAAATCCATGTGGCTTTTGTAAAAATTTTAATTGAACCAAATTTTACTTATTTCATGCACGTATTAGGTCAGTCAGAGACAGTGGTTTTAATACTGATTGTTCGAGACCGCACTGTAAAAAAAAAATTCAAGAAGTTACTAAAAATTTTTTAGTAAATTTGTATTCCACAGAATTTTTTAGTAACCATTACAAACTTTTTTTTTGCAAGTGAAACAACATTTTTTTTTTTTTTTTTTTTTGTAAACTGAACAAAAGAATTTTTTGTATAACTAACTTAAAACTTTCTAGTATGAGCCACCAAGCAAATTTTAGTAATAGCTCCAAAATTATTTTTAGTAACTATTACGTGTGCCCAAAGGGCAGTAGCTTCCTTCGAGCTGCATCCAGTGGGTAAAAAGACAGACTTCTGAAGCGGAAGATTTTCGGCAAAGCCGCAATAGATGGCAGCACCAAACATTGCTACCTGCTCCATTTTGATTTGTTTCTAAATGGGAAGGAAAGTCCAGGGATAATTACCCATGGTAACTGCTACGACAGGATTTTCATAATCCCTTTATTTAACGAGTACTTAAATTGCATACATTCGGTGCATATTTGGTGGCGTCCAGCATCGAACCCAGGTACTTTCAGCCTGGAGTTCGGTGCTATGACCACTAGGCTATCACGGCCACACCAAGTGAGTTTTAATAATAGCTATTAAAAATGTAAAACTATTGACTCTATTCGTTGCCAACTTTTTTCTAGTAATTCTTACACATTTTCTTGTAACTGAGTAAGATTACAAAAAAAATTTTTAGTAATTACAAGGATCACTAAAATTTTCTTAGTAGATCGACCCTCTTTTTTACAGTGCGGGATTGAAAATTTCGTCCAGTTCAGACCTTATTAAAAGTTAAGAACTGTTAAGGGGTTTAGTACCTTTTAAACTCGTTGAAAATCAGTAAAAACAGTGAAAGTTTGAATTAGTGCAACTCCTTTATTTTTTTGTGCATAGACATAAAATTTTGGATTTTGATTAAACAGATTATGTTTTTTAATACACTACCCTAGATACTGACTAGTCTTTTGCAAAATATGTTTACTGTTGAATTTAAAACATATCTTTATTTCACTCCGTAAGTCATTGCGCGCATCATATCTTGAGAATGTACAGCTCATATTCAAAATATTAGAATAATTGAGAAAAAGTAATAAGAGAAAATTATTTGTCATTTATTTATTTTTTATACTAAGTAAATGCAATTAAATTTCTTATAAATTAAATATGGAATGTTTAGATAAGATTTTAACATTTATAAAATATAAAATACAGCACAATAAATTAGGTATACAGCTTCCTTAAACACACCAGAATATTAGAATAAAATTTAGATTGGTTCAAAATATTAGAATATTTTATTTTACGCAACAATATTACCTTATGAATATGAAGTAAATGGTAGTTAATATTTTGTAGCATCCCCTTTAGCTTTCATAACAGCGTACAATCGATCTTGCATACTATATACAAGGTGTTTACAAACATTTCTATCAATATTAGCCCAAATAGACTTTATACGTGCCATTAACTCAGTTTTACTTGAAGGAGGATTTTCTTGAAGTTTTTTCTTCATTATACACCATAAGTTTTCGATGGGATTAAGATCTGGTGAATTTGGTGGCCAAGGAAGTACCTTAATGTTGCATTGGCGGAACCAATTCTTAGTTGACACCGAGGTATGCGGGGACGCTAAATCTTGTTGAAAGATGAAATCATCTTCAAATAAATCTTCTGATGATAAAATCATGTAATATTCTAAAATTTCTTGATATATCAGAGAGTTAACCTTTTCGTAGACGATGCATAACTTTCCAGGTCCTTCTGCACTCATACAACCCCAAACCATGACACTAGCAGCAAATTTTACGGAACGTTTAAGGCATTCTTTATCAAATGCTTCTTGCTTCTTTCTCCAAACTCGAATACCTTGATTACCATATGAAACACAAAACATACTTTCATCACTAAATAATATATTTTTCCAATCTTCATTGCTCCATAAACGTCTTGATTTACACCAATTCAATCTTATACGTTTTTGTCTTGCAGTCATGAGAGGTTTTGTTTTCGGTACACGAGATTCAAATTTAAATTTATGGAGACGTCTTAATGTTGTCGATGTAGAAACTTCAACTCCTTCTTCTTTCCATTTTCGGTGCAAGAATCGCACACTTTTAAAACGGTTTTTCTTAACTATACGCTTCAGTTTCCTGTCATCTCTAGCAGATGTTTTTGGTTTTCGGCCACCATTTCGGCGATTATTTTGAAATTTTTCAATTTTTGAATATTGTGTTAGTATTTTACTAACGCTCGATTGCGAACAATGTAAATAATTCGCTATAAAACATTGATTTTTACCGTGCCGATACAAATCTTCCATACGAAGTTTAGTAGATTCAGGAATATCACTCACACGGCCCATTTTAAGACGAAAAAGAAACAAACTGCAAAAAAGAATACTGATTTTAAATAAAATAGTCTGAATTTAATCAATGATGCCACCAGTTAAGAATTGGTAATAATTAAAGGAGAATTAATGTGAAATATTCTAATATTTTGAACCACTTGAACAAATATTCTAATATTTTGACTTTTCAAAATAATTTTTTTTGCTATTAATCTTTTCAAAAATGATATTAAATTTAAGATAACAAGTAAGTTTAATCAACAATAAGTTCTTAATAAAAATATCGTTTGCATATTTTCATTAAAAGACATTAAATTACCAAACGATATTTTCAATTTCTAAAAAAAAGTTAATTATTCTAATATTTTGAATATGAGCTGTATGTATGGATTTTTATGAAACTTAATGTATATAATATGCATATATGTATTTTTAAAATGAACTACTCTTAGATCAAAACTATGTCATTAAGTATAAACAATCAATATTTTTGTTTAAAAAATAAAAGAATTAAATTTTTGAATCAATAAAACTAGTCATAACTAAAATTATTATCACTCTAAAGACTTAAAAGTAGTTCATTTTAAACACACATATCTGTTTAATATCTACACTTAATTTCATAATAATCCGCAAATACGTTCTCAAGTTATCGTGCGCGCAATGACTTACAGAGTAAAAACAAGTTGGAAATTTTACGTGAACGTAGCAAATGAGGTGCGTTCGTACGATAACGAAGTTTTAAAAATATTCAGATCTTGCTGATATAGTAGAGCGTACTCCGGATACAGTATAGTAGTCGAAATCTTTACGTTTCTGTAAATATGCAGGAAGTAATTTTTATTACACCTCAGCAACGTATATCTTATTCATAAAATGTGAAATAGTTGAATATAATTAAAACACGTACCAAACCATGTTTCCCCGTATAGCATTATATAGTGGAATACTTTTATGTGGCCCTGTAATTTAATAATAAAAATTCTTTGCATCACAGATTGTACAGAATGCATATTTTAGTATATACACTGCTCGACATTGAAAATGCAACACCAAGAAGGAGTGGTCAGAAATTTATGCAAATTTCAGAGTAGACGCATGTCACTGAGTTATGCAAATGATGTGAAATGCGTAGGTCTCCGACGCACGTGATGTAAGATATAAGGGAAGAAACTTGTAGAATGGGCAATATTCGTGTCGCTATTTCTGCCAGACGAATTATCGAAGAAATTTTGGTTCTGTCTCGGAGGATACGTGTATAAAAGAGAATGCCAGGGCACCGTCAACGAAGGCACTTCCAGCAGATAGACGATTTTACGAGAGGTATGGTGATGGGACTGAGAAGGGGGGGTTGGTCTGTAGGTCAAATCGCAGCTGATACCCACATGGATGCGAGCACGGTGCATCAGCTATGGCGAACATGGTTGGAACAAGGAAATGTGGAAAGATTGAGGGGTGCAGGTGCAGCCAGAGTGACGTCAGCACACGTGGATCGACGCATCCACCGACAAGCTGTGGCGGGCCCGCAAGTCACTTGTACCTCGATTCTGCAGCATGTACAAGATACCCTGGATGTTTCCGTGTTGACCAGAACCATTTTCCGTCGATTGGTTGAACATGGCCTGCACTCACGGCGTCCGTTAAGAAGACTGCCATTGACTCGACAGCATAGACGCCAACGTTTAAAATGGTGCCGGACTAGAGCGACTTGGATGGCAGAATTTCGAAACGTTGCGTTCTCAGATGAGTCACGCTTCTGTTTTTCCAGTGACAGTCGCCGCATACGTGTGTGGCATCTACGTGGAGACAGATCAAATCCGGCAATAACTGTGGAACGCCCCACCGCGCGACAACGTGGCACAATGGTTTGGGGCGCTATTGCGTATAATTGCATGTCACCTCTAGTTCGTATTTAGGGCACTATGACGGCTGAACGATTCTTGGATAATGTACTGCGACCAGTGGCAATCCCCTACCTTCAGGGGAAGCCTAATGCAATTTTTCAGCAGGATAACGCCCGACCACACAGTGCTCGCATGTGCCAACATGCTCTGCAAGGTATACAGATGCTTCCCTGACCACCGTACTCCCTGATCTGACACCAATCGAACATGTGTGAGATGCGATTGGACGCCGTTTTGCGGACTCTGCCCCTGCCTCGTTCAGAAGATGAACTGTGGCAAATGGTTGAAAGGGAATGGAAAGCGATCCCTCAGGACACCATCCACGCTCTTATTGATTCGATGCCTACACGTGTTTCTTCATTCATCGCAGGTCGCGGTGGTCCTACATCCTACTGAGCCGACGCCGTTCTCGTTCTGTATTCTGACTATCATTTTGAAATAAAGATCACTTAATGCTCTTTGCTGTCTCTGTCTTCTCCCAAAATATCATCACTTTCTGACCATTCCTTCTTGGTGTTGCATTTTCAGTGTCGAGCAGTGTATTTCATAGATTCATGCCAATTCTATTATGTTCGAATGAGTGTAACATCATTAAATTGCATTCGAAACTTTTCCCCCACTGACCGTAATGTAACGGAATCCTTTTGATTATCCCTGTAATTGATCTATGCATCCGATTTTCATAACATTTGAAATGACTCGACAAAATTACGCAATAATTATATGTTTTAAATTTCAAACGATTAAAATGCATTTAAAACTTTTTTCCCTATTGACCGTAATGTAACGGAATCCTTTTGAATGTCCCGGTAATTGATCTATCCATCCGATTTTCATAAAATTTGAAATGCCTCGACAAAATTATGTTATAATTATGTATTTTAAATTTCAAACGATTCGGTTGGGTAGTTTTTGCGTTGTTATATGCGGACAGACGGACAGACAGACAGACGGACGGACGGACGGACGGACGGACTGAGCGACAACAATAGGTGTTAGGTATTTACATAATTACGAACGCACCTAAAAAGAGATTTTTTAATTTCAACAATACACAAATTCTCTAAAAGACTAGTCAATATCTAGTGGTATTATATTAAAAAGCATAATCTGTTTAATCAAAACCCAAAAATTCATGTCTATACATAAAAAAATAATGGAGGTACGCTAACTTAAACTTTCAATATTTTTGTTGATTTTCAACAAGTTTAAAGGTACAAGACTCCTAAGGAAAAAAGTACAAACTTGAAACATGTCATTTTTAATTATTTTACATTAATTTTGTTTCGGGAAAAATTGAAAAATTATTTACTTTTGAAAATAAGAATTTTTTTTAAAGTTATATAATTTTTTCAATAAATATTTTGAATAGTTCCAAAATTAATATTGAAAAACAAAAACCCCGAAAAAAACTAAAATCAGATTTTTATCTTTAATTAAATGGAAAGAAATAGAAATCTGATAAATAATGTTTTGAGTTATAACGATTTTTAACTATCCCATTTAAACCAGTACTAATCATATGAAATTTTTCGAAATTTCATGATAAAATTTAAGATGTGATTTCCTTTGCAAATTATATGGTTAACCATCACAAAAAAAGAAAAAAAAATCATAATTCAACTCAAAAGATAGATTTTTTACACGTTTCCCAGAACTGTTAAAGTAACATTGTCTTTTGAATTGCGCACATTTCAATTTGTGTCTAATCCCTTAAAACCTGAAGAATTATTGAAACGGCTAATAACTCTTCGAGTTTTGAAGATATGAAGATGCAACTTTTTGTGTATTATTCAGGACTGTATAAGGAAAGTTTTCCTAATTGGAATTTTTGTCCTACGGGGGCCGTATAAAAAGTTAATTTTCCTACTTTTTCAAATAGATCCCCTATGGAGTTGCAACTTATCTTATCAAAAAGTTTACCTTTTTTAATGAATTTTTGCAATTGGAAGTATGGGTAAATTTAAGGGCAATATTTAAGGAGATTAGCCTATTATTTCGATATTTATGACTCACCCTGTATATCATACCCAATTATAATACATAAAGATAACAGAGAAAGTGTAAACTGATAAAGTTTTTATCGTCTAAGAGTACGATTGTATTTTATCGACTCCCAGCGCTGTCTCAATTTCATCACACTACTTTAGTGCTGCCATCTATGAACTATTTTAGAAGCATTTTGGAGAATATTATAAAAGATTAAGCATTCGCCATGGGAAGAATGGGAAACAAAGGACTCACAAACATATTTTTAATAATTACTCAGCGGCTGTGGATTTGAATTTAAATTTTATTTTATTAATTTTTTAAGATGCTAGCAATTATCTGCTTATTTTTTTTTTTTTCTATTATGAATAAAATAAGCTTTTTTTTTCTTTAGATTGTGATGGATATATAAGATATTATCATAACTGCATTAGTAAAACTGAATATTATTTTTTCTCATGCTCTTAAATTAAAATTGTATCTGCTTTGATGTAATTAATATATGTAGTGCATGATATTATATATTCATTACTTTTAAATGACATTTGATAAGAAATATAAATTTCGAGTACAATGCAAGTAAATTTCGAACGGATATAATCTAAGCTTTTAAAAATACTGGTACATTTAAATAAAAAAAATTATAAAAGAAATAATAATAATAATTTTGGTTTTCACAATTTACGGGTTGAACTTTTAAAGTTGCATAACTGAAGTTTCTAAAAATTGATTTTGATTTAAATTAGTGCCTTCTGCTTCTGCTATTTTCTATAAGAAACTACAATTATATATATAAAAAAAAGTTATTTTGTTAATATTAGCTGCGTATAGATGGCGTTTAATTCAAACTTAAAAATAAAACACAAAGCTTCGTAATCGATGACTAAAAGCATCGAACTAAGAATCATATATCCATGACTAAAACCGAGTCTTTTAAAACCGAACTTTTAATAAAGATTATGTATTTTAAAATTTAAAGAACTTAATTGTTTAATTTTAATGTTTTATGAAATCTTCAAAAATTGAGTTTTATTTTGTTAATTATTATTATTATTATTATTTTAATAAATACTGCTATTGGTTTTAAAATTAAAATTTATTCAAAAATTAAATATCAAGTTAAAAAAAAAAATCTTCACTATTTGTATTTGTGAAAAATTATTGCTATTTTTAAAATGTGCTTTTCTGTAATACAAACTCTTCAATAATTAAATCTGCATTATGTTTGTTTGTATGAAGTATTATGAAAATGAAATGCAAGTGAAAATCCCGTCATTTTTGACGGGGATTATATACTAGTAGCTGTTAGTATTGTAGTAGCTGTTAGTTATATACTGTTATTTGAAAACGGTAGATTTTATGGTGGTTTTATAATAAAGCTTATTTCATAACTTAATACTACTTGAAAAACCGGGGGGGGGGGGTAAAATCATAGCCTTGAATTAAAAAATAGCTCTATTGCTTTTTCTACAAAAAATAGCTTAAAGACAGTGTAAAGTTGGACTTTTGACCACATTTTACTAAAGAACCTGGGCCTTGTTTGTAATTATATAATAATATATAATAAGACAATTTTAATTTCAACGCTTTTCGTGTTGACGTCATAGCTTGGAGGTAAAGCATCTTGCTAGTAAACAGGAGGTTCTTAGTTCATTTACCGGTTCTGGGAGATGAAAGTTTCATATTTCGATGGATTTATTTAAAAGAAATTTCGTATTTTTTGCCAGTTTATTATGCTGTGATAAATAATCACTGACATTCATGATATTTTTTGGAATTCAATTTTCTTTTTATTTTAAAAATTATTGTGATTTATTAATGATTCAGCATTTTAAATTTCATTTAAACATTTTTTTTTTCGTTTCTAGAAATTTAAAATTTTATTTATATCTGTTAAATTTTTTTAATTTAAGATTTTCAAAAAATTTAGAATTTTAGATTTTATTTGAGGGGACGGTGGACGTTAATTTTTTTTTCATTAATTTTCATCGTAACAATATGAAATTTTATGCATATATACATTTCACCAAAAGCATATAGAACACCTTCAAAAAAATTTCCATCTTAATAAAATTTTTAATTTTTTAAAAAAAATTTATATTTTAACCTTCATAAATGATATTTTAATAAGAGAAAACTGTTTTGGCACTATTATACCACAGAAACGATTGCTATAGACGATTATTGCGACGATTTTGCTCAAATAAAGGTCCACTGTCCCCTTAAATAATTTGATTTGAACATTTTTAATTTGATTGAAAGAAATAACTTTCTTTTATAATTATTTCAAAATTAAATTTATTGGTGCTACCATCTATGTAAGAATTTAATAATCGTAAATTAACAATTTGAATTTATTATTTAAAGGATCAATTATTTTGAAAGAAATATTAAACGAAATCCTCTGAGCGATCTGCGATCACACTTACCCACTTGTTTTCTTTTTATACGTTTGCAATGATATATAGATAGATATGGTTATAGATTTATTATCCACATACTTTCCTATTTAAACGAAGAGAAAAAGTTAATAAAACATCACTATTATATGCGAAATAACTTAAGTCAAATAATACTAAAAAATACTTACTACTTAAAAGTATTTAAGCTGAATTTAATAATAACTTTATATTTTCATAAAAATAGATAACAGATTTAAAAAAAAGTAACAGGCTATATTAATGAAAAAATAAAAAACATAAAATATAAAATTTTAGTTGGATCAAAAATGATAAGCGTCACCAAAATCCCATCTCGCCCTAGAGATATTTTATGATATCTAGTGCCAGACCTCTCCCTCCCCCGTCCCCCCATAAAATAATTGTTTCATATATGTACAGCCTTTAATTGGATGATAAAAATATTTGTACAAACAATAACAACCTATTTCAGTAAACGAAAAATGCATGCCTACTCACCTTTAAGCTTCAAAAGTATTTTCCTAAAGCTCACTCCACTCACGGTATTTTGTCAACGTTGAAAATGCCTAACAGATAGCAGTAATAACTTTTATTTGGAATGATTCAAGTAATTTACCTGTCCTTGAAATATTGTTAAATTAGAAATGGCCTCGTGTTTTTTACCACCCCATCTTCAGGTGATTCAACACTAGTATCAATCAAAAACTAGTTTTAAAACATTTTATGGAAGAAAGGAAGAAGTACTTCGTGCGGAAAAAATCGTCTGACAATATTACACAAGTGAAATGAAAGGGAGATAATGTCAAGAAAACAATAAATGCTTATTTTGTATAGACCAATGTTTTTTTTTTTTTTAACTCTTCTGTTCACTATCCTTCAAATGTCTGGTCGTTCGCTATTATCTCCTGGCCATGGAATTAACAAAAATAATTTTTGTAAATTGACAAAAACGTTTTCTATTCGAAATTTTTAGAAAATCAAAAAGATCTTTGTTGAATATCCAGTTTAACAAGGAAATATTTTTCATTAATTTTGTTATATTATAATTAAACTTTTAATTAAGATGAGCGAAGCGAATCCTCTACTATCCTGCACAAATTACATTTTGTCGTTCATTTTAAACGCAGAAGAAAAAATAAATCATGGAATTGATAATAATAGATAGAATTATGATTAATTAAATAAAGAAAAAATTTCTGTATCAAATGTCTTTTACGCATTTTAAAAGAATTGTGTTACACACACACATATATATATATATTTGTAAGTGGCAACAAAATAACTACAAACAAATAAAATTAATTAATATTTTATAAAAATTTGCTTCAAAAATATTTTTATTGATACCATTTTTATATCATAAATAAAAAAATTCCGAGGAAATTCTGGCACAATTGTCATATACGCACCACATTGTCATGATTGCAACAAAATCGCAATTTTATGCCTCGCATGGTAATCCGGCTTTTTTTGTTTATTTATTAATAAACTGTGCATTTATTTTCATTTTCTTCTTTAAAATGATATAAATTGTTTTATTCTATATTTATAAATTATTTTATTTATTTATTATTATTTCCCATTCAAAATAATAAAAAATATTTAAATACAGATATTTATAACTGGTATTTGAAAACAAAGTTTTCGCTAAATTGGCGTCAGGAAAAAAATCGCGCCAATGTGGTGCGTATATGACATCTGTGCAGAAATTCTTAATTATATCGCTAAGTTTACATTTCTAAATTTAAAATACGCGAAAACATAATAACAATTTTGCTAAATAAAAATGCAAAAATAATATAAACAAAAAATAAATTATGTTACTTTCAAATATCTATTTTATGAAATAATGCGTTGGGAATGAAAACAAAGCATGGCTTTTGCTAGTTTAATATATGTAGGGTGGTTCGAAAGTTAATGTCCAAACGACACGTGTTTGTCAGGTCATGAGGAGTAAAATTTGCATCGGAAGTAAGGATCGGAATCTCTATCGTGACGGTGTGATTGCATTTGTGACTTTGATGCAAAAAATGATAACAAACGATGTAAAAGCACTTTTATTTTACAAAAAAGTTCATCGGAGTACAAAATAGGAATGAAAAATGATACAACACATAACAAACTCTCAAAATGTTTCCCATTACCATATGTAGCGAGATAGCAGCGTTTTTATCATTTTAGAACTATATTTTGTCTATTATGTCGGAGACATCGACTTTGAAAAAAAATGTGAATTTTGTCAAAGGGTCATAGAAAAAACTCGAATTTCGTCAAAAAGATGCAGAAAAACGCGAATTTTACGAGAAATGTTCGTTTTGTGTGCGTAAAGCGAAATTAAATAAGTGCGATAATGTACCTATAACCCCAGTTACTCGTCCTGACGAAGCTATGCATATTGACATAATAGGTCAAATTGAACCCGCCAGTGGTGGATACAAGCACGTATTGACCGCAATAGATCAGTGTACTCGATGGCCGGAAGCGGTGTGTTTATGAAACATTTTTGCTAAATCTACATGCAATGTCCTTTTACATAAATTCTCATGAACTGGGATTCTCAAATTGATAACTAGTAATCAGGGTGCAATTTTACTTCGGCTCTCACGAAGGAATTTATGGAACTTTTAAAGACCTTTCCGCATTTTCCGTCCCATGCTATGCACAATTCAACGGTTGATTTAATAATGGAATGGTATTCTTAAAAGAATGATATACTAAGTTATAAGAGAAAATGTCGGAAGTTGCATAAACACATACCCTCTCTTTTGAGGGTATACATAGAGGTGCCAAATGCTACAATGGATGTTAATCCATTTCAGATGTTATATAGTAGGCGTTAAACTGATCCTCTTTCCATATTAAAATCATCATGGACTAAAGAAACACCTTTTCTATTTGGCCAGTTGAGCTAAGTTACCAATTATTTAAATGATTTGAAAAGAAAATTAGAAAAGGCAGCAGAACATGTCGGAATTCCTTGCACGGATACGCAGCGAGCTCAGCTGTTATTATCATAACAGGACAGCTAAACATAAAGAATTTCTACCGAATGATTAAGTTATTGTATTAGTTCCAGACAGTAATTATAAAATATACGCTAGATGGACAGCTCCAGCTTTTATACTCGAAAAGAAATCTCCCTGTAGTTATTTAGTACAGTTGCCAGATAACAGTATAAAATAATTACACGCTAATAAAATCCAAGAGTTAAAAACTCAGACAATACATGTAGGAGTATATGATGATGATATCGATTTTGGTAAAATTCAAAATGTCCCGAAAATTACTAAAGATGATCCGAACAAACTCGATAAAAAATTACAATTTGACCATTTAGCACTTAAAGAGAAGAAACAACTTATCAATGTCTTGCGCAAACATTCCAACCTCTAATCGGGAATTCCAAAAATTGTAAATTTGGGTGAATATTGAATTAAATTAAAACCAGATAACAAACCTAAATGTCAAAAACCGTACCGAATCCCAGAGGCACTTAAAAGTGAAGTAGCTTGACATTAAGTTTAGAACTTATTCAGTATTCTGAGAGTAAATATGCTCACCCCATAGTATGTGTAAATAAAAGAGACTCCTCAGTGAGACTATGTATCCATTATCGATATTTGAATTCCTAAACAGAAATTGACTCGTTCCATATGCTTCACACGTTCGCTGCCGATTACGTGAAGATGTGATGATAGTCAATGCCGCACTGTAGAAATGGCTTTTTCCCAGAAGCCGATTTACTTTTTATAACAAAGAATCAGTGAAAGATTTTCCCGCGCCAGCGCGTGACTGGCCCTTTAACGTTGGCGCCATTTCACGCGCTTTCGTGAGAGCGGCAGCGAATGTGTTAATGCCACAGACCTGATATACAAAGTAGTTCCAGCGAAATTTATTAGTCTGTTAGACTTACTGAAAGATACTGGCAGATACGACTAAGTGAAGATTGTAAACAACTCTCGTCTTTTATCACACACTGAGGATAGTATTCCTTTGTAGTTATGCCTTTCGGACTACGCAACACAGCTGCGACCTTTTAAAAATCAATGAATCGCACCTTAGTCCAACATGAAGAATATGCAGAAACATATATAAATGACGTAGTAATTTTTTATCCAATAACTGGACCGATCATCTTAAGGTGCCGCTTCACTCAAATGAAAAGACCCGTTCGCTAATGCTAATCCAATGGAAGAAATTTATAAAGATATCTCGGTTGCATTTTAATATTTTTAAATGATTCTTTTTGCATTGGATAGCTGAGATTGATCTGAATGCAGACCGTTTTTTACTTTTTCGATTTTGTTTACAGATATTTTTATAAGGGTGATTTCGCTTTCCAAACCGGTTCTAATAATGAAAGCGTTCTCGTAAAAAATATCTGTAAACAAAATCAAAAAGTAAAAAACGGCCTGCATTCAGATCAATCTCAGCTATCCAGTGCAAAAAGAATCATTTAAAAATATTAAAATACAACCGAGATATCTTTATAAAATTCTCCCATAGGATTAGCATTAGCGAACGGGTCTTTTCATTTGAGTGAAGCGGCCCCTTAAGCACCTAGTACTGACTACTCTCGAAGAAACAAACTTAACAATCAATTTTTAAAAATGTACGTTCGTACAATCTCGGGGAAATTTTCTAGGGCATGTGATAGGATCTGGCATACATGCTCCTGATCCTGATAAAGTAGCAGCGATACAAAACTTAGAAGCTCTAAAATTGAAGAAAGACGTCAGAAACTTGTTGGGCTTTCTATCGAATTGACTAAAAAAACGTGCTCCTGGACCGAGCAATGTGAAAAAGCTTTCCATGATCTGAAGCAGGCCATCGCAAAAATGCCAATTTGTTATTCGCCAAACTTCCAGAAGACCTTCATTATTCATGCAGAATCTCCATCACATGAAAACATGAAAATAATCAAAAACACCCCATCGCTCTCATAAGTAAAAAAATTTAAGTATTAAGAATATTTTGCCACCATAGAGAAAGAAGCGCAATCTTCTCTCTAAAAATATGCGAGCATTACATTTATGGCTCCCAAGTGACTGTAGTGAGTGACCATAACTTCTAGCAATTTCTCACAGACTTAGCATCTCAAAATGCGCGCCTTCAAAGGTGTACTGTGGTATTGCGGAGGTTTCAAGCCCAGATTTCTTACCGATGTGAAAACTCCATGGTAATGCAGATTCTTTGAGCAGACTATATGCAATATGCATCATACTGGACTAAGGAAAAAGAAATTTTGCTTAACAAAATTCCATTATGTTTTTTTTTTTTTTTTTTTTTTTTTTTTTTTTTTTTTTACTTGAGGATTTTGTACTACTTTCAAGACTTTATTGAACTCTATTTTATTGAACTTTAAAATATTTACCCTAGACCTTTAAAGCATAAATATGAGTATTGTAGTGTTATATTGCATAGTATCTTAGTTATTCTTTTTAGTTATGTCTTTTAAATTTATGTTACGTAAGCATTGTAATTTTGATTTTCATTAATGTTTACTAAATGTTTATAGGAATCCACTAGATTTTGCTTAGTCTCTAAAGGCTAAATCAAAACTTTGAAAGGGGCAGGTGTGACGTTCGCGCATGAATTCTTTGCTCTAGCAGCGTCCTAGCGCCCTATTTTGTAGAACGAGGAAAAACTAATCAGAACACGGAATGCCTTCCGCTAGAACAAGGGTTCTCAAACTGAGGTACGAGTACCAGTACTGGTACGTGAAGTTCCTTTTACTGATACGCGAAAGGGCGATACTGGTACATGAAATGAAATAAAAAATACAGTATGTAAAATCAAGAAACTGTTCAATCCTCCGCTCCTCTTTCTTGATTTGTCAGTTCACAAGCTTAGTGTGAGCAAGTAGTAATAACAGAGAGCTCTGTTATTACTACCACCCCTTAACTGTTCTGCTCAACAAACCTGATTATGGAATTAAATTGGAATCTAACTGAATTTTCCATTTTTTTTATTAATAAATTACCTATATGAGTTATAAACGGTTTTGATCACGTAACAAACACTTTTCCAGACCAGTTTTAGCGGTTATTCTTGTTTCGAGCGGAAATTCGGTTCAAAACACTCATTTTGACATTCTTTTCTGAAAATAATAATGGTTTTTTTTAAAGGGGGGGGGGCAATGAGTGCGGTAAGATAGCTTCTGAACAACAACGCCTACTAGTTTCAAGCATTTCCGAACAAAAATAAATTCAAACTTACAGTGAATTGCCAAATTATTAGGGACAGTCACATTTATTGCTAGTCATGCACTTTGAGTGCCCTTGGCTGCGGCTCTAAATGGTTTAAGTGTTGTAGGAATGTATTTTACCATTGTCAATATCTGTATAATTCACTTTTAAGTACTTTTAGTATGTTAATAGGTTTGTCTGCTTTTTATAAATATTTTAATAACGGGAAAGACGCTAAGTCTTTTTACACGTAATAGTGAAACATGCTTTCCTTTAACTTAAACAAAATTCTTTGGTTTTTTTTTTTTTTTTTTTTTGAAAAACTTAAGAATTATATGTGAGTATTATCTTTCTTTATTGATTAGATGTTTCTTTGGAAAATTATTTACGATTTAATTTATTTTTTATTTTTAATGATCTCAGTATGGGTTGATGGGGTTGATTTGTCCCTTAGTAAAACAATCTGAGGTAAAACCTCTTCTTCTGCATATGAGTCATTCTAATAGGGAAGATAGCAAAACTTGCTTCAGTTTCTAAGTCAGTAGTCAACAGGATAAAAATAAATCTGGACAAAAACTAGCTGTAAAAGTGGAAGAAAAACCACATACCGATAAACAAAAAAATCAGGAATATCTGTTTAGGAAATAGAATTAAAAAGATGGGACTCCTTACTTACATTATTCAAGAATCAGGAATGCCAGTTTTGAGAAAACTGTGCTGTGGACATTAGCGGAGGAAGGGTTGACAGGATTTGCATTGGCAAGGCGATAAACCCTAGTTGACAGAAGTACCTTGCCTAGGCTCGTGAAAACCGCCAGAACAAATTTAATGACGGGAGTAAGGTGAGTTGTTAAGGTAATTGTTATTTATGTCATTTGAAGTCATTTATTTCTAAATTATAAATATATTTAATTTTCTTCAAATGCTTTTCTCACACGAATCAATCTTTGAGATTTTAGCCGATAAAAGCAGCTTTGTCAGGCGACGCCCAGGCGAAAAATACCGCCATGACTGCATCGTGGATAGTGTTAAACACCCTGATAAAGTAATGGTGTGGTCTGTCATAAGCGCTAAAAGAGTTGGACGCGTCTACAATGTCTAGGGAATCATGAGACAAGACCAGTTCAGGCATGTTCTTGAAACTCGGCTGCTTCCACAAATTGAAGAATGGTTCCCAAGTGGTGAAGAGTTTATGATTATGCATGATTTAGTGCCTTGTTATAAAGCTAGAAGTATTTCAAAGTTTTGGGAAGACCACAATATCCCAGTTTTATCTTGGCCTGGCAACTCCCCTGACATGAACCTCACAGAAAGCTTATGGAAGATCACCAAGGCGAAATCGCCAAAAATATGAATACAACCAAGGTACAACTCATCGAAAAACTAATAAATGTATGACACGATAACCCTAAAATAAAAGAAAGAACCAGAAATTGTGAAGAGAGAATGCCTAGACGCATCGAAGCACTCCTTGAAGCTAAAGGAAATGTCACCAAATATTAATATTCTTTACTTAACATTGGTAAATTGACTATATTATATTTTTGTTGGTGTTTTTTTTTTTTCATATAATAATACGTGAATACTCAAACTATAATAATAAAGCTTTTTTAACTTAAAAACATAATTATTTTCAAATTACATCCTAATATTGTACAAAAAACCTACATTCCATGACTGTCCCTAATAATTTAGCAACCCACTGTATGTTATAAAGTTGCCTTTTTGATTTGAGTCTCAAATTATACTGTCTTCCAGAGAAAAATTTGAAATGGCGTTCCTTCCGTAAAACGAAACAAAAGGAGAAAACCAACAGACCATCTCTTTTCTCCACGAAATATAGTGTGCTATAATTCAGTGTTTTCACGCGATTCCACACAATGTCAAATCTTGTATGAAAACAACAAAGACTAATTATTTTCAAGGAAAGTTGTTTTTGAATAGATAATTAGATAAATTCAAAAGCAGACTATGTAAAAGAACATTATTACTTATTCATCATACTTAGTAAGGGTAAGTCTTGCAATCGTTTCGAAAATCGAAAAAAAAATTTAACGAATTTACACGTTTCAGATACTGGAGATTCCGAAAAACATATTTTTAGGGGGGAAAATGCCATCTGTCCGTCTGTGTGTCTGTCTGTAAACGTTCGTGTGTCTCCCGAACAAATTGAGGTAGAGACTTGAAATTTTGTATGTACTTAGCATGTAAGAATGGGACGAAGCTTATTTAATATCAATAACCTCGATTATCCGAAACTATTTTTCGGACTCTCGAAAAAATCGTTCTGATGAAAAGTATATAAAAATTTTCGATTTCTTTTTTATTTTAAGGAGTGGACGTAAAAAGCAATAAAGTAACACAAATTTTGCATAAAGAACTAAGTCGATTGGATTATTAATTGCCGAGATATGTTTAATCCCGTTTTCCACATTCTTCGATTTTTCATGACCCTGTATTTCATTCAAATTTCAATTCAAAGATTGAAATATTCAAAATGAGACACTTAATACAACGCAGTAAATTGTTAGTTAATGTAACTAATATTTTTGGAGTTATAAGGATGTTTCTTTTACGCAATCCGGAACTAATTGAATATTTTGGCGTTTTATATAATTTGTCGAAATTGGTTCATCAGCATTAATAGACCATTACTATGTATATTAAAACTATTTAAATATGCGTTTAAATTTTATTTTGGAATCACGGTGCATTCTATAAATAGTTAACACGCGTTTTATTTCCATATTTCATATTATGCATATCCATGATGGGTAAATATTACGGTCCCCCCCCCCCCCTAACGACTAATTTTTCTTTTTTAAAAGGTCAGTTTATAGAATTATTTTGTCTTTCTAAACAAGTGGTAAAAGGGAGATATCCTATAACTAACTACGTTTGAACTAATATTACTAAGATTACGGCTAATATCAGCAACAGCTCAGAAAAAAACTTCTGAGCATTATAAAAAATTACAAAAGAATTTCCAAAAATGAACAATTTAAAGCTTTAAAAAACTTTAGTTGGTTTCATTAGTTACATGATTTTACATTGTACTGTAGAAATCTGCACGGGCCGAAATTTCCAACCTCGAGCCCGGCCCGGCCCGAAAGCTGAAATTTTGGCCCGAGCCCGGCCCGACCCGTCCCGGCCCGAAAGTTAAAATTTCGGCCCAAGCTCGACCCGGCCCGGAAAAAAATTAAAAATTCGGCGCAAACCTGGCCCGGGTGAATTTCTACAGAACATTGATGTTTACTCTAACGGAAGAGTTCAGACCAAAAAAACTTATCTTAGCTTTTTTTTTTTTCTTTCATGTTTATAATCTCTATTTATGCAGAAGTGCCATAGGCTGCGATAGTTACGCTTTTAATGAACCTTTGTTTGTTGTATGTAAATGTTTCAGTTATCATTAGTATTATTAACACATAAAAAAAAAATCTAAAAAATGGCATATGGTAAAAATAAATCTTTTAAGACATTGGAAAGAAAAAAATACGCTTCCTTCTAAGCAGATGTAAATGTTCAATTTTTTTTTTCTCGCGTATTGTTGTATTCTTTTTGCATGAATGAACAGTTTAAAAGAAATTTGTAGTTTTCAGTTTAAACAAAAATTCCGTCATAATCATGTTTTTTTTTTTTTTTTTTTTTTTTTTTTTTTTTTTTTTTTTTTTGTATGTGTTTAATTCTATTTTAAGACGCTTAGTGATCTATTACGATTCTTTAAAAAGAATAAATTCTAATGTTTAATTGTAGAATAATGACGACTTAAAAATATATGCCTATTAAAAAAAAAAAAAAAAAAAAAAAAAAAAAAAAAAAAAAAAAAATTGGACTAAGCCAAACTTTACTGATTTTTGAACAGACTTTTCCAAGTCGAGAAAAGGAATTTCATACGGGAAGATTCAACAGGAACTGATTATTTTGGTCCGTGAAGACTATGATGAACGAAATCAGTCTCGCTTTTGTACGGAAAAAATAAATTAGACTCGGCCCGGTCCGATACTCCAGGGAAAAAAATTAAGGCCCGAGCCCGGCCCGAAAAGATTAGTAACTAGGCCCGTACGGCCCGGCCCGAATGCCGTTAATGGAAATCGGCCCAAATCAAACCGCGGGTCGGACCGGACTCGGGCTTCGGGCCGAGGCCCAGACCGTGCAGATATCTATTGTACTGTTAGCATAATTAGAAGAACATAAAATGTAAATATTACAAAAGGACAGAAGAAAAAAGAAACCCGTTTTATTGAATGGTTTTATTTATACACTGGAATGGCAAAGATTAATAAATAACTTTTTGTATTTTAATTATAATTTATATTTTAAAAGATTTATGTTGCTTGTTGAATGCCTTGTTTTTTTATGATAAACATTGAAAGTTTATACGCTGTTAAAAATGAAGTTCGAGGTTTCACCAAGAAAATGATGAAAAGTAGGTAAAATTTAGCTGCAACCAAGATACTGGTGATAAGTTTCACCAGTTTATATGTGCTTTTTTCACAAATAGTTTTATAGTTATACACACATATAGTTTTATGTTAGTGAAATTTTGAACCATGATTCAGGATTTTTATATATCCAATTTTCTGGTGAAAGATTGAACCATGATTCAAGGCTTTTTTTAAATCCATTTTTCTTGTGAAAGGCTTAACCATGAATCAGAATTTTATTAAATCCAGTTTTCTTGTTAAAGGTTGAACCATGTTTCAGTGTTCAAATCAAATATTTTGGTGATAGGTTGAACTATGATTCGGGATTTTCTCTAATCGAATTTTCTGGTGAAAGGTTAAATCGTAATTTAATGTTTTCTCTATTCCAGTTTTCTAGGAACCAGGAATCAGGATTTTTTCTAATCCAATTATATGGTGAAATACTGAACTGTGATTCAGGTTTTTCTTTCAGTTAACTTTATGGTGAAAGGTTACACCTGATTCTAATTTGCTTTTTCTTCCCCTAATTTTGCAATGAAATGTTTAATCAAGATTTTGGTTTTCAATTTATCATTTTGTGGTGTAATAATGAACAAAATTTCAGGTTACACAAACTTATGTTGCAGTAGGAAGACATCTGAAATTTTTTAAAACTTTAATTATTGATTCTATTGTCTTTGAAATATATTTAAAAAATAAGTGTAAACCAGTTTGCTCTAATTTCACAAAATAAATGCTTTTTTTCCCACAAATATTACCATTTTGTTCGTTTCTATTTTGGAACATATCTCTGTACTCATAAATATACTAATAATCCTTTTAATGTTTTTAAGAAAGGGGCTTTTTAGCCCTTTCCAACAAAATTGAAAAATGCTTATGTATTCGGTTTGTATGTCGTCTGGTCGTTTCTCCATGCTCTAATTCCCGTAAGTATACTCGGATTTACCTGCAGTTGATAAAGCTTATTTAGGGACCAAAGGAAGTTTAGTATTGCGTATGAAGTATGTACGATTAATAATTCATTTACAGGGACACTCAAAAGAATTCGATTACACTAAGGTATAAAAATATAATCGTTTGAAGAGTATTTTAATGACATTACGCTATTTCATGTGTATAAACTGATATAAATCATTGAATTTTACTACGATCACCTTAAAACGGTGCATTCATAGCATTTTTTATTAATTTACAGGGACACGCAAGAGAAATCGGCTACAGTACTGTGAGTAATAATTGCTAGAGAATACGTTTTAAATTTTGGTATGGGCTGTTAAATTTAAATAGTTTATTGCATATTACTCTTTATACATAAATTCTATACCTCATATATAAGGCTGCACAAAAGTATTTGCATATCATTCTCCTTATTAGAAGAAATTATTGAATTGGAATTTTCAACTGAAACGTATGTGTCTCTAATATGAAATCTATTTTGGAATGCATATTGTAAATAATTAAAAATCTCTATATCATATACAGGGCTGCTAGAAAATTCGGATATTTTTCTGATTGTAGATAGGAATATAGGAGGTAGAATAGGATCGTTAAATTATTTTTTTCTTTTTTGATCCCGATATCACAAACAACACCGATTTAAAGAATAAATTTTACGGTCCCGATGAATTCGTTAAATCGGAGTCTGACTGTGTATACACATTATAGTTTATTTATATTTATATTATGATTTATTTTTCTTTACATTTTTCCAACATGGCATAAAAAAATCATATATTGTATACATTTTAAATGGAAGAAAAATAATTATTGTAAGATTTGCATTTTTATGTTTTCAATTGTCAAAAAGTGCAATTCTACTCCGAAACTTTATATCTTCCCCGGAGCTACGGAAATCAGTCCCGGAGAACGTTTGAATCCTCTGGGAGAATCGGTTTTAATTTAGGGGAAAACTTTTAGTGTTAGTATTTTATTAATAGATGGCGACACCAAAACTGATAAAGAGCGTTCTCAACTGCTCCGCTCAACAAGCGCAAAACGATTTGACACATTTACAAATTCATTTTTTAACAGAAAGATATAAAATTGGAATGCCTGACTACAGAAGCGATTTCGAATTTAACTTAATTTTCCATTTTATGATAGTTTAATTACCTATCCAGTTCTAAGCTTTTTCGATCACGTGATCACCCGTTTTTCTCCTGCTTTTGGACCGATTTTTCTGCTTTTGTCGGGAAATTGCTCAAAAACGTCAACTTTGAAGGCTTGTTATGAAAAATTTATTGTGTTGGAAAAAAAAAAAAAAAAAACAGAAAATTGAGTGCAATTAGATAGTTTCTGAATAATAACATCTGCTATTTTCATGCATTTCCGAACAAAAATAAATTAAAGCATATGTCACAAAGGTACCCTTTTTGATTTAAGAGCATCCTTAAGGCTGTTTTCAACTGCTCCGTTTACCAAGCGCAAAACGTTTTGACACATTTACAAATTAATTTTTTAACGAAAAGATATGAAATTCGATGGCCTGACTATGGAAATGATTTCAAATCGAACAGTTTTCTATTTTGTGATATTTAAATTACCTATCGAGTTATAAGCTATTTCGATCACGTGATCACCCGTTTTTCTCCAGTTTTTCGCCCGGTTTTTCTGCTTTCGTTGGGAAATGTGCTTAAAAACGTCAACTTTGAAGGCTTGTTATGAAAGATCTATTGCCTTTGTACAAAAACAGAAAATTGAGTGCAATCAGACAGTTTCTGAATAACAACACCTGCTTGTTTCATGCATTTCCAAACAACGGCCCGAATGCCGTTAATGGAAATCGGCCCAAATCAAACCGCGGGTCGGACCGGACTCGGGCTTCGGGCCGAGGCCCAGACCGTGCAGATATCTATTGTACTGTTAGCATAATTAGAAGAACATAAAATGTAAATATTACAAAAGGACAGAAGAAAAAAGAAACCCGTTTTATTGAATGGTTTTATTTATACACTGGAATGGCAAAGATTAATAAATAACTTTTTGTATTTTAATTATAATTTATATTTTAAAAGATTTATGTTGCTTGTTGAATGCCTTGTTTTTTTATGATAAACATTGAAAGTTTATACGCTGTTAAAAATGAAGTTCGAGGTTTCACCAAGAAAATGATGAAAAGTAGGTAAAATTTAGCTGCAACCAAGATACTGGTGATAAGTTTCACCAGTTTATATGTGCTTTTTTCACAAATAGTTTTATAGTTATACACACATATAGTTTTATGTTAGTGAAATTTTGAACCATGATTCAGGATTTTTATATATCCAATTTTCTGGTGAAAGATTGAACCATGATTCAAGGCTTTTTTTAAATCCATTTTTCTTGTGAAAGGCTTAACCATGAATCAGAATTTTATTAAATCCAGTTTTCTTGTTAAAGGTTGAACCATGTTTCAGTGTTCAAATCAAATATTTTGGTGATAGGTTGAACTATGATTCGGGATTTTCTCTAATCGAATTTTCTGGTGAAAGGTTAAATCGTAATTTAATGTTTTCTCTATTCCAGTTTTCTAGGAACCAGGAATCAGGATTTTTTCTAATCCAATTATATGGTGAAATACTGAACTGTGATTCAGGTTTTTCTTTCAGTTAACTTTATGGTGAAAGGTTACACCTGATTCTAATTTGCTTTTTCTTCCCCTAATTTTGCAATGAAATGTTTAATCAAGATTTTGGTTTTCAATTTATCATTTTGTGGTGTAATAATGAACAAAATTTCAGGTTACACAAACTTATGTTGCAGTAGGAAGACATCTGAAATTTTTTAAAACTTTAATTATTGATTCTATTGTCTTTGAAATATATTTAAAAAATAAGTGTAAACCAGTTTGCTCTAATTTCACAAAATAAATGCTTTTTTTCCCACAAATATTACCATTTTGTTCGTTTCTATTTTGGAACATATCTCTGTACTCATAAATATACTAATAATCCTTTTAATGTTTTTAAGAAAGGGGCTTTTTAGCCCTTTCCAACAAAATTGAAAAATGCTTATGTATTCGGTTTGTATGTCGTCTGGTCGTTTCTCCATGCTCTAATTCCCGTAAGTATACTCGGATTTACCTGCAGTTGATAAAGCTTATTTAGGGACCAAAGGAAGTTTAGTATTGCGTATGAAGTATGTACGATTAATAATTCATTTACAGGGACACTCAAAAGAATTCGATTACACTAAGGTATAAAAATATAATCGTTTGAAGAGTATTTTAATGACATTACGCTATTTCATGTGTATAAACTGATATAAATCATTGAATTTTACTACGATCACCTTAAAACGGTGCATTCATAGCATTTTTTATTAATTTACAGGGACACGCAAGAGAAATCGGCTACAGTACTGTGAGTAATAATTGCTAGAGAATACGTTTTAAATTTTGGTATGGGCTGTTAAATTTAAATAGTTTATTGCATATTACTCTTTATACATAAATTCTATACCTCATATATAAGGCTGCACAAAAGTATTTGCATATCATTCTCCTTATTAGAAGAAATTATTGAATTGGAATTTTCAACTGAAACGTATGTGTCTCTAATATGAAATCTATTTTGGAATGCATATTGTAAATAATTAAAAATCTCTATATCATATACAGGGCTGCTAGAAAATTCGGATATTTTTCTGATTGTAGATAGGAATATAGGAGGTAGAATAGGATCGTTAAATTATTTTTTTCTTTTTTGATCCCGATATCACAAACAACACCGATTTAAAGAATAAATTTTACGGTCCCGATGAATTCGTTAAATCGGAGTCTGACTGTGTATACACATTATAGTTTATTTATATTTATATTATGATTTATTTTTCTTTACATTTTTCCAACATGGCATAAAAAAATCATATATTGTATACATTTTAAATGGAAGAAAAATAATTATTGTAAGATTTGCATTTTTATGTTTTCAATTGTCAAAAAGTGCAATTCTACTCCGAAACTTTATATCTTCCCCGGAGCTACGGAAATCAGTCCCGGAGAACGTTTGAATCCTCTGGGAGAATCGGTTTTAATTTAGGGGAAAACTTTTAGTGTTAGTATTTTATTAATAGATGGCGACACCAAAACTGATAAAGAGCGTTCTCAACTGCTCCGCTCAACAAGCGCAAAACGATTTGACACATTTACAAATTCATTTTTTAACAGAAAGATATAAAATTGGAATGCCTGACTACAGAAGCGATTTCGAATTTAACTTAATTTTCCATTTTATGATAGTTTAATTACCTATCCAGTTCTAAGCTTTTTCGATCACGTGATCACCCGTTTTTCTCCTGCTTTTGGACCGATTTTTCTGCTTTTGTCGGGAAATTGCTCAAAAACGTCAACTTTGAAGGCTTGTTATGAAAAATTTATTGTGTTGGAAAAAAAAAAAAAAAAAAACAGAAAATTGAGTGCAATTAGATAGTTTCTGAATAATAACATCTGCTATTTTCATGCATTTCCGAACAAAAATAAATTAAAGCATATGTCACAAAGGTACCCTTTTTGATTTAAGAGCATCCTTAAGGCTGTTTTCAACTGCTCCGTTTACCAAGCGCAAAACGTTTTGACACATTTACAAATTAATTTTTTAACGAAAAGATATGAAATTCGATGGCCTGACTATGGAAATGATTTCAAATCGAACAGTTTTCTATTTTGTGATATTTAAATTACCTATCGAGTTATAAGCTATTTCGATCACGTGATCACCCGTTTTTCTCCAGTTTTTCGCCCGGTTTTTCTGCTTTCGTTGGGAAATGTGCTTAAAAACGTCAACTTTGAAGGCTTGTTATGAAAGATCTATTGCCTTTGTACAAAAACAGAAAATTGAGTGCAATCAGACAGTTTCTGAATAACAACACCTGCTTGTTTCATGCATTTCCAAACAAAAATAAATTAAAACTTATATCACAAAGTTGTTATTTTTTGATTTAAAAACACCCTTAATCGATGAATTATAACAGGCATTCCATGCTGACTTACTGAGTTTTAAAAAATACATTTTCTTAAATTTTAAGGATTTTTAAGAGTGAAATTTAAAATTTTCACTTGAACAAAATTTTTTTAATTTAGTTTTTTTAATGAATAAAATGGTGTCACCATGAACTGTTTAATGGTGAAAATTGAATTTCGATAGCGGTGGCATATTCATGGAGAGGTCTGATAGCACTATACTCCTCTTCGAAATTACAGAATGTCAAGTTAAGTAACGAAAGTTTAGCAAAGGGCATGTTTTAATCTTAGAAAGCGTGTTACAGTAAAACCTCCAAAGTTGACCACCTCTTTATGTTGACCACCTCTCTATGTTGACCGAAATTTATTAGTTTGAATGGTCGCAATGCATTTTCAATGGAGATTTACCTCTCTATGTTGACCACCTCCATAAGTTGTATGTTGACCACTTTTTAGTGTGTTCTACACTCTGTAACTTGACCACTTATGATATCTTAAATTTGCTTTTTCCTCGGTTTCTTCTCCATCCGGTTTTCAGGAATTTCTTTATCAGTCATTCGGCTTATCTGAGCAACATTCGACCACCTTGTCAGTCCCTTACCACACCCTCTTGTGGTGCTCCATTCATTGTTCATTTCCAGTACGATACACTTTTCGTGGACAACTGCTGGTACCACCCGGAAGTGAATAATCTCACAAATATGAATCTAAAATTTTTGCCCCCAAACACAACTTCGAAAACACAACCTTTAGATCAAGGCATTATTCAGCCCTTCAAAGTGCTCTACAGAGCTCAACTTCTGGAATGGGTGATTGGGAAAGTTCAAACCTGTGGTCCTTTTGCATTGGCATCATCAACAACTGCATCAGTAAATCCTTTGAATACTGTTCATTGGACTAATTCTACTTGGAATAAAGTTATGCAAATCACAATTTAGAACCGTTTTAAATAAGCTGTATTTGTTGCAGCTACAACATCGATGCAAGAGGATGAGCTTTCTCTATTTCCCTTGTCAGTTTTTGATGGAGTAGATTTTGAAGATTATGTTACTATGGATGATGAGTTAGCAACATCTGCTGTACCAGACCAGGAGACAATCTTTAATGAAATACTCTCTAAAACTAAATACAGCGAGGACTCTAAGGTACAAGGAACTGACGGCGAAGAAGATAATGATCCAAGTGACGACGAAATTGAAAAGTACCCAACTCTGAAGGAAGAGGATGTAAAGGTCATGATGGAGCAACTTAAAAATTTCACTAAAAAAAAAAAAAAAAAAAAAAAAAAAAAGCCCAAGCATGCATAATGGAATCGTAAACTGTGAAAGGGCTTTTTGTAGTTACTTAAAGAACTAAAAGAGGACTGAAACAAAAATTGAATTAATTTTTCAAAAATTATAAAAATGTGCTGCACCTTCAGTAAAAATAAAAATGAGTAAGTGCTAATTTTTTTCTAAATTTTTCCTTAAAAATACTAAAAAAGCTTATTAAATTTTTTCTAATATTTTACTAATGATTTTCTAAAAATTCTCTAAGTTGACCACCTCCATACATTGACCACTTAGTTACAGTCCCTTGGGTGGTCAACTTATGGAGGTTCTACTGTATTTCGCAGAAACCATGAAATTTTTCATTTCAGCTACGTTTTCATTACACAGGTGTTTACATCAGTTTTATTTTCTGCTTATTGAAATACATTTAGCAGCTAATCTTCAATAGTCCTTAGAAAAAAGAAAAAAAAAAAAAATATATATATATATAACCATAAAATAATGCTTGTTGATGGTGAAACCTGCTGAAAACAAAATTTTGCCCAGGCCATTATAACAAGTTTGATTGCATAATAGATACATTACCTACTTCTATAAAAACCTACTAAAATGTCCAAATCATGCTCTTTTACTTTTTGTTCAGTGCCAGATTTATAGCAGGGCATTCGGGGCACAGGCCCAGGGTCCCTGATTTCCAGGGGCTCCCAAATGCTGCTGTAGTTTTTTTTTTCAATTATTGTCCAAAATCAGATGTAATTTTACTATCCACAATAAAATTTTACATTTCTATTCTGCATTCAATTATGTTCATATTGTATTTTTATAACATTGCTCATTTTGTCTGAAACATCCATTTATTACTTACCCATCATACGTACTATAGGGTAAGTCTTGCAATCGTTTTGAAAATCGAAAAATTTTTTTTGACGGATTTACACGTTTTAGATAGTAGAGATTCCGAAAAACATATTTTTAGAAAAAAATTTTTGCCGTCCGTCTGTCTGTCTGTCTGTCTGTCTGTAAACGCTCTATCTCCCAAACAAATTGAGATAGAGACTTGAAATTTTGTATGTAGTTAGTATGTAAGAATGGGACGAACCCTATTTAATATCAGCAACCTCGATTATCCGGAACTATTTTTTTCGGACTCTCGAAAAATTCGTTCTGATGAAAGGTATATAAAAATTTTCGAATTTTTTTGTTCTAAGAAATGGACGTAAAAGGCAATAAAATAACACACATTTTGCATATAGAACAAAGTCAATCGGATTATTAGTTGCCGAGATATTTGTAATCATGTTTTCCATATTCTTCGATTTTTCATGACCCTGTATTTCATTCAAATTTCAATTCAGAAGTATATTTTAATTGGAAATGAGACGCTTAATCCGACGCAGTTAATTGTTAGTTAATAGAATTATTATTTTTGGAGTTATAAGGATGTTTCTTTTACGCAGTTCGGTACTACTTGAGTAGTTTGGCGTTTTATATAATTTGTCGAAATTGGTACATCAGCAGTTCTTTAATATAGCATTACTATGTATATTAACAATATTTAAATTTTGTTTAAGAATTGCAATGCATTGTATAAATAATTTCACATGTTTTATTTTCATATACATATCCATGATGGCTAAGTATTACGGTGGCCCCCAACGACTAGTTACTTTATTATAGTGAATGTTTTCTTTTAACTTTATCACTTTAAAAATACATTTTATTTTTAATTCTTGTTTAATCCCTTTTACTTACCCATCATACATAGTATAGGGTAAGTCTTGCAATCGTTTTGAAAATCGAAAAAAAAAAAATTGACGGATTTACACGTTTTTGACACTGGAGATTTAGAAAAACATATATATTTTTTAAAAAAATTTGCCGTCCGTCTGTCTGTCTGTAAACGCTCTATCTCCCGAACGAATTGAGATAGAGACTTGAAATTTTCTATGTCTTAGTATGTAAGAATGGGACGAAGCCTATTTAATATCAGTAACCTCGATTATCCGGAACTATTTTTTTCGGACTCTCGAAAAATTCGTTCTGATGAAAGGTAAATAAAAATTTTCGAAATTTTTTATTTTAAGGTGTGATCGTAAAAGGCAATAAAATAACACAAATTTTGCATAAAAAACGAAGTTAATCGAATTGTTAGTTGCCGAGATATCTGTAATCCTGTTTTCCACATTCTTTGATTTTTCATGACCCTGTATTTCATTCAAATTTCAATTCAAAGATATATTTTAATTGGTAATGAGACGCTTAATCCGAAGCAATAAACTGTTAGTTAATAAGATTATTATTTTTGGAGTTATAAGGATGTTTCTTTTTCGCAATTCAGTACTAGAGTAGTTAGGCGTGTTGTATAACTTGTCGAAAGAGATTCATCAGCAACTCATTAATACAGCATTACTATGAACAATAAAAATATAAATACACGTTTAAATTTTGTTTTGGAATTGCAATCCATTTTAAAAATAGTTTTCAAATGTATTATTTTCATATATTATATATGCATATATATGATGGGTAAGTATTACGGTGGCCCCAACGACTAGTTTTTTTTATCGTCAGACTATTTGTGTGTTGGTGAGTGTAGCTTGCAGGTTGTAGAGACTACTAATATTTTGAATAATTGTAGCTTGGTTTTGCCGAAAATTTATTATTAGTTGTTTTATACTTTATCATTCCAGATAGATAGATTTGAATAGGAAGAATTAATTAACACTACACAATTTATTGTAGTATCTACTCATTTAAATTTCAAAATTATGAAATAATTAATTAAAAATAAATTATCCATTATAATATTTAATTTTTTTCTGGGTATTTTAAAATCAACAATGATTACTTTAATAACTATCTTTTTTTTTTTTTTTCATTTCTTCTTTTTTTAGTTAATTCCCCTTTAGGTATCGGTGCAAGGGGGGCCCCCGAAAGCATCTTTTCCCAGAGCCCCCAAATTTGTAAATCGGTCCCTGTTTTTGTTGTTAAACTGTAGTTGCTTTGTTGTCTAATGTTTACGAAAAAATTATCGTGATGCCTCCTCCTCCTTGTCAGCAGAAATAAGCAGACACTGGACCACCCCCCTCCCCGCTTTACTGCTTACTTTCAAATTGGATCTCGAGAGCAAAAATGTCCCCCCCCCCCCTCAAAAAAAAAAAAAAAAAAAAAAAAAAAAAAAATCTTCAAATAAAATTAGGAACTAACTATTGTGTTGTATGCTGTAATCTAACTATGAAAATAGATTTTTTATAACTGTTCGAAATGTCGATGGACAATGGCATCCTCTCTTGTATTTACCTCAGAATCTGAACTTGGATTTATTTAAGATTTAAATTCATTCAGAGCTTATACTTCAAAAATAAAGTTCATGCTTTTTCAAAATCACGTTTTTTACTTTTTTGCACTATCGCATTTTAAGCGAAATTTGACTCAAAACGGCCAAAGGTAAAATCAAAAAGACCTTTTGATTTTACAGAAAAATGGTAGGGAAAAAGAAAAATATTTGAAAATTCCTGAATAAGAGCACTTGCCAATTTTATTCTTTTGTGATAAAAAATAAATTTAGAAATGTGTCAGGAAATAGCTTCTTTGGATTTAAAAGCAGCGTTTATATATATATATATATATTTTTACACACAAACTTCGAAGGAAATACGAAGTAAAAAATTAAATAATAACATTTCCAGATTTTTGTCCATTTCTAGGATGAGTTCAAATACTCCCATCCATCTTCTTAAAAGGCGTACATGGCAAAGCGTTAGTTTAATAATCTAAATAAAAAAAATATCAATATTGCGGTCCTTCCAGAATCGTATATGCTATTAAAAAAAAAAAAGAAAGAAAGGAAAAGAAACTCTTAAATAAGTTTGTATGGGCGAAAGCGGCTCCATTACCATAACCTTCATGTGTGCAGTGTTGAATTCAGGGGTGGCCCGGGGACGCATTCCCCCCCCCCCCTCCGGGAAAGTTGGAGATTTTGGTTCTCCGAAAGTCTATAGTGTCCCCCCCCCCCCGGAGCCACAGAAGTCCTTCCGCAGGAAAGTGTCTGAAATCAACATTTCATGTGTGAGTGCTCAACTATTTCAACTGTCATGTTCTTGATTGCAATTTATCAGGAATCATCCTTAGATTCGCGGAAATAATCGAGGTTTGTCACAAAAATATTTTTTGTATTTCATCTGTTAAAAAATTTAACAATTTCAATAGTAAATAATATTTTAAAGGAAGTTAAATATATACGAGCAGATTATCCAGAAGCATCCAAATGAGCTTTGAATCCCTTGATGGAGTTCAACACAACATACTCATGTGAATTTGCTTTTTCTACTTGGCTGTTTTTGAAAAACAAATATAGAAAAAACTGAGTGTTGAATGAAAACTATGTGTCACTGAAAGGGAATTAAGATTGAAATAAATAAGTTTTAACCCTGATATAGATGCTTTTATCGGTAAACAACAGTGCCAGAAAACGTACTGATTTTAAAGTTATGTTTTGATAGTAATTAAATGTTTTTTAATTATCTTTCTAGTTTGTGTGTTGGCGTTAATTATTATTTCACATTGAAATTACGAATTGTTGTTTTCGTTGATAATGTATCCTTCGTACGAAAATTTGCCTTTTTTGTAGAACAGGATAGCCAATATCTTTTAGATCTCACATAGCAATTTCCATTCTGATATACACCGTTATATTAAGTGGGTCGTGAATTTTTTCTTTATTTAGAGGTGGGTCACGTGCCAATAAAGTTTGGGAACTGCTGCTACATTCAATTAGCTGCTATATTCAATTATTTGCTTATTTATTAGAGTTAATTTTCCTGAGTAAAGTTTTAACGCTTCTAAGTGCTTGTTATTTCGTTTACTTGTATTGCTTTCATTTGAGTATTAAAAACTGAAACTGAAATGTTTATTTCAACACGTACAATAAATCATATGGGTCGATTTCATTTTTGCAATTTATTTATTGGGAACCCTTATTTAAATAACCCTCGAGCATCACTGAAATAACTTGAAGTTCTACGTATAACTTATTAAAAAAAATTTGTTTATATTTAAAATCAGTATGAATGCTATTTGTTTTCCCACGGCCAAACTCGATAGAATCGAGTTTGGCCGTGGTTTTCCAAAGAAACAAACTTTCTTAAACAATGAATTACACTGACATACATAACCTGGTGACGATTTGGGTGCATGCAAGACCTATAAAATAAGTCTATTTGCAGTTGCACTAGGAAAAGACGACTGGCCAATGGCACGCTGCAGATTATTTTTGACATGGCACAGATTCAGATTCTATATCAAAATATAATACAATTTTACAAAACCCATTAACTAATCTAATTATCTCTGTTCCTTTCATTTCGATTAGTTGTCATTGCCATTACAAAAATTGAAGAAAATGAAATATTCCAATTTAGTTCAATATTAGCTCACAAAGTTTTAAGAACAAGGGAGAATTAGGAGATTTATAAACCAAATGTCGATGGTAAAATTACAACGCCTTGGAATATAACTCCAAACAAAACTAAAAGCTGTAGATTCTGGTGCTTGTTATTCTGACAGTTTTCTGCGGGGCTTTCTTTTCAAAAAATAATAATTTGACAAATTCGAGTAAAAATATCTTTTCAAATGATTCGAATTCAAGTTGTATTCTCTTAAATAAATAACTATAATATACGAAGCTGATATAAATTATTTGGTATATAACGTAAGGTGAGTCAACAAAAAAGAATATTTTCAAAATACTTTTTTAAAGTATAACATCAAATATTACCCATCAATGCTAAATTTAAAAATTTTAAGAAACTTTGATTGATTATTATTTGATTCATCATTTTTTTAAATTGTTGATATGTCACAATTACGTAAAATATTTTTTTAGAAAAATTAGCTATTATATGTGAAAAGGTTTACGAAGGTTCTAGAGTCGAGAAAACTAAAAAAGCAAAAACTGAGAATAAAAACAAGGTTTTTGTTTGATTTCCGAAGGGATTATTTTTTTTTTTCTGAATTGGGAAAATTAAAATTTTATTTATTAAAAAAATGTATGCCAAATTTTAGAAAAGCTGTTTTTTAAGACTTTTCTTTGTGTATTTTTTCATGGTTAGTGCTTAAGTGAAATTTTTAACATGGAAAATCTGATCTGTAAGTAAGGATTTATTTAAGAATACATTCAGTCCTTTAAACGACACCACCACAAGTTTTTCACGTTAAAATGAATGACTCTTTACAGAATTCCTCTTGTTTTAATTTTTTTAAATCTCCGAACTGAATCTTACACAAATGCAATGATTTAAAACCTGTCGCTTAATATATGAAATCAATCAACACTTAGTCTATCATTTAGCTTTATATAGCTATGAAAGACATTTTTAAAAATGTCTAAATAAGAACTCAAATACTACATTAACAATTTCTATTTCACAAAATTCTCAAAAAAAATTTTAAGTATTTATACCCGTTCTGTATGTGCGTAACGCGATAACTCATGATAAAAATATCAAATTCACATAAAATTTTTTAGATATATGTATATTCTGATAAGGCGCTTCCCTGATTAGTTTTTGGAGTTTATTCAAAATGTATAACAGGGGGAACGGGGGCTAATGCCCCTCCCCTTAATTTACATAAATGGGTTTTCATACATAATTATCAGTTTCGTTCAAAATTTAGATATAGGATCATTTTGATGAGGCACTTCCGTGATTAGTATTAAGTGTTCATTGGATAAGTACCGTAATTTATGGAAGAAACGCCGCACCCGGTGTAATCGCCGCACCCTCAAATATTGACATCATTTTGAAAAAAATCGGCGTAATCGCCGCACCCGTCGTAAACGCCGCAGTCAAAAGGAATTATTTTGCCTTATTTAGGAGGCGTTAACATACCTAAAATATCGCATAAATACGGCAGAAAACTGAATTATTAGACTAATTAAATTATTAAAATAACTAATTGTCAAAAAAAAATATGTAGGAATAAAATATTTATATTACAGAACCAATTTTCCGGAACTTTCGGATCCGGAATTTTTTCCTGAAATTTTTTTGATAAGTGGATTTTTTTTCACTTTAAATACATACTGTAAAATCTTGAAAACACTGCTCCCATTTTGAACAATTTTCATTTTTCGAAATGTATATCAGTTTGTAAGCCCGCCACCAAAAATATTTTCTCTTTTAACAATAATAAAAAAGAAAAAAAAATCCAAGCACAATTCCTTTCTGCGTAACTAAACGTATCTATGGAGAGCAGATGATCGTAAGGCCCAAACACATTTGACCACTTCTTGGAGTTCGGTGTCGGTTCGTTTGTTGTGGTGATACGGTGTTTTTTATCTTAATGAATTTTGCAGGAAAGGAATAGTTGTCCGGCAAAAGTAAAATTTTTCCGTCGAGTGGATTGTTTATCTCTTGATTCTTTTGTTCGCTCCTTTCCGTTTTATTATGAAGAAACCGCAAATTGATCCTATACAAGACATTCACCACTTTTTTCCAGGAATTCAGTTGAAGGAAAGAGTATTGCAATCTGAACTCATCTTTATTCCGATAATGTTGACTTTCGAGAAACCTCAGACCACTTGTTTTTCTTTAGAGTTATTTTGTACTGGACCTTTTTGCAGGGTGCTGTAACTTTTGAATAACTTATTATATTTTAATAAAAATTTATTACACAGCCTAATTTACTATTATTGCAACGTGCTGAAAATTTGAACGAAATCGGTAAATTATCAGAGAAGATATCGATTTTTTTTAATAATAAGAAAGAAAACACGTGTTGCTTATCGTTTCTTTCTGTTTTCTTTTTCGTTTGTTTGCAGATCATTAATTTCTTTTTCCACACTAAAACATCGCGGTTTTGATGGCACATTCACGGGGTCCTTTTAAATATAAAAAGAATAGAATTCAAATAATTTCTCATTTTTTCCTTTATTGGAATTTTTTTTTAACTTTTTGGAACATTTTTTCCCCAAACGTTTATGAAATATGTCTTAAAGTGTACCAATAAATATGGGTTATCGGTTGTCATAAGAACGGAAATTACAAAATCTCGCACTTATGGTTGGATAATACAGAGCCGTGCGAAAGGGGGGGGGGGGGGGCAAGTGGGCGATCCCCCCGGACGCAAAAATTAAAGGGGCGCCAAATTTACACCAACAACGTCATTTTCGAGGGTTTAGCATCAAGTTGGGAGGAAAGGGGGCGTCAAATTGAAATTTTGCCCTGGGAGCAGTTTTTTCTTCGTATGCCCCCGGCGAAGGGGGGGGGGGGCGTCCCGGGCGCGGAAATTTAAGGGGCGCTAAATTTATACCACCAACGTCTTTTTTTGCCTATTGCAAGAAAAAATTGGGAGAAGGGGGCGCCAAGTTCTAACTTTGCCCTGGGCACAATTTTTTCTTCGCACGCCCCTGGATAAATAATAAAAAAATTTTTAAAAATATGCAAGTCATCATAAGAATGAGAACTGGAAAATCTTGCATTAACAGGGGATCGAAAATATCGGATGGAAAATACTGTAGTTTTCGTGACTGAACTAAAATATACCAACAAAAGAGACATTTAAATATTGAAATTCAGAAAAACTGTCTTTCCAATACTTAGTTTCTACAATGAAGTGCAATAAAAGCAAGCATCTATTGTCCCTTCCTGCTTACTCCTGTCACCGTATTTCTTGGAAAAGGGTGACTCATGATGTATTGCATTTGTTGATTTACGATCGGTAACATCGCGATCACGGAAAAAAAAAGGAAGGAAAAAAAAGTGATTTTTTTCTTTTGAAACACTGAATAATTTGCTCAAAATTTTCGTAAACGCCGCCCTGGTGTAAACGCCGCATGTATGAAAATTTCAACTTTTAAACTCGTAAACGCCGCGGCGTTTATTCCATAAATTACGGTATATAGAGGGGGAACGGGGGGTTCATACCCCTCCCCTTAATTATTATAAATGGGTTTTTCATGCAGAATTGTCAGTTTTTGTTCAAAAATTTTTACATGATAAATCATATCCCTGATTAATTTAAGGGGTTCAATGATTAAGCATAAAACAGGGAAATGGATGGAGCTGCCCGCCCCCTTAATTTGTTTTTCGAACGGAATTAACCCTTGAAAATATAAGGCTGTAATATACGATTAATATGCGTAGCCTGTAAGCTCAATGTCATCAGTTTAACTGGGCAATATATATATATATATATATATATATATATTTATTTATTTATTTATTTAATAACATACAGTTGAAATTGACTCTTTTCTTCCTTTTTTTTAAATATAGATTCTTAGAATTGTCTAACTGGAATTTTGAAAAATATGAATCCTTGCAAACAGCTGTGTAGTAGTAAGAAATCAACAGTTTTTTTCTGCAGAGAGGGGTTATATGCTAGAGAGTATGCATTGTAGTTTTACTTGGGAAAGAGTTTTTAAGAAGTCCAGAATATATGCTACATATATAAAATATCTTCCACTATACATCTGCATACAAATAAATTTTGCAAGATAAGCAATTTTCTGTGACAACTTAAATTCAAAACAATTTTTGAAGAAATGCAAAAATCCATTAATTCATTTTTTTTAAAATTAGCTTTATATTGGGCTAATTGGAAAGCTATATCAAAATTAAATACGCAGGTAATGAGAATTGTAATTTTAGGGGGTGGGAAGAGGTGTAATTTTGTAAAACATTACCATTCAAAACAATGGGAGATTTGAAAATTATAATAATGTCAAAACTACTATAAACGTTTTTTTTTTTTTTTTTTTTTTTTTTTTTTTCTCCCCCATTTATTTGTAAGCTTGAAACCAATACTATGTAGGTCGGATGCAGTTTAAAATTGCTTTCAAATTGCAGTGATATTGGTTGAAACTTATAAGAATTTTTATTATTTTTTTTTAATCAGCTCTACAGGTAATTAAACAAATGTGACAGAAAAATCATTTCAACAGGCATGTAATACATTACAAACAATTATGTTAAATTAGAAATAAAAACCTTCTGTGAAAATTTTAAGACTGAACTGTTGGAGACCTATAAACTCATGTAAAGATATATATATATGTATGTATATGTGATGTGTCACCAATGTTAATTTCCTCATAAAAGCATGTTGTTTTCATCGAATTTGCTTTTAAGATAGTGCAGCTAATAAAGTAGGTAATTTTCAAAATTATTTAAGGGTGTATTCGAAAAAATGATTTTCCACTTTCAACAGCTGGAAATTTTCAGATACAATTTTGGACACATTTTTAAAAGTAGAAGCATGAAACTTGCTGAGGGGATTTTTGAAGTGACGTACAAGGTGCCGTGTGATGTAATTTTTCGCTGATATAATTAGAATTTGATTTATAAGTAATTATTTTCTCAGCGTGACCCTTTTTTTTTCGTTCGCAGACCTCCGCTTCGGAAAATTTGGTCCAAAACGCCGTTTTTGACAGCATTTTTTGCAAGATTTTCTGCATTTATCAAGGAATTGATAATCACGGCACCTTGTACGGTTTCTAAATAAGAGAATTCGAAAGTTTGGTGCATTTGATAGCAAAAATGAATCTAAAAATAAATCTGAAAAAAAGGCAGTTTGGATCGGAATACACCCTTAACACTTCATAATAAACATAAAAACAGAAGTTTTTTTAGAATATTCACTTATTTAGAAACCTTTTTTGTGTGTGTGTGGTGCAAATTTAGGTTACTGATAATTAAATTGATATTTTAGAGGGCTGCTAATTTTAAATTAATGTTTTTGAACCCAAATTACTAATTACATTAAATAGGGTACATGCTCATTTTCCAAGAAAAAATCCACTGAGAATCCCCTGATGTATTTTCTGGGGTATATAATTTTTTCAAATGCCAAAAATTAATGATATTTTTTAAACCAGTATCATGGTTTCTTCTCAAAATAAAATAAAATAAAAACAAGGTATAAAATTAAAATACATCACCTACATAAAAATATCAAAATAGTTAAAAACATTAAGTAATATAAAATAGAGATGAAGTCTGTATGCCATGTTGGGCAGCCTTTAAAAAATTGATAGTTTGCTTTCAAGAATTTAATTTCTGCTTTATGATTTTATTAACTTTTAGAAAAGCACTATGAATAATATGAAGTCTACAAGTGCCAATATAAATTTAAAAGTGTCCATTACTTTTCTTAAGTTACTCTTGAACTAATGTCAAACCTTATGGTGATAGAAGGTGTGTCTAGAGACTGAATGGATGTTAACAGATGATGCATCAAAGCATGCGAACAGCAAAAATTACATTTTTAATTTCCTAGAATAGCCAATCATTTTGCCAGGTTTCCCCAAGTTTGAGAATTTTTTTATATTGTAGATTTATTTTACAACGTAAATAAAATTCACCCCCTGAGTTTCCTCTGATTTTTACAACCTAAGATCCCCCCCCCCCCCCTCCCTGAATCACATAATCCCCTGATGAGTATGAACTCTGCTAAAGTGCCAATTTTAAAAGCATAATTTTTTTTTTCCCATAGTGTCATTTTGACCCTGAAAAAGCAATGAATGAATATTTGCAATATTATTTTGCAATATTATCAAATCTCAATAAGTTTTTTTTTTTTTTTTTTTTTTTTTTTTAAGGTGTTGTAGTAGACTTTCCGAAATCCACACAGCTTAGGACCAAAAGTTGTGCAGATTCTAGAATTTTGTGGATTTCTGCTCATTGTTTTATTTACTTTTTTTAAACAACAATTTGAACGCTATAAATTATAATGAATGTTTGAAATATAGTAAATATTAAAATAAGTCAGTAAAGTAATCAACAGATATGATAAAAAGTAAGACAATTTAAAAAATGATTAAATTAGAAAAAATAAAGGTAGTAAATAAAAGTAAATAATTAAAAATGTATAAATAAATGTGCATAATAAAAATGAGATAAATTTTCCTTGAATTATTCAATAAAACTTTCCTCATAAAGCTAACCTATTAATTTAGATTAAAATCAGAAAGTAAGGAAGTTTTATTTCAGATTTAGTCATTCTTAATATCCATAAAAGTTTGATTAATGCACAAATATATTTTATAAAAAGATTTGTGATAACCAGTAATATCAGAAATATTTATAATTTTTTTTTTCAATTAATAAATTCACATTTCCTGCATAAAAAACTATTACAGGGTTCATACTATCTTTCTGTGATAAAATTCAAGCACCTAACCCAAATTTCAAGCATCTTTCCAGAAATGAAAATTTTAGTGTTTTAAAATACTATATTACAAAAGTATCAAGAGAAAAAAAAATCATTTTTACATATTTTCAGGCGAATGCTAAACATAACATACAGTAGCAAAGTCTTAAATGTTAATTTTAGTTAAAATTAGAAAAGCTCTGAAAAATAAAGAAAATCTTTTTGCATTCTACTTTGAATATTATTTGTGTTGTGCCGTCAGGGCCGTAGCTAGAAGTGAAGGGTAGGGGGGGGGGGTCACAATTTTTCTTTCTCTCTCTCTCTCTCTCTGACACAGAAAAATAAATTAATGCATATTCATATTGTAGGTACTATGTTTCTTATTAAATTGTTGTAATAACTTCATTCTATGCTAAGAAAAGTATATGATGATGAAAATTTTGAGTGTATAACTGGTGCAAAATTAAACATCATATTATCTCCATATGTGCAAATAGGATGAGCTAGTATTGAAACACTTATTTAGATACAGTTTAATAATTCTGCAAAATTATGAAAGAATCGCAAAACTAAATTAGATTTTTAAACAGAATTTCATTGGAATTTTCGGGACAGAAATTCAATTATTGACCTTGGAATCTATTCCATGAGGGCTTAAAATATTTTAGGAGGGGGGGGGGGCTGAGCTGCCCATAGCGCCCCGTTAGCTACGGCCCTGTGTGCCGCTCCCAAATTAAGAAGGGACTACACTAACACGTGGTAGAATAAAATACATTCTACCGAACTTAACATAAATAATTAAAACTTTAAAATAAACATTCAATATATGGCTTGAATAGTTTTACTCATGAAAATTTTCTTGAAAACTATTTCAGAACAAATATTTTTGCCTGATTAATTAATCTTTTTCAACACTTGGAATTTTAATTTTGAACATCTGAATAAGAAAAATTAAGCACCTATAAAAACAAATAACAAAAATCAAGCACCTTCATTAAAATTTAAATAAATTTAAGCACTTTCAAGAACCTTTTTTCTCTCCTAAAAATTCAAGGACTTTCAAGCACAGTATGAACCCTGCTATTAGCATAATCATATTATTGAGAATTACATATAAAAATAAATACACAATGATATAAAACTAAAAACATTCTGTAACTTTGATCCTACATCTGAAATAAAAGTTTCCTGGTTTACATATGTGATGATCTGTGTATTTTGGGCATTTGTGGATTTAAGGGAGTCTACTGCATTGATTTTTAAAGATACTTTTGATATTTTAAGCCAAGGCACTCTTTTCAAGCAGGGCTGTGGAGTTGAAGGTGAAAATAGTCGATTCTGACTCGAGAAATTTTAATGTCTTCGGGTCCGACTCTGGGCTTGCCAGTGTTGCAGTTCGTTAAAATTATGAGGGAACACAAGAGAAATAAGGCAAAATTTTCAATATTTTGGTATTAATTCGGTTCTTAAAACTTTGAAAGAAAAAAAAAGAATATTTTCCATTTTAATAATTTTTCAATTTCGTGTCCCACAAAACCGAAAAATCCATTTGTTGAAATCTAAAGAAGAAATCAAAACAGAAATTTCACTATTTCGGATAGATTTAAATAAATTTTGTCTTTACAACTAACTTAATTACTTAATCTTTACAATTTTGATTTTAATTCGTGACCTCCAGAGCAGAAATTTTTTTATAGAAAAAAAAGAAGGAAATTTTACTAGTTTTGATGTAATTTGGGATTTACTAGAGTTTTTAATTAAAAATGGTTTTTTATCAACCATGTATGCCAGGCAGTGTACAAGAAATCTTTAACTTGGGTAGCCCAATATAATCCGAAAATAACAATGATAATTATTTTAATGTATTTAAAATGTGTCTGGTTGAATTTCATTCCAAACTGTTTAACAACAACATAAAAAAAAAAAAAAGCTGGCGCCATAGTTAGCTTGTTTTTTAGTGACTCTACTCTTGACCCTTTTGTTCAAAAATGGGGCCCAACTCCAACTGTAACTCCACAACTCTCCAGCCCTGTTTTCATGAAATGACAAATAGTTTTTCAGTATGTAAAATAATAATAATAAAAGAAACAAAAAAATAAAGGTACCTTTTCCTATTAATATTTTACCGAACTGCTGTATTTTTAAACAAACATCAAGCATAGTGCTGGACTTTTCTGAAATTGTCTGGAGAAAGGCAAACTCTGTCTCTATATATTGTAGGTAAATTTCGTATGAATTACTACCTATTGCGATCAGTGGCGTCAACTTATATGGGCCCATGGGGTCCGAGCCCACCCAATAATTTGATATCTCTATTCACCCATTATTAATTGAGCCCACCCAATATTCGTGTATTTTTCCAAAAAAATTTTGAGCCCACCCAATATTTTTCAAAAGTTGGCACCACAGATTGTTATCGCTCCCGTGTGGAATTTCTGAAAACTTTTTGAAAATCTACACCGATCATGTCTCCTAGACCCCAAAACTACCATTAACAAAAATCTTTATCTATGTATCTATCAGTCTATATCACTTTTTATGCACATGATAACTTCTTTAATTTTGCTCAGATCTCCAGCTCTTCCAAACTGTTACTTAAAATGAAGGGGCATAAAATCTCGGTCAAGTTCTTTAAAGGACAAAATCAGATTGGAGGGGGAGGGGGAGAAATAGAGAAAGTTTTTGTAAAAAAAAAAAAAAAAAAAAAAAAAAAAAGACCAGAACTTTTTTATTAAAATAGATATCGAATAAGTTTAAAGTGACACAATCATTAGTTTTTTAAATGTAAAAAAAAAATTAATTAAAGAAGAAGAAAAGAATATCTGATTTACATGCATAATAGATGCAGCAATAATGATTAAAAAAAAAAAAAACATATATGTTTGTTTTCTTTTGCTTTCACTACATATTTTTGGAAAATATAAAAAAGTACTATATAACAAAATTCTAATTTAAAAATTACAACGACAATTTGGAAAATATTTTCATAGACTCAAATTTTAAAGACTTGTAAATAAATTCTATATTATAATTAATAATAATAATAAACATCATTTTTAGGATGATCATAACAAGTCATATTACGTACACCATGCATTAAACATTAATATTCCTAGACCAATGATAAAAAAAAATGTAGTTTATAGATATAAAACTTTAACTATTAAAAATGTGCATTTTTATTGGATGGAGTTAATCAGAAGGACTTCTGAGCACCTCATATTATGTACAACATGGATTAAACATAAATATTCCGGAATCAATAAGAAACAAATTTTAAAACTTCTAAACATCGCACATTTTTAATTTTTACACCGTTTCCGTTACGTAAATAAAAAAATGCACTTTAAATAAAATTTGTTTGAAATCTTTATCACAATTTGTTTTTGAATTATTATTTATTTTAAGTTTTTATTATTATTATTATTATTTTGTCATTGTGGCAACAGAAATATTCCATTTTTGGAAATTAAACATGGACCAATCAGAAAACAAACAAAATAAAAAACAGAAGTGTTCCATTTTTGGACATTAAACATGGACCAATCAGAAAACGAATAAAATAAAAATCGGAATTCAATTAAGAAAAAGATTCAAATATACTTAAAATTTACAGTTTTCTGCAGATGACAATAACTATTTTCCAAATAGTTAATGAAGGTATTTCTATTAATATTTTACTGAACTGCTGTATTTTTAAACAAAGTGGCAAGCATAGTGCAGCACTTTTTTGAAATAATCTGGAAAAAGGTAAACTCTGTCTCTAGGTGTACATTTGTATATTATTTTATTAAAAAGAATAACAGTAGGCAAATATTATTTCAAAATTCTTTATTAAAAATAATGTATATAAAGTTGTAAATTGCAAAGCTACTACTGACATATCTGTCAAAGACAATATACAGCATGAGTATAAAATATAGGGAATGAATATTTAAACCACTTTGATAGGAATGAGATGGATAATATCAAATTGTATAAAGCTATAAAAAAACTTTTTTGTGTAACAGAAATACTGATTTCCTTTACATGTATAAGAAAAATGCTTTCAAAATGATTACACATATAAAAAAATATTTGGAAGACGTAAATACAGATATGGCTCCACAGTAAAAACTATGACAAAGAGTAAAGACTTATAAAAATAACTGTCTTGATTAAAAACTGTGCACTTACTTTGAGCATTTTTTTACTGTCTTCAATGTTTTAAATGTATATACAAAATTGAAGAAAATTTTAGAAAATGTGAAATAAATTTAAAATTTTCAGAAAATATTTGTTACCAAAAGGCAATACTTTTTTCAATACTCAAATAAATAAATTTTAAATTGAATTTTTATGATACAGCTAAAAATTTACATTCTGTACATTATCTGCTATACCTGTGCAATCTACTACAAATGAAAGTCAAATGTACAACAGAAATTATTGCAAGATATGTACACAAGATATATATACCAATGTTGACCTGGCTTGGACCAGATGCCATATACATATGTCTAACTATTTTAACAGGCATAGCATAGATTTTATATAATATATTAAGCTATGTACAAATTTTCTATAAAATCTAATAAATGCTACAAAGTTAACTGTACAAATTCGGCAGTATCCCACTGCATTAGAAAAAAAGATTTTCATTTTTTCAAAGAAAGAGGCGGGGCTGAAGCCTAACTCTGAATATCTTGGCGTATAAAACTATACTATTAAAAATAAATAGTTAAAAGATTCTACTCTTTTAATTAAAGTACTAACTGAATGATTAAGTTTACTACTTTAATATTAGATCAGATCAAATTGTAAAATAGAAAATTATTCTAGTATAGGAATTTTATTGGCTATTGCAAATGGCTGTTAAAGTTTCCTTTTTTCTAACAAACAGTAAGATAATTTATAATTTATTACGGAAAAATGCATGCTTTCTACAAGCAAATCGAAAATCTTCATTTTACAATAAAACATTAAAAATATTTTTAAGATCCTCATTTCTTTATTTTTACTTGATAATAAAACATTAAAATTATTTTTAAAATCCTTCTTTTGTAATAAAAAAATCCTTTCCTTTCATCTTTACTCTATAATAAAATAGTTTCTTTATCATGCTCCTTTAAAAAAACAATTTCATGACAATATTAATGTAACAAAATTTTAGAAAATGTATAATTGAAACACTTTTTTTCTAAAATATAGTCATGAATAGGGTTAAATGAATGGATAGGAAACCTTGTAATAGTATGATAAAATAACAATTTAAATGGATTTTATTTCAATTTTTAAAAAATGCATAAATTATATTAAAAGAATTTTATATTTCTCTCCATTATTGTATCATAGAACTGCCAGAATATGAAGAAAGAGAGAGAGAAACAAAAATGCTACAACAAGAAAACAAAAATTCTTTCAAATAACAGCTGCAATGGGAAGCAACATTCAAACATAAAAATGAAATGATTTGCATCTTTCATTATTTAAAAAATAAAATAGTCTAACAACATTTATACAAAGAAACAGATGGATGAACACAGAGTAAAATAAATACATGGCATTTTACAATCTCACTGCATGGTACTCACACAGACAGTTCAACTATATGAAATACTATTCAATGTCTATAATACACGTAATGAAGTTTGGAGATTCACAGTTTGTAAAATTTTACATTAAAAAATGCAAATACACTTTATAAATCAGAACCTCATGAAAATGATGATGTATGAAGTGACTTTAATCTGTACAGATGCACCAAACAGAAATGCAGTTAATTAAAGTCACACTCTAAAATGAGCAGTTTTTAAAAAATGACTAAAATTTTATATGAAAATTAAAAGAGGTTATTTTCAAATAAAAACAGCCTCTGGATTTAGGTGTGACTGTTGCACTTGAGTCTGAGATTTTTGTTGATCACTAACAGTCATATTGGGATGCATGTTTGCAGTAGGTCCCATCGGGCTTGAAATACCCTCAGACCAATCTGACTGGGCTGAATGCGGTGAAGAGCTTGACCACTGACCAGGAGATTCTGGTGAAGGAGTTAAGTAGGTCTCTGGACCTAAAAGATAAGGCTGTGGAGTAGCCTCAGCTTGGCTATGCTGAGACGGTGGGGTAGGATAATGATATGGTTGGGAATAAGACACTTGCATATTTTGAACAGAATTTTTGGGAGCTGTGAGCATGTGATGCAAATCAGTCATTGGAGGATAGTCATATGTATTGTTTGAACTGGGATGAGATTGCATTTGAGCAGCTTTCTGCTGATGAGCTGCCCTCATGGCTGCCATGTGTGTTGGTGATGTTGGCAGAGACGGCCTGCTCTGCTTCGAATGCGATGACATAGTGTAGGAGTGTGAGGTAGGTACAGCAAGATTCTGAGGCATACTGCTTGGCATGGAATTTTGCCTTGGATGGTTAGGCTTCATATTTTGTTGCTGAGAGTTCTGGTTGCCCATCATACCATTAGGAAAATTTCCTAGTCCCATGCTAAGGGCATCCATTCCCATTACTCCGTATATGTGTGTAACAGCATTAATACAGTCCTCATAAGATGGAGGTTGCTTATTGTTCATGGTACAGTTATCTATGCTCATCAAATTAGGATGAGACATGCCATTATACAAGGGTTCTAATGGAGGTGGTGTTCCTTCCAAATAACTCGTCGTACGAGGTGACTCCAGAGAATTAACAGGTGATAAGGTTACAGAACCATCAATACCTTGCATCAGCATGGGTGGAGGTTCCTTTCTCTTCTTCACAGAAGCTTTGCGACGAATACTAGGGTCAGGGCCATTATCCCCTTCTTTCAGTGGTAGACCAGCTATTGTGTTGAGTTTCGGCCTCTTCTTTGGCTTAGTTTTAACAGATCCAATCATGCCATTACTAGACATAAGTCCAGGTGAACCCATAGGACCATTATTCGTAGGCACATTCATTTGTGGACTTGGAGGCACATATTCATCTAGAAGTTGTACAATGTCCAAATGCCTTCTTTCATTAGCTACATCTCTGGGTAACCTATCCATATGATCTGTTATGTCTCTATTAGCAAAATGTTCTAATAGTATTTTAGCAGCTTGAAAACTTCCTTCTCTAGCAGCCAAAAACAGGGGTGTTTCTTCTTTCACATCTTGAGCATCTCTGTTAGCACCATGAGTCAATAGTACTTGAACAGCTTCAACATTATTTACAGCGGCAGCCCAGTGTAGTGCTGTTTTACCTGAAAGATAAGAGAATATGAAAAAATTAAGTTTCTGTATTCAAATTTATAATATTTGTCAAATTTAAGATTTCAAAAAATAATTAATATCAAAAGTATATTTAGAATATCACTTTACTGAATTGATAAGAAATATTTTCTTACCGTGATCATCAGCAGCATTAATGTCAGCATCAGCATTAATAAGTATTTCAACCATTCCTTCAATAGCAAGTCTTGCAGCCAGAACAAGTGGTGTGGTACCGTCATGCATCCTTGCATTTAAATTTGTCGCTCGATTCCTCAATAAAATCTGCAAAACATAATTTAAAATTTAATGTCAAAATAACATCAAAGTCCTGTCAAAGTACTATTATAATGAATTTATTTGATGCAAAAATAATGAAAATAAAGTTTATTTAAGAAGTTTTCAATGAATAAAGTTTTTGGGCAATAAAGTTACATTACTGTTTTAAAGAATGAAATTGCTGTTTTAAAGGTACAGTAATATCTTTCTAAAGCAGATTATGTACAAAACAGAAATTTTGTTTAATGCAGAAAGATTTTCAAGTCCTAATGAATTCTTAGGAATATTAAACATTTGTCTAAATCAAAAACTTTTTTGTCCACTAGGTATTGTTACTAGGTATTACTGTATTATTAAAAGTCAAGTTTGTTGTATTATTGAAAGCTATTTTTAGACTACACTTAAATTAATTCAGAATCAAAGATAAATGCTGTTGAATACTGAATACATTTTTAAGTTGTATTTTATTATTTCTTTATATGTATGTATATATTGTGAGATTATATGAACATTTAAAAAAATTGAACAATGTGTTTAAGTACTGTAACATATACTTAAAAAAACAACTATTTCTATAACTAGCTTAACTATTTATTAGGGTAAAATTACCTGGAATACACCCTGTGCATCAGCAGCCACAGCAGCATGCAAAGGTGTTCGTCCAGTATTATCTTGGGCATTGGCATCAGCACCAGCATCTAATAGTCTTTTAGCAGCATCAGCTCGAGCATAGCGAGCAGCCAAATGAAGAGAGGATTCACCTAAAAGTTTCAAAATAATCATAAATTTCACATTTAAGTAAGTCAAAGAAATTTCATAAAGAGTTTTAAATTAGAAACATAATTGCATATATTTTTTTACAACATACCAGTTCGATCTGTTGTCATGTTAATCTTAGCACCTTGCATAAGAAGATCTTGAATCATGCTAGCAGAACCATCATCATCATCTACTTCATCATTCATGTCAAATCCTCCACTTCTGAATGATGCCAACATCAAAGGAGTTAAACCACCTTTAAAGAAGAATGAAGAAAGCCATTAAATAAATTTTCAGTCAATATAAACTCAGATGCATATACATACACACACACAAGATAAGGCAAGATAAAGCTGTGGCAACAAGCAAAAATATAAGAAATTAGACCATTACATTGTTCCTAAATTTGATAAATATATCCAATGTTGCAAAGAAATAAGGATTATAAATAAAGGCCAACATTAGCACTAGCCACCCGCCATAGAATGTGACAATTAAATGATAAAAATGGCTATTAAAAGTTTTTCTATCAATGGTCACTATACTAGAAGCAAAATTTTCTTTCCTTCTACTTTTAGGGATTCTACTTTTTCTAATTCTGTTCTAGTATGTTTAAATTAACATAATTTATTTGGACTATTACATTTTAAATTCATACTAATAGAAATTTTAATAAAAGTTTAATGTTTGGTACTTTTAAAAGAAAACTAGTACCACTGGCTGCTAATGAAATTTCCCCACTTTAATCCTTTTGTTAAAAGGCAAGAAAATATCACGTCAAAATAATTTTGATAGAAAATTTAAATTATAAATGTTTTTTACAAACCTTTCATGAAATTTTATTATAAAGACAGATACTGATTTTTTAAACTACAATAGTTATTAAATTGCTAAGAGAGAGTATGGCAGTGATCTTCACTAATCATGAAATCCTATGTTAATGAATGCAGAAATTTACACACAAGGTTACTCATTATCAAAAACAAATTCAAAATTTGACATTCAGATCACTATTTTGACCCAATATCAATGAATAGCATTTTCAAAATTCATGCTACAAAAATTTAAATACCTTTTTTACTTTTATTTTTTTTAAGTAAAATTTTCGCTTAGAAAAAATAATAATAGTCTTTTAGTATTTAAAATTTATCGAGACAAAATATGACATGATGTAGCAGTTCTAAACTTTATATTATAGATGAATAAAAATTTTAATTTTCCCATTAATCTATATATATAATATTGCAATTAGTTGTAAAAGAAAGACCTGTTTAGCAAGAGAATGTTTTGCTTTCATGAATGATTCATTAATATATCGATTAAAGAAAATGCATATAAATTATAACAACTTAACTCATTGGATGAAAACAGCAACAATTTTAGAACATTTTTTGAAAAGAAGATAGATATATACCTGGGCCACGAACATCCACATCAACACTGTTTGGATCCATGTCGTTATCACCTTGGGGTGGTGTTAAGGCCAAAATGTCAGGATTTCTTATGTCAGCTGCATCCAAATGTTGTTGAGTCCAAGGTCTTGGATCGTTGTCATCATAATCATCAGTTGTCATCACAGTATGTGTATCACCATAGCTTGGATTAGGTGACCTGTCATTTTTCATTCGTTTCAGAGGTGGATGGTCCATATCATCATCACTCCATTGACTACCTTCAGGTGGTACAGCACCATTGTCCATGACTTCCAGTTGGTTGATGGAACATTGCTTTTGAAGGTTTCTGTGTGTGAACAAAAAAAATATATTTTTTTAAAATTCAATGTTATTTTATAGCTAAAATTAAAATAATATTTGATTTCAAATAATTTTTATGAAATAAATGCCAAGTCAACGCTGGTGCTTAGGAGTACTTACAGCGAGTCAAATAAATGCCACTTCTGTAGCAAAATAATATAGGGCCAATACTAAACAAAAAATGTCGGCAGAATTCCCTAAGCAAATCTCAAAAAACTTGCTGCCTTTTCCTGAGTAAATCTTAAAAAATTTCCTAACCAAATGGGATTGTAACAAAATTTGTTGCTTATTTTCACAGCCTTTTGTCAAAACTACCGATTTGTTTTTGTTTTTTTCCTTCTGTGATCATTTTTCAAATTTCTAGATTTTTTTGCGATTTTTTTTTTCCTGAAACTATTTGATGAATTTTGCGTCATTTTTCCCTTTTTTCTCAGAGACTTTTCTATGACTCTTCAGAAAATATTTGAAAATTTCCTGACTTTTCTTAATATTTTGGAATTTTCCTGACTACTTTGAAATTCCCTAATTTTCTCTGGTTTTTCATGAAGCTGAGAAGCTTGCAATATATTTTATATTAATTTTATTTTTGAAAATATGGAGTAGGTTTGTAATTTCCCTGCCAATATTTCATGACTTAGGTATTCTATCGCAAATTTTCCCAATGTGAAACCAATTAAAAAATATTGATTTTTCAGAGAAATATTATCAAATGAAAGCAACATTGATGTTATAATATCTCTTTCACCATCCAAGAGTTTTCTTCTAGCATTTTTATAAGAATGCTAGTAAATTCCAGGATATATGAATGTTTTTTTTTATCTCACTTTGATGCTACAGTATCTTTAATACTACTTCTTTCTATACATGGTTTAAAATAGAATTCTGTATAAATTATTTGTCTACAAACATTTTAACAAGATTTCTAAAAATGGTAAAATTCAGGCTAACCAGTTAAAGGGTTCAGCTCCAATACAACCCATATTAATTGCTACTGCTGTCTTCTATTAGAAGTCTATTATATTTAAAACCCAATAAGAATTTCTGTTAAATGAACATGATTATATATTTTTTAAATTATTATTTATTTATTTAACATAATTTAGAAGAGTTGTTTAATATTCATTATGACAAATTTATTCCATATTAATATATGCTTATATACACTTATTTTTAAAAAAAAGTATACATAAAAGAAAAATAAATAAAAATTAAAACTTTACCTCATTTCCTGACCATCAGGTCCACGTCTCCTGGATCTTCTCCTCTGCCCACTGTTGTTCCTTAAGAATCCTTCAGGGAACCATGTGATGCCTCTTGCCCTTTTCTTCTGGGAGCCAATTAATACTCCGACAAGCATACCACAAATGATGAGCAGCACAACACCCACAAACACATATGTCATGTAACTGACGCTGATCTCTCCTTTACCTCTTTCTTCATCGGCTTCCTGGATTTCTCTGATTGGGAATGCAGTAGAGAGTGCATGTCTTGAATGAGCAGCAGCAAGAAACTGGGCAGCCTGTACAATAAAAAGTTTGTATGATTAACCAAATTATTTTATATATTATATACACTATTATTAAAAGATATGTTTTTTTTTTCTATAACTTTAAGCACATTTTTCTTATAGCAAGTCATTTTGAATTATTTAAACTATGGGACAAACCTTCAAAAAACTAAGCATTTTTAATATTTATGATATTTTGGAGTTAAAATTAGTGTAAATCTCAAATTTTAAACAGCCTTCCTTTTGTGAAATTTTTATTTGAAATTTGACATTAATATATTTTAAGAATCTGTATGATTTTATTTATTTCAGTTAACCATTGAGAGAAAATCAATTATATACATTTATTGTGCATGCTCTCAGTAATGAATCTTGGAAAAATTTAGATTGATAAAAATATCAACATTTTTTATGATAACATTCCTAAATTTTGATTAAAGTATGATGCCAAAAAATATTTTCCTCTATATGTATTATTTAAACAAAACCAAGTTGTATTGGAAGAACTTGTTGTTAACACCATAAATGTTTTTATGATAAAAATGTTGTTCTAAACATACCTTTTTAGCAGTATCAAAACATTCTCCATTTAACAGCCTAGAACAACGTCTGTTGTCTATTTCTAAATAAACTTGGCATCTGAAATAATAATAATAACAAAAACATGTACATGTGTGTTGTAATAAGAAATGCATTAGACAAATTTCAAGTTAAAAATGAATTAGTTAATGATAATATTTTATATCATTAATAATATTACTTTACATCTTAATCTATTTCATTTAAATTTTAACTTACCCAGTATTTCTAAACGGTCTCAAAAGTGAAGAATCAATATCAGGAGATCTCCAAGGATACACCATAGGGCGTTTGTTTTCATCCAGTTTTAATCTTACATTGGTTCTTAAAGCATGGCCCATTTCACGTAAAAATGACACACTGTTATTTAAGAAGACCTAGAACAATAAAAAATTTATACATTAAATATCAATAAAAGAACATTCTAAAAAGCATGTGTCGAGTATTTTCTTTACAAAAGGATATTATAAATAATTAAGTGTATGTACACAAAAACGTTTTATTAAAGGGAATGAGAGTTATTTTTGAAATAAATTGACAGAATATAATATTTTAAATCCATGGTTGACTACCTAAGGAGTGATAAGTCAAATTATTTTTTTTTCTTTTTCTTTAACAAAGTAACTTTTGACTTTATCAAAACTAACAATTAAAATTCAAAATACTATCCAATCCAAGTAGTATTGTTAAGATATGAACCACACACAAAAAAAGAGAAAAAAATACTCATACTTTTAACATTTTAACTGAAATATTTTTGTTTTCATAAATAAATTATAAAAGAAAAAAATATAACTCATTAAAATTTAAATGAGAACTTAAGAGTTTTTTTTAATTTTCCCATACAGCTGCTTTATTTACTTATTTAAAATTAGACTAGAATCATTTAAATAGTTACAACATGAGTTCTTATTGGTAAGAAGGGAAAAAAACTTGTTTTGGTATTATTATAAACTAAGTTTTTTTACTTTAAATATTTTCTTATTCCCAATTAATTTTTAAAAGCTTAATAAAATACACAAACATAGATTAAAAGTCCATTCCTTAGCAGGAGCATAAGAATTTGTTAGCTCAATCATAAAACAACTATGCCTGTCAATTCTTCATCAATTCATCTGAGAAAATAATTTTGATACTAGTTTAACATTACATTGTATAACTTCAGAGATAGTATTGTAATCCAACATCAATAATTTGCCACTAAAACCCTATAAGTGACTAACACACAATCCATTAATAATAATGTATTTGAAATAAAAAACTTCAGCTATTGCAGAGTTAATAATATTCTGAAAATTAAAATTAATTTAAAATATAAATTCATTATTCCTAACCTTTCTAATGAAAAATGAAGGGATTTGGAAGAACCAAACCTAATTTATATGTTATAAAGTAGGTTTAAATTTACTTTTTAAGGTGGGGTAATGAATGTCAAACTCTTAAATTTTAACACTAGTCAGTTCAAGAATTATTCATTATACAGATAAATAATAAAATTAAAAGAATAAATTTTAACCATAACTTACTTCAGGCTCCATCATAACAACTAGGACAAGTGATCCAGAAGCCAACAATGGTGGTTCAGGTGCACAATCTAAGCCATCCCAATTACATTCTTCATTATTGCATCCATTATCACAATAGCCATTACCATAGTTTCTCAAACAGTATGTATCATAGTGCTCACTAAAAGAAAATGAAAAATATAAATAAGTTTAAGTATGATCAACAAGTTTTAGAAAAGAATATAGAATAAAATTCAAAATAATCATATCCAAACAATTATTTGTGTACATACTTGCAAGGCATCAGGATCTGGTCACAGTCAAAGCCGTCATACAAACAATCAATATTATTGCATTCAACATTACACTGATTATCCCTGAAAACATCCCAACATTTAATACCAGCTTTGCAGTTTTTCCATGGATTGATGCCTATAGAATAAGGAAAAGAAAAATTGAGTAAATTGAAGTGTATTATGACAAAAACATGAATTTATAATAATGATAGTTCATACATGAACTAACAATTTAAGGCTCCTTGTTAAGAGTCTGATCAGAAATTTTCTAATATTAATCTAATGTGCTCTGAATGCATTTGGAATTTTTAAATTTCTCATCAGAAAATTAAAAATGTTCATTTTTTTTTCTCTGTATCCTATTTTTTAAAAGGTGTCTCCTGCTATGTTCTTGGCAAAGTACTTCTAAAACACAAATTTACTTTACGGGTTAATTTCTTATTCATAGCTTGACAACCCAACTAAGTTGCTTAAAAGATGAAATTAAGTATATTTTAGAAATATTTTGTCATGCAAAAAGACATTTCTTAAAAAAAGTTTACAAAAAAAAAAAAAAAAAAAAAAAAAAAAGAAGTTAAATTTTTTTTTAGTTTCCTGATGAGAAATTGAAAAGTGAGAATGCATGCTATTGTAAGCTGATAATATCAAACATTGGAAAGATAAATTTACAGATAGTAAAAAGTTTTAAATGGAATCAATCTTCAAAATTTTTTTAACTTTTCAAAAATATTAGTTTTGAGAATTTTATACTAAATGCAGTCCATATACTCTGAAGTGCATCTCAGCAAAAAGAATATCTATCGTTGTAATTAAAAGTTTTTTTCAACCAGCAAAATGATTTTTTCTTAATATTTACAAAATTTTACATGTATTACACAAAAAAAAGTAAGACATTAGATTAAAGTTTGCAATTGTTCACGATTTTTCTTTTTTATTAATATTTACTTTCTGTTGTGCAGATAGTTTTTGTCATAAAATTAATTTTCACATCCCATGAGATAAAACCATATTCCTTAATTAGTTGATTATTTATATTAAGATTTATAGTATAAAACAATGAAGCAAAAACTGATTCATTGGAAAACATTTGTTTAAACTAATTTCAAAAATGTATTTAATAAATTATATTAATTTAATGATTTAAAAAAAATGAGATGTTTCCTTCTGATAACTTAAAATTTCCAAAACATTTAACTTTTTTTTTTTTTTTTTTTTTTTTTTTTTGTTATTTTTATTTATTTATTTATTTGTATTATGACATATGCAATTCTAATCTTTACCTTTTAATTTTGTAAAATTTTAATTGAAATTCTTAATATATATATTTTTTTAATTTATTTAAATTCCAAGGAACAAAGTAAAATAAATAAATATTACATGCAATTCATAAATAAAAATATAAAACATATTTATTTAATTATGAAAAGTGAAACATTCCTTAAAACATTTACAATGCAAACACAAAAAAATTTCAAAAATAACATACCTAAAGAACAGTCACCGCCATCAAAATTACATGCATAGCTGTTACACTCTTCATCGCAGATGTTGTTTCTTGCTTTCTGCTCACACATATTAATAAGGCACATCTTCTTCTCTTCGTCCAGGGTCTTTTGAGGGGGATCTTGAGATGGCAACACATTGGGAACCCCGCCAGAAAATAATGGATCATAGATATCACATCGATAACCATTCCATTCAGGAGGGCAATTGCATTCATATTTACCTGTGCAAAAAAATTTAAACAATTACTTCAAAAGAAAGAAAGTAGTTTATTTAACAAGAATAAATTTAGTAATTGAATATGCACAAATTTGTCTAAAGATAGAAATACAGGGTTAGCCTAAATGATTTGTCATGTTTCAAAAGACTTTTTATTTACAAGTATATGCTATACAAAGATGAGTGATGCATTATAAGATATATACACTAAATTTCTGGTACATAATTCATAAGTTCAATGTATGCATGCTTATGCAAGTCACCACTAAATTGACTCATAAGACAGTTAGCTCAATTTGGGAGGAATAAACAGCTGAAATGAAACAGCTTCCTCTTTTGTTTTGACTATTTTTTTTCCTCCAATATTGTGTTTTATTCCCCCCCCCCCCTGTTGTTTCAGAGTGTGATGTGCCTACGTCACCAAGCACATACCTCAAACGGTAAGCCAGTTCCATCCATATGTCCAATAAACATGTTTCTGTCATTGTTCGTCATAGCAGCAGCAATAATTTCTGCACTGGAGCCACAGGGTAGGTTTTTAAACTTTATGCGTATAGATATATTCTCATTATCACCCGTATTAGTCATTCCTATTGTATTTTAAAATTGTATGAATCATGAAGGCTAACCTTTTATAGAAAACCAAGGCTCAACATACTGCTATTGTTATTTTTAATACTGCAAAAAAATGTGAGATAAAAAGAATGTAGATACAGTAAATTATCTATATTTGTTGAGAATGATTATAGCTACTATAGTAAAAACTTTCTTGCTATTAAAAGTACATTTTTAAACATTAGTTCTTACTAAAGATATGTTTATTTTTCAACCTAAATTTAAAATTATCCGTTGAGTCCGAAAAAAACTTTTTTTTATTTACAAGAATTTTCCAACTCCTATCTAAGCGACTATTTCTCTTACAAAAGTACTTATTTTTCTTACCTAAATAATACATATAAAACTATTCATCCCTTTATTTTATATATATGTGTATAATTATAAATTTAAATTTCTGGTTATTTTTAAACTTCTTATATTTAATTTTCCTACGTAAATTATTTAAAATGTTCATTCACTGTTGCATTCACTTAGTTTTCATCATTATTATTATAGAATTAAATCTGTTTAATATAGACTGTGTGTGGACAGAAATCTGTCAAACAAACAAACAAAAAAATCCCTGCAGAATGATTTTTAATACATTAAACTGTTTCTAAGACAGAATACAGATTAAGATTGAAACAATTTTAGATTGATTCTGCCTTACTTAGAGTTTATTGTACATTCAAACTTCTGTTTTTTATTTAGAGAATTTTTTTTTTTTTTTGCTTACCTAAGCGATCAATGCATTCACCGCCGTGCAGACAAGGGGAAGGCATGCAGTCATCAACCATGTCTTTCTCACAGTGACGACCACCAGTTCCTTGAGGACAGACACATATGTACCCGTTGTGTTGAGGTTTGCACTGACCACCATTCTTGCAAGGATAACTGGCACAAGTTGTATTCGTCATGGCACATGTATCACCCCAGAAACCCTGGAAAAAACACAACACATTAAAAACTTATTTTTAAGATTTCTGAACACAAAAGCAGAGAAAATTATATCTTCAGCACATTGTTGACCATTGACGAAGTATACTTGTTACTCATTTCACTGATTTTCTTATTCAAAACATTTAACAGAATTTAGTGATTTTTACTATTTTTAATCATATAATGTTTGGTCATAAATAATAAAAAAAAATTACCATTACAAAATTCTGGTAGATATTTTGAATGAAAAAATGCATTAAATTGTCAACACTGATGGCATCTCTCTTGCAACACTGAACAAAGCATTAATATAAATGTGAAATATAACAAATATTCAATAAATCTAATTATTTCAACAAACTTACCTCAGGACAAATGCAAAATGGTGTTCCATTAGGATTTGTTGTACACACACCACCATTTAAGCAAGGATTAGTAGCACAGTAGTTCAGCTTTATTTCACAGTGTCTGCCCATATAGCCTGGCTTGCAATCACATCGATAATCATTAACAAGCTGCACACAATCTTGAGTTCCTGGTCGATTGCAGGGATCTGATAGGCATTCATTGACATCTCCTTCACATCTATAAAATAGTTATTAAAAAATTAACATTTTATATTATTTATATATACTTATTAATTTTTACTGCTCATAAATACTTATTAATTTCATGTGAGTTTATCATGTTATGTGAACTTTCTTGTGAATGTTTCTGACACACTCATAAAATATTTTTATTTGTATTCGGATTTCACTAAACACAAATGATGAGATATTTCCTTTGTAATCAAACAGTTTCTAAGAAAATGCTGGAAGCATTTAAGTAGCAAAAAATTGTAATAAAAAGAAATAATGAAATTATTATTATTATTATTATTATTTTTTAATATTTTATATCTTGTCAATGCAACCTCTTTGATACCTTTTCAAATTAACCAATTAAAAAAAAATTGCAAATTTTAACATTTTAACTCATAGGTGCAAAATGTCCATCTAAACCAAGACTCAAAACAGTATTAGGTACAATCAAATGGGAATCGGCAAGAAAATACCTATGACTTGCATTATGGTTAAAAGTTGATTGTTTATAATAAAAGAAAGTGATTAAAAGCTTTTGCTACTGAAGTTGTTTATCATTTAAGTAGAAAAAGTAAAATTTCATTATTAGTCAAGAAATTTTCCAGGACTGAAATGAAATCATTCTCGAGATTTAAGTCTTGCACATGTGTTAATTTGCTAATGAAATCCAGAAAAAAGGGAAAAAAGCTTTCTGAAACCAAGGGTCGGTCCAGATTTTTCTCATAGGGTGCCATTTTTGTGAAATTATGAAGATTTTCTTACATTTGAGAAAATTCCAGTCATAATTTTGTGAATTTTAAACATTAGTGTATTTAGATTCTATCCTTCATTTATAAAAAAGGCTAAGTATTCTTTGGTGACTTCAACTATTTATTCACAGGCCAGATTTTACATTTAAATGATTAAATTTGTGAAAAATTGAATTTGAAGATGAAGAAATTCTGTTTAAGTTTTATTTAAGAGACAAATAATTTTGTGAAGGGAACTGTTTGGGAATAAAAAGTTTTGTGAAAAGTCCTGTTTTAAGATAAATTATTTTGTGAAGGGTCCTAATTTAAGATAAATTATTTTGTGAAGAGTTCTGTTTTAAGATAAGTTATTTTGTGAAGGGTCTTGTTTTAAATTAAGTTATTTTGTGAAGGTTCCTTTAAAGGATTAAAATTTTTTTAAAACATATCCATAGAAACACACACTAAATGATTTAAAGAGTTTTTCAAATATTGTAATAAAATAAAATAATAGAAGTCATTCATAAAAAGAAAAAAAATGGAAGAAAGAAGACAATGGGAAAAAAGAACACTTTACCTTGGTCCTACATAACCAGGGCGGCACTGACATTCATATCCTCCAATTTTATCAATGCACTTTCCATCATGATGACAAGAACCTTCATAGCATTCATCAACATTCATTTCGCACAACATTCCCAGAGTTCCATGGGGACAGGAACAGACAAATTTGTTCACCAAATCATGGCAAGTTCCTCCATGACGACAAGGGTTTGATGCACAGTCATCAATATTCTGCTCACAATTTACGCCTGTAACAGAATAATAAAGTTTTGTTTGGGGTTATATACATTGTATCAATCACCTTTAACATATTTAAAATTATAATTTCAATTTTATACTTTTGTATTTCTTATTTGGAAAACAAATATAGAAAGTATCATTTAATGATCCATTACATTTTAAAATTACTGAGGACTAAACATATTTTTAATTCCAAGCTAGTAAATTTTGAAATTTAAATTCTATTTTTAAAATTTTTGTAAAATGAAATCTATAATGGTACAAAAGCCTAAAATCTGATTTAAAGGGGAGGCGGGGGCAGTAGAGAATAAACAAACAAACAAAAAAAGTAATAAAGTTTGTAATTAAAATGAATAGAATTAAAGGAAATAGTAGTACAATATTGGCAAAATGCATCCAGCATTTCTTAAAAGTAGTAAAATGCTCTTTTATTTTTACCTAAAGATTTCAAGTAAATTCACTCACTTTTCAAGTTCAAGAACTTCAAAAAATGTCAAAATCTCTTATTTCTTGAGAAAAACACAGAAAACTATTTAATGGTGTTTTAATTTAATTGTACTTTTTATTTTTAACTCATAAAATTATTTAAAAATTATTTTATTTTATTCATTATATGTAAAATTCACTTATCCCACTCTTTTAACCATAACAAAAGCCAATATATTTTGTCTTGCAATAATGCTCGCTTCTAGGGAACTAGTACTTTTGTTGGATATTAGAAATCTGTCCTTTTTCTTCATAGGATAGGCACAATTATTACTAATAAATATTGTATGATAAAGAAATTTTATTCATATAAACTATATTTTTACCTTCAAAACCAGGAGTACAATCACATGAATAAGCACCCACAAGATCATTACATGTTGCTCCATTTTGGCATGGTTGAGAACTGCACTCATTGATGTCATTTTGACAGTAACTGCCTTCGTAGCCTTTGCCACAAATGCAACGATGACTGTTGCCTATATTTTCACAAATTCCTCCGTTCTGACACAAGTCTTTGATGTCAATGCCTGAAGATAACAAAAGAATAAAATACATAAGTTTATTAGTAATTTTGGTAATTTAAAGTTTATATCTTTTATTTATTTATTTTTCCATTTATTAAAAAAAAGAATAAGCTATACCTTTTTGAGCAGCAGCATCAGCACAGGAAACCATAGAAACATCACATAACATGCCAGTCCATCCAGGTAGACACGTGCATCCATAGGTGTTATTTAGTTGCATGCAAGTTGCTCCATTCATGCATGGGCTTGTGCTGCACCAGTCAACAAATGTCTGAAATATACATTTTTCAAAGTTATAAATAAAAATCCTTTAAAAAAAATCATGATGCATAAATTAAGAAGCAAAATAGCAGTTCCCAATAGCCACATACAATGTGAATTAATTTTTAAAAATGTTTTAAAAAATTATACGTCAATTGCTACTTTTATATAAATGCCTTTTCACATGTTTCAAAATATGTGCTTTTGATTTCTAATGATATTACTTCACAGTTCTGAAATCAACCAGACTTTTAAACAATTTCCTCAGATTTATCACCAGAACTTATACAATGAATTAATAACCTTTACTGACCTTTCATCCTGACAATGACTAAAGGATGAAATACAATACAGGATGAAATTTAAATACACACTATTAATGATTTTACTCTTGTCAGCCACAACATGATATTAACATATTTAATAAGCTTTTTTTGATTTTATATTAATAATATGTAGCCATTTTTTTTAAAGTATTTTTAACAAAAAAAGAGGGGGAGGGGCACTAATTTAAAAAAGTTGGCTAATAATAAATTGACTGTGATGTAGCATGACGGAGATGCTATATCATTTTGCTCCAATGTTATTTTATTTTAAATTTGGCTTTATTTAATCCTTGAACATTGTGCAATTAAATATAGCCAAATTTAGTATATAATAAAACTAGTAGTAAAATGAGCAACATTTCCTGATGCCACACTACTGAAAATTGTTATTACTGGACAATGGCTACAAATGAAACATCCTAATTTTGCCCTTTAATGTGAATCATACAAAATAAAAATTCATGTTTCATTACATTCCAGGAAAACTAATACAGTACTTACATCACAGTGCAAACCAGTGTAGCCAAATGGACAATGACAAGTGTAATATCCAACATGATCAATACAAGTTCCACCAGACTGGCAGGGCTGTGAGTCACATTCATTTATATGAAATTGGCAGTTGGATCCAGTATAACCAGGACCACACTGGCATATATAGCTGTTGATTCCATCTATACATGTACCACCATTCATGCAAGAGCTAAAAATAGAAACATAAAAATAATTAACATCAGTACACTAATTAAAGTAAGGTAATATTGGAAATTTAGAAAATAAACAACAAATGCAATTTAAAAAAAAAAATAATAATTTAAATTCTTATTTATAAAATATGAAATAGAAACATATAATTTCATACACAGGAGGATGGGAGAACAGAAGATAGTTACTCATCTCCGCATTTTCACATTAATTGCTTTTTACATTAATTAGTTTCACATTAATTGTTTATTGCATATTTAAAAAATTCTTATTCTTTAAATACTAAAATAAATTTAACTAAATTTTTTCTTTATAGAAGCCATGTTCCCTTGATCTTCTTCATTGATATTTAGTTTATAATATCTTCTATGCATTATCTTCTTAATTAATATTTATTAGTTTATATTATCTTCTTGATTGATTATTAGTTTATATAATTTTACATTCCCACTCTCCTTTTACATCCATGTACTTAAAAATTTCAAAGGGAGGAATCGGTGATCATGGATTGAAATAATTTGTTTTAAAAAAAAAAGTCCCAAGCTAGTAATAAGAAAAAATAAAAATAAAGAAATTGTGAAGCTCTGTAAGTCCAAATTATTAACATTCGTATAATTATATCATACAACAGCTAGAAAACATAGTTATCATACACAGGAAAAAAAAAATTATCAACATTGTTTTTACCTAGCAGTACAGTCTTCATCATTAATCTGGCAGTTAGTTCCACTGAATCCAAGAGGACAAGTGCAAGTGTAGCTGTTGACATAATCATTACATGTGGCTCCATTTAAGCAAGGCGAGCTTTCACATTCATTGATGTCACTTTCACAATGTTTACCACCAAAACCATCAACACACATGCATGTATATTCTCCAATACCATCCAAGCAGGTACCTCCATTCTGACACGGAACTGTAATAAGTAAAAATAAAAGAGAAAAGTGAGAAAGAGACAATGTTTTGTAAACTAAATATTAGTCATAACATTCGCATAAGAAATTTGCTTTATTGTTATTACTTTTTAGGTGCATTCGTAAGTATATAAATAGATAGCACTTATAGTCACCTTTTAATTGGTCAGTCCATATACATGTAACAATGCAAAAACTACCCAACAGAATCGTTTGAAATTTAAAATATATCAGTTTTGCGCAATTTTGTTGAATTAATTTAAATTTTGTAAAAATCAGTTGCATGGTTGAAGAATTACAGGGACAATCAAAAGTATTATGTTACATTACAGCCAATGGGAAAAAATAGTTTTAAGTGCATTTTAATGATGTTACACTATTTCGAACACAATAAAATTGATATGCATCTATGAAGTATATACTAAAATATACATTATGCACAATCTGTGGTGCAAAGAATATTTTTTACTAATTTACAGAGCCACATAAAACTATTCCATTACATAATGAAAGGGAGAAATATTGTTTGGGGGAGGGGGGAGTTTTAATTATATTAAACTGTTTCACGTTTTATGAAACTGATATATGTTGAGGTTTACTAAAGGTTACTTCCTGTATAATAGAAAGCAGATAATATTTACAGGAACACACAAAAGATTTTGGACACTTATACAGTATCCAAAGTACTGTATACTATTACACGAAGATCTGAATATTTTTAAAACTCCGTATAGTACAAATGCACCTCATTTGTTACATTTGATGTGCACTTTCAGATTTGTTTTAAATATATGAGACAATCATTGTAAAATAATTTTTATAATTACTTTTTATTTAACTAGCAAATTTTTTATGATTTTTTTTTAAATTCTTATTATTTAGAATAAGTATATATAAAGAAAGAAAGAAAAAGTCTAAGAAAAAAAATCCCTCCCTCTCTCTAGAAAAATAAAAATTAAGTACTTACAAGGCCTACAGTCATCAGTGTTGATTAAACAATCCTTTCCTTCATAACCTTTTGCACAAGTACAAGTATATGATCCATTTGTGTTGACACAAGTAGCACCATTTCGACAAGGTGATGACACAATACATTCATCTATGTCTTCATCACACAAATGGCCTGTAAAGCCAAGTTCACAGGAGCATGCAAAGTCCAAATAGTTAGAGGATGGAGTACATCTAGCATTATTCTTGCATTTGTTAGGAGAGCAGGGATCTAATTCAGTGTCGCATCTTGGACCAGTAAAAGGTACTTCACAAACACACTGGTAGGAATCCACTAAATCTATACATGATCCACCATTTAGACAAGGACTACTAGCACAATCATCTATATTAGTTTCACAGTTCTGTCCACTATATCCTGGTAAGCATGAGCATTCATAATATGCAAGACGATCTTGACAGCTTCCACCGTGTTGACAAGGATTTGACTGGCATTCATCGATTTCTATTTCACAACGATGACCTCCATAACCTGTGATATGAAAAGAACAACATAATTAAATTACAACAAGTCAAAATAATTTAAACTATATCTATATTTAGATTATGTATAAATCCATCGATTGTGATAAAATGACGGGAGTTAGTGGTGAATAAATTAGGTCAAAAATTTCAAGGATTTCTTTAACTTTATGTTTATTGAAACTAATCTTTAATTTTCTTATGCTTTTTTTTTTCTTTCCACCTTTTTTCATATTTTATAATTATTTGACCAGAAAAACTTTCAAATGCATTCATACATGAAAAGTGTTATCAAATGAAATAGTTATCATATTCACTTGTGTATAAATACATACTTTTCTCATAAAAGTTTAGTGAAAAGACAAAAAAATAACTGCACATTACATACTGAATATTTCTCAAAATTAGATGAAAAATGAAATTATACATGCCTTCACTAAATTACTGAATACATGTAGATATATTGATACAATTGTATAAACGATGCAGTGATGCCACTAGACCTTTGAAATACTAGGCAAGATAAAAAAGTTAGCATCCTAAAGGACCAATCAGAAAATTTTTTAATGAGCCCTTTCTCTAATTTTTTGCTTAAATGATGTTTTATAATGTATCCTGGTCATCACTGAATGATGAATAAAATAAGTTCACTTTTACTTTATGCAGTTCATATAATACCATAAAAATAATCTATTTTTTAGTGTTTACTATTCTTACCCTCTATACAATGGCAAGTAAATCTGTTGACCTCATCTTCACAGCTACCACCATTGAGACAAGGGTTGCTTGCACATTCATTGACATCAGACAGACAGCGGGCATCAAAGTAACCTCTTGGACAGTCACACTTGTATCCATTCACCATATCAGTACAAACTCCTCCATTAGCACATGGGTTACTAGCACACTCGTTGATATTGGTCTCACAATGCAATCCTGTAAAGAAGTTAGTATAACTAATTTAAAATACATGTATTCTTTTTAATTACAATATCATGTTAGACCAAAAGCCATTGATGCTTTTGATTTGGGATATGGGTAGTGCTGTAGTCATAAAAAAAAAAAAAGAGGATATACACTGCAGGCAGAAGATATATGCTTAGAGAGTACACAAAATAACTTTACTGGAAAGACAATAATTCTTGCTAAAGTTCAAAATCATCAAGTTTAATCTACTAAGGAAAATAATCGAACTAAGTTGAGCTCAATAAATTGTCTACAGCATATGCCACCTTATATCTTATTCTATATACATAGATTAGGAAGGACACAGAGTTCCATGGAAAAAGCTTTCTGCCAATAAAAGTATTATATTTACAGAAATAACATATTTTTTAACTTTCAAAGTTTAACTTCTATTTTAGAGCAGAATAGGAATGAAAAAATATATCATTTAAAACTAAAAATTTACAGATTTATTTTGATTTAAAACAGCCTGGTTCAATTTTCAAGGTTTATATTTATATAAGCCTCTTTTCCATGTAAAAATAATGTCATGCACCATATATATCTTTTAGTAAGTTTGTGAAGAAAATATTTTTCATTTTGTTGCTGTAGCTCATAGAACAAGAATACCATTGTATGTGCTTGTCATTATATCTAAATAGTATTTTATATAGAAATCAAAGATAGTACAAAATAATTCATTAAATAATATCTTGTTGTAAAATTTAATTAAAAATATCAATTGAAATGATGTAACAAAGAAAGGAAATTGTTATAAACGCATAAATTAATTTAAATATGGTTTAGTTATTTCAAAATAACAAATTTAATAAATATTCAAACAGCTTTTTTAATTCCAATACTCTGGTTAAGTGAATACATGTATGGAGGCAACAAAGAAACTTTATCCTAAAGAAGCTAAGTTGTTTCTCTCAATTTCTGCCACAAATAAAGTAAATAAGAAAATAACAAAAAATTAAGAACTAAGAATAAAATGTACCTGTATAGCCTGGAACACATTCACAAGTGTATGAATTGATACCATCAACACATGTTGCTCCATTCCGGCAAGGATTACTGGAGCATTCATTTATGTTATATTCACAGTTTTGTCCAGATGTACCAGATCGGCATCGGCATTGATAACCATTGACCAAATCTTCACATAATCCACCATGCTGACAGGGATTGCTGAGGCACTCATTGATTTGTGTTTGACACAGTAAGCCTTTGTACCCAGGATCACACATGCATATAAAGGAATTCGTACCGTCAATACACTGGCCATGATGACAAGGAGATGATTGGCAATCATTGATGTTTGTCTCGCAGTGAGTACCAGTAAAGCCTAATAAATAAATAGAGAGATAAAATTAACAAAATTGTTACTAGTGTGATCAGGTTACATAATTTTTTTACAGCATATTATTTTATAAAACTCATACACCAAGAAAAGAATTGTGAAAACTCATTCCAAATAGAGATGTGGTGAATATCCAGCACCCTTCTATATTCAACTCTTTGCTAAACAGTTCTGATCAAATATATTGCTGGATATTTAGCCAAATAAACTCATACAAAATATTTTCTTAGAATGTTTTTTCTCAAACACATATTTGATACTTTCTGACAATTCATACAGCTAGTTTTATGTTTAAATGCACAAAATTTGCAAAAATTTTAATCCATGTGGTGGCTCAGAAAAATCCTCCACCCTGGGGAAGATTTAAGATTTTGTATTTTCATAGGTCAAAAAAGTATTATTTCTTCCCCCAGAGTAAGCACTTTATTTTGCCAACACACAAAATAAAAGAAATAATCCAATAACTTCTTTTAACAAATATATATGCAAATATATAAATGAATAATAATTAAAAATTATATAAATGCTTTTAAAATTGAATTAATTTTTAAATTACAAATGATATTTCAATATGTCCATCAATAAAATTACCATTTAAGATGCTTAAAAATTCGTAGATAATACTTTTTGAAAGCATTAGATTACAACGCAAATGAACATACAGTAAAGTTTTTTTTTTTAAATAAATTGAATGCATGTGTAAGCCAAAAAATCTTGAGGTACTAATTTTCAAATATCATTTTCATTCATTTCAAATATCATTTGATCATTAGCCAAAATAAATATTTTACAGGGAAAGGCAAAATAAGCCTTTAATAACTTACCAGGATTGCAATGACATGTAAAACTAGCAATTCCATCAGAACAATTTCCTCCATTTTGACAGGGGTGGTTAACACAGTCATCTTCGTTCACTTCACATTTCTTCCCAGAAAAACCAATGGGACACAAGCACTTGAAGCCATTGATCCTGTCACTGCATATTCCACCATTAAGGCAAGGGTTGGGAGAACATTCATCAATATCTTCTTCACAATGGGAACCACTGTATCCTGATAATTGAAAAACAAATTTTTAGTGAATCTTTTTTTTTTTTTTTTTTTTTTTTTTTTTTTTTTTTTCTCTTTAAAAATAATATATATATATTCTAATTAGTATATTAATTTGCACATTCTTAATGATAAAAATTAATATCTTTATACATTTTAAGATTTAATATATATATATATATATTAATTGAATAGCACTAGATGTGGTGGAGCACGGAATTTTATTCATTTGAAATTAAAAAAATATATATCAAAATTACTTTAACAATTTAATAAATTTCAGTAGTTGTGAGGTGGAGGAGCAAATATTCTTGCACTCCTTTGTCAGTGTCCATGCTGCATTTATTTATCCTGCAGTTTCATTTAGATGAAATTAAATAATTTCACCCCAATGAAACTGCAGCATAAATTTCTCAGCACGTGGGCACTGGACAGGAAGGTTTGCTCTCCCTTCTTCGAAATACTGAGATTTATTGTTTTTAAAAATGTTTAATAATTTTAATAGAAATAATGAAAAAAAAAAAATATCCTCCCCTAATCCCCCATGAATTAGCAATGTAGATGAGTTTGCTATTCTTTTTTCTCAATAACAGATTTTATTGTTTTTTAAAATGATTAATAAATTTAATAAAAAATAATGAAAAAATTTCTTGATTAAAATTTTTCTACTATACCATGAATTAGGAATGATGGGAAATTTGTTCTCCTTTCACCCAAATAGTGAAATTTTATTGATTTTCTTTATATATATGTTTAATAATTTTAATGTAAAAAAGGAAAAATGTTCCTCATTAAAATTATCCCTCCTTGCCTATTTCACCATGAATTTTGATTAGCTTAGCGCCGATGTTTGAAAGTACATGAAAAAACTTTCTTTAAATAAAAGTTTTTTTTCAAAATGAAAATCATTAATTATTTTTTTAAATACAATTTTAATAAGACATTTAATGATTGCTTCATAATAAAATGGAGAACTATTTCAATCCATTTGATTTTGTGTTTCAAAATCTTCCCTACAAACAATTCGCCTAAAGCAATTAATAAATATAGTCAAAAATGACCAATTCTCAACAGCACATTGCATCCCATTCTTTGAGAGCATCCCCCTCCCCAATATTTTCTGCATTTATTAAACAATGGACAAGCAAGGCATATTGTGCGGTTTGTAAATAATAGAATTTGCCAGTTTGATGCATTTGAGAGCAAAAATGAATTTAAAAATATGCAGTTTGGATTGGAATACACCCTTAAGCAAATAATTCTTCATCTTGTTTCCCTATCACAAAATCTAATGTAAAAATATGGGGAAAATTCAAAAGAGGATTATTAATCTTTACTTAAGGTTGTTCTTAAATCGAAAAAAAAGCAACTTTATGATATAAGTTTCAATTTATTTTTGTTCGGAAATGCATGAAACTAGCATGTTTTGTTGTTCAGAAATTATCTAATCGCATTCTTTTTCCCGGGTTTTTTTCCATAAAGCACAATAGACTTTTTAGAAAATAGTGTCAACGTGGGCGTTTTGAACCAGCTTTCCGCGCGAAAACTGGAAAACTAGATATCGAGGGGTGGGGGGGGGGGAAGCCTTGCCATGTGATCGAAAAGCTAGGCAGATATTTATTCATAAAAGAAAAAAAAAAAAAAAATAGAAAATTCAGTTTGACTTCAAATTGTTTCATTATTCGCTTCATATATTCGTTTACATTGGCTTTCCAATTTTACATCTTTGCGTTAAAAAATGGATTTGTAAATGTTTCAAAACGTTTTGCGCGTTTTGAGTAGAGCAGTTGAGAATAGCCTCAATACATTTTCTGAAATTTAAGCTATCGTTTATTTATTTTTCGCTCTAAAAACATTCCACTTTATAAAGTTTCAGAGAAAAATCATATCTCAATGTTAAAAACATCAAAGTAATTACAAAATTCCGCAGAAGCAAAGAGCTTTAACCTTTTATCTTGTACCATCACCACTTTAAAATAACATTAAGCTTATGAAAAATCATAACAACTCAGTAGATTATACATACATGTATTTATATTACTTTTAATATCGAAGAAAAGGAAATTGATAAAGTTAATGGCTTGGAATTTCTTCACGAGCGTCAGAAAACCTGTTTTTTAGAGATGAATTTATCATTTATTTATTTTTTCATTTTTATGAGTAATCTTGAATTATTTTTGTCAGATAAAGATTCTGGCTGAGCTTCTGCTGTGAATGTTTAGTGAGTCTTAGGTATTCTTTGCAGTTTTGCTTTCAGGCTTTTGAAGAAGGAAGAACCTCTCGAAAGCAGTAGCCTGAAGTGCAGGGTGGTGCCAGTAAGAAATGACCTAAAGTTGAACCCTAGCTACCATTTTTTTTTTTCTTTCCTTTGGGAAAACAACACCGCACTTCAAGGTTACCACAGCGAAGACAGGAGGTGCAGCATCTCGCCCGAGAAAATAAATCAGCCCAGCCAAGATATCGCCAATCATTGGCGATAACTAAGCAGAGTCATTCATTGATAATGGAAGTTGAAGAAAAGGGAACTCGGTCATATCAAACACTCGAGGTTCCGATGAACGAAACCATTTGTTTGCAACAATTTAACTTTAAAAATTCAGTTCGTAATGTCGTAAAGACTGACCTTTGTTTTAAAGAATATTGCGATTATTTATAATATGCGTATAAAGAACTTTGCACGTTTCTAATACCTTAAACATTTAAAAAAAAAAAAATATATACAGCCATATCACATTTATAAGGAAATTATAAGGAAATGATAATAATTAATCAATGTAAAACAGTTCCAAATTTACGAAATAGTTAGATTTTACTTGAAAAAAGAAAAATCCTTTCTGCAAAAGAAAAAACATTATTAAGAGCATTTTAAATCTCTACTTCATAATATGCGTTTGTGAATAGAAAAGTGTGTATGTTTTAGAATAATTTCATCTTCATTTAGTGCACTGAAGTTTCGAAATTATAATTCAAAGGAATTCCAGGAGCGCTTTCTCGCCAAATATATCCCCTAAGCTTTAGAAGATCCGCTTATTTAATATGGAAGCCATCAAAGAGTAACTTTCTCAGTAGGGGGGAAACAGGACGATAAAATATGAGGCCCCCTTAGACAGGTTTTTAGGTAGGACCTTTGGCCCACTGCTGACAAGAATGAAAAAACCATATGTTGTAGCACAAGTTATCTTTCTTAGAAGAAAATCGAAACCCATTTTGAAGACTTGTCTCTCCTTCTTAAAAAATAGAATGGCGTGACTTTAAAATTAATCCTCAAATGTCGTTTGATGATCTATGCACGGAAATATTACAAACTAAAAACTGAATAAAGGCGGAAAAAATTACCTGGCATGCACACACAACGAAATCCACCTCTTTCATCAAGGCATGTCCCTTCGTTTTTGCAAGGATTTGAATCACATTCATTGATATTAATTTCACATCGAGGGCCAGTAAATCCTTTAGTGCAATTGCAATGGAAGGATCCTGGAGTGTTTACACAAGTACCATCATGTTCGCAGGGAGATCCTTTAAGAAAAGAAAGGGGGGAAAAACATATAATGACGTATAAAACAAAGAATTTATAACCATTAGAAAAAGAGGCAGGGTATATAAATAATAAAAAAGAAAAGAAACAACATATACCTTCTTCGCATTCGTCAACATCCTGAGTGCAATCTACACCTTTAAACCCACTGGGACAGGAGCAAATATAAGTTCCGTCAATTGGACTAGTATCACAAATAGCTCCCACGTGACACGGATCACTGGCACAAGCATCGTCCAAGTGACATAAAAGACCTATTAAAAAAAATTGCTTTATAATTAGCAGAAATCACAGAACAATTTCGAAAACTTGATTGCATACATTCATAAAAAAAGCCCCTTTAAAGCTGTCCATAAATGATGTTACACTTTTTTTTCAAATATTTTTACCCCCCCCCCACCTTCCCCCCTTTGCCACAAAGTATCCCACTTCACCATACCCCCCCTCCTCCCATTACATATACTTGCAGTTCAGAAACAAAGCACTATGTTATAGATCATATTTCAAATTTTATTTTTAAACTTTAACTGAGTGTTTTAATGACTTTTCTGAGCATAACAATAAAAATGATCTGTGTACTTTTTTTGTATGAAATAAGATTAAGGTTTACAAAAAAAAAAAATATATATATATAACTAATATACAATAGTAATACAATACTAATGTGAATGAACAACTGAAAACAGTCGTATTTTAGAATTTGAAATGGAATTTAATAGTATATTTGTCTTTAAATTTTACCTTTATTCTATGACCACAGAATACTTTAATTTCAAAATAACTTCAAAATTTAATCGGCTGATTTTTAATGTTTTTATTTTAACCAAAATGTGGGATGTCACACTTCTTCTTATCCCCTCCCCCTCTTGTCACAAACTGTCACAATTTCATGACCCCCCCCCCCTCCAAGCGTGATATCATTTATGGACGATCCCTTTTAATATCAATATAATTTGTTAAGACATGCATAAAATACTTACCAGTTTTTCCAGGGGCACATTGACAGTAGAACGAACCGACTCTATCATGACATGTAGCTCCATTGAAACAAGCAGCACCAGCGCAGTCATCAATGTTTTCACTGCAATCAGGACCGGACCAGCCATTAACACAAATGCAAGAATAACTTCCAACGGTATTTATGCATGTAGCGCCATTTTTGCACACACTTGGCCGAACAGAACATTCATCAACGTCTTTGCTGCAGTATGTACCAGTATAAGTGGGCGGGCATTGGCAAGTATAAGTGTTAATTCCATCAATGCAGGTAGCCCCATTTTGACATATATGACCAGGACAATCATCGATGTTGACTTCACAGTTAGTGCCAGTAAAACCTAATATTAATAATATTTAAAAAAAAAAAAAATTAATGCAGTCGATTGCACTAAACAAATTTTGAATTCAGCGCATCAATGTAACTTGGAATTGATGCAAAAATTGTGTTTCTTCTGGAATAACAAAACTAAGTAATTTACCTTCTGGACATGAGCACTGATAACTTAAGGAATCTAATGGATGACATGTTCCGCCATTTTCACACGGGCTTGGTTCACATGGTATGTACTGAGATTCACAATTTTGTCCGGTATAACCAGTTTCACAAACACATCTAAAATTTAAAGAGATGCATTATTAGATACAAATTAAAACATTAAATACTGAAAGTTTAACCCTTTTGGGCCCGATTTTTTTTTTTTTTTTTTTTTAAGAGAAACGTATTTTTATGTTAATAACATTAACACTAGCTATCCAAATAGATTAATTAGAGTTTATCGAATATTTCATTGTCTGAAACATAACGAATGCTGTTGTTTTGCATACTATTTAATTCATATTCATATGACAATAGGCTAAGGAAGGGTTTTTGGAGATGTTTGGAAAATATTGTACTACAACAAGATTTAACTGGTAATAGAACTTTCAGATACTTTTTGCGCTTTATTACGCATGATTGTTTCAGGAAATTAACCTTTACTTTAAATTTAAAGTGTGAAATATAAGTTTAAAATAAAAGAATCGCAAACGGTGCAAAGAGAAATAGGCAGATATTTACTATTATTACTAAAATGCCTAAACTTTAATGAAACCATATAGTAAATGCAGACACATACTAACATTGCTATACGTATACAACAAAAAAAGTATCTAGTAAAACAAAATAATACTCGATTAAAAGAAATGTACTATTAATAGTACACCAGACCTGAAAGGATTAAGGACTAGAGAACTGTTCAATACCTGTATGATCCAACAATGTTGACACATCGTCCATGCACGCAAGGGTCTTTGGCACATTCATCAATGTCAGTAGTACATGTACTTCCAGTAAACCCATCAGCACAAGTACATTTGTAAGTATCTCTTTTAGAAACACAAGTGGCACCATTACGGCACGGCCTTGTTGCACAATGATCGACTTCTTCACAGTGGTGTCCTGCACAGGATTTAAAAAAAAAAAAAAAAATGTCCATCATACAAACAGCAATATTCAGAGTACGTACCTACCAACATGTTACAAATTTTAACATTTCTCAGAGATACTTCGTGCATCAAGAAAATAGATCTTATAAAAAGTGTCTATAAAGATGATTTTTAATATATTATTTCCTATATAAGAGTTACTAACACATAAAAAACAATTTTGAAAAATGTTAAAGTGAAAGTTATAACTTTTCAGCCAAATAACATAAAGCACTGATTTTTATTCATCTTTTGCCATACTTTAAATAGTTCAAAGAGGCTGATTAAATTTTAGCCAAAAAGATTTTTTTTTTATTATTACCTTTATAAGGATGACCCTTCTCGCGGGCTTTTAATTAGGAAAATACTCTATGAATCCGGAACGATATAATAAATTTCTAAAGATTTTAATTTCTAAGAAAAATCTTTAAAACTTTACAGAAAGAACACTTCTAGAAATTCCTTAATAAAATTACTTTTACGTTTCTATATGAGGGTCATGCCGATGCCCCACTCTTAATATATGCACAGTGTGTGCATCAATTTATTTTTTCTTTTTCTTTCTTTCTTTTATTCAAAGGAGTGAAATGTGTGAAGACTCAATTCAAATTTTGTCCAAAACTTATATATCACTCTTATAACATTGCAATCATACCTAAAATATTTTACAATTTAAGGATGAACCTAATGTTGGAAGATATACAATTATACTTTAGTTAAAATGCCTATCAACAACTACACACCATTGAATGCATTATATTAAATTTCAAGACAAATGCTTACCTCTATAGCCAGTGGTGCAAGAACAGGTGTAATTATCTAATGTGACTAGATTGCAGGTTCCACCATTCTGGCAAGGATTGCTATCGCAGCTGTTTGGAACGGCTATCTCGCAGAGCGATGCCGAGTAGCCCACGGGACAGGCGCAGGAAAACGTTGGGCCATTCTTCGCAGATAAGCCTACCTTGCAGGTGCCCCCGTTCTGGCATCGCGGCCCTGGGCCCGTGTGGCAAGGGTTCAGGTGCTGGCAGTATTGGCCGACATAAAGAGGAGGACAGCTGGAATTAGAATATGCATAATTAATAATAAAATTAGAAACACTTTACTCAGCAATCAACAACATGCATTACGAGAGCAGGTGAAAACATACTCAAAACAACTTACAGCTACTTTAGCAAGTGTTTGTCACTGTGGATTATAATAATTATCGGAATTATGTTTTCGAATGTCATTTTTAAATATTATATTAAAAAGGCTAATGTGTTGTTTCCTTCCCAAGTATTTGAAGAACAGAAAATCTGTCTTTGCGGCGTTTAGTTTTAAAAATAAATAAAATATGAATGACATAAAATAAAAACTGTTTAACGGATCAACATAATGCTAAAGTTTAGAGTAGGAAGTATTTGGCTATCAAGTATGATTGGTAAAAAAAAAAAAAAAAAAAAATTAAATATTCAATGCAGTTAATCAAAAAGTATACTTTTAAGGCTGTCATTATTAAAGATTTTTTTTTTTTTTTTTTTTTTTTGTACGTGTGTAGAAAAAGTATGCAATATATTAATCGAAAGGATATTTATAAAACTCGAATAAAATATGTAACAGATGCGAGTTCTGTTCTTAATTCTAATAAATTATATATATATTTATTATCTTTGATCTGAACCCTTTTTTTTTTATTAAGTTCAGAGATTTTCGAACCCTTCAAAACCACAAAACACAATAGACACATCACTTGTCAATATTCATCATTGCAAACCCCCTAACATAATTCGATTTCTAACTCGCCAATTTTTAATTTGTAACAGTTGCATGATACCAGCACCTAAATCGCAAATCATGCTCCCTATTATATGTATAGAATCAAAAACTTTTTTAGCGAATGGGAAACCTACAACTATCATATGTACTTCTGGAATAGTTAATTCAGCACTTCCATAAGTGGCACTCTAGGAACAGGTGCTAGAATTTTACAAAACAGAAACAGTTATGAGGGGGAATTATGAAAATCCCAATCTGGCGAAGGAAAAGTCAGAGAAAAATCTCATAAGCGTAACCACTAACAATAGCGTCAAAAACAGTTCCGCTTGAGAGCACGGGAAACCGCTACGAAACGCGCCATTGTTACGTAGCCCACGTACACTAGGAATAGAAGTTACTAGCGATTTACTATATCGGGTGATCGCATAGTTTCCCAATTTGATAAAGGCACCCATCTGGATAGATTTTTAGTATATTATAACATATGGCACAACGATTATTCAAATTTGATATATAATATAAGATGGAGTGTCCAACTTCATAAAAATAGACACCTGTCACTTTTTCCTGTAATATATAATACCAATTTTTATCATGAGTATAAATTTTAAAATAAGTGAAGTGCTAAACACAGCATAGCATTAGCGATAAAATTAAATTTAATGTTATTTAAATTAATTAAGAAAATATACGACAAATTTATTTTCTGTTTAATTTTCAAAAACATTCAAATAAATAAATAAAAACCCCCAAATTGTACAATTTGATTTACAAAGTAGTTTTTGAAAAATAAAATCATAAAAATTTATAGATTAATTAACTTATTATTTAATCAAATACATAAATAAGTAAAATACTCCAAATTGTTACAATTTGATCTACAAAGTAGCTTTTGAAAAATAAAATCATAAAAATTTATAGATTAACTAACTTATTTAAAAACTTTCTAGTTTTTATGTTCAAATTATTGAAAGTCTAATTTTGGTACCCTCTTTATAAACAGGGCCGGATATGGATTGCGGAGATTTGCAATGCATCCGGGGTTCCTTGACGAGACCAGGATTGATAGATTTGAGGGGGGGGGGGGGATTCTACTGGTGGCCCCATCCATTTCTTACTTTTAAAATAAGTTACTCCTCAATCTCCTAAATGTCTCTTGGTAAAGGCTATTTATGTAGAAAAAGTGAAAATACTTTTACAAGATAAACTAAAGAAATTTTAAAAAGTTGTTTAAAATCATAAAAAGTATATTTAAAACTTTATGAATGAGGAAACATTTCATGATTATAATTCACACAATGCCACGAACATTTTTTCGAGAGACTAAAACAAATTGCCATTATCGTTGGTACGCGTCGACTTTCATGGTAATGGTAAACAAACAAAACCAATCCAAACAACCCTAACAAAAATAAAATAAATTGTAAAAAACTCAGGAACCTTAAGAAAATAAAGTATTTTTTCCAGAATTCATTCAATTCAAGAAGATAAAGCAACCTTGAAAGAAAAAAACTTGGTATTTTCATTGGTGAGGGCAGTGATGCGAAACCCAACGGTATGTAAGAGTTAAAAATTGATGCTACCCGAAAAGATTAGCCATCCTTTCCGAAAAACAAAGGTTTCTGTAGTAAAAACCAGTCAAGTTTAACAACGGCTTTCCTTTCCATAAAAGGAGTCACCAAAAAAATTATGAATGAAGAGCACGTTTAGATGAATGGAATTTATCTATGAATGTAAAATTTATTTTGCGATGGTCCAAAGGTTTTCTTTTCCTTTTGGCGATTAATATTTAACGAAAATCTTTACGACATTAAATGCATTGCGGTGGAAAAACTTCTCTAAAATATTGTAAATTACGACAACAGGAAAGAAAACAAACAAGCCACCCAAAATTTAAAATTTAAACAACCAGAATTTTAAAATTCTTTTTCAACAAATAATCATAATTTAATTAATATCCTATTTATTAATAGTTTCATTTAGAACTAACTATGGAAAAAAATTTCCATATTAGAAAGTGTGTAAAAAAATTACAAAATTCCATTTAATTAAACACGTCTAATAAATCGATGGATTTTCATTTATTATTATAATACTGGGCCCCACCAATGACTGAGAGGTTCTGCCCTCGAAACTGGTAAACTTGGGTTCGAACCCAATCGCGAATCTAATCGTTCGGAGTTTTCTGTGGTTTTCTTCGAACCTTGGATCTTTTCCTACCTTAAATACGGATTAGGTTGCCTTAGAAAGACCTCCACTGTGGGCACCTCCCCCTTAGGGCATATGTCCCTGGCGCAGATAATTTGCCTTAATAAATACAACCAACTACTTTAATATTGGACAGCCACTATACTTACATCAACCCAAAAAATCGAGATAAAAATTTAATGAGAAGCAAATTGATACGAAATGAATTTAGTATCAAAGGATGTATTATTTTCGTAATAATACCAGCTTTAATATACGGGAAGATTAAACCCATAGGAATGCCATTCTCATGAAGTCGTTGTGCTAAAAATATGTATTAACATAATACAGTTGAGAAAGAAAATATACATTTCATTTGGTTACCAAAAAAAATATTGAAGATTTAATTCCATCATAGCATAACTAATATCTGTGGAACGGATAACATCTGTTGCAGATTAAACCGACTTGAGCATGTACGCAAGCAGTTCACACACAGCAAAAACAAAAATCGTACAGTTTGTCTTTTGTCAACAGATATAAGTTTCCGCTTCCACTCTGAAGGGGAAAAAAAAATATTGAAAAATGTTTGTATCCATGGAGAAAAAAAAAGGCGTACATAATGACAATGACAGTTATGAAACTGTTGAGAACGGACCTCGCCCGGTATTCGCATGCTCTGTTGACATGCTTTTAGTAATATGTTTGGTGAGCAGGTGGTGGACACGCGTGGCTTCATGGGATATAGATATTAGCAGTAGTGCCCACTTTTCACAAATATTGGGTGGGCTTAAAATTTTTTGAATAAAATAGCACACATTATTTTCCTCTTAGTGTGTATGCGTGTGGAGAAAGCGGCGAAGTGAAAAATTTAAGATGATAGTTCAAAATTATTTTTTTTTCCTAAGCAATTTTTTTAATTACTATGTTGATTATAATTTTATAAATAATTTTATTAAATCATGTTCTTATAAGTTCTTTCTTATAAATACATACATTAATATTTATTTTAAATAATATTTGAATTGCTAAGTATAAATTAGAAAGTACAAAAATCTAAATGTCAAGAAAAGCATGCATTTAGTCACCTAAGTGCTTTATTTATTCAAAATATCAAAATCGAAGGCAAAAAAACAGGAAATTTGTTTTCATGAGATATTTAACTATACATCCGCTGACGGGGCTTTTCAGTTCTCCTATTAGTCTAATTTGTGTCCTTACAATTTTTCAAACAAAACTATTTTGAGTAAGTTAATAAAACCAAATCTCATTTCAACGATTAAATGATTAAAAAATAAATAATAAGTGAAATATGATGGCATTGATATTTATTAAAAAAAATAGGAGGAATTGTGCAAAACCGCTAAATTTAAAATTAACAGTGTAATAGCTTTAAAGAGATTAAATTGATTTTGAAATGCACATATATTATAAAAAAGCAAACGTTTCTTTTTATTCTGTTATAATTATAAAAGCAAGCATTAACTGTAGCGTTGTAAAAAAAAAAAAAAAAAAAAAAAAAAAAAGCAGTGTTTTAAATGAAGTATTTTAGATGTATATTATGATACATTACATTAAAAGAAAAAGAAGAAAATAAAAGAAAAAAAACTGATTATCTGTGGAAGAAATCTAAGGAGTGGTAAAAAATTACAATATTCTTAAGAAAGAATAAAAGTTTGGATAATAGAAAAAAAAAATCTACGAAAAAAAATTGTTCTCCACTTTAAGAAAAAAATTTAAATTATATAATCTTTAACCCTTACAATTCTTTCCTATAAAAAGAAAATCTTAAGAGTTTCTCTTATTGTTATTGTTCAACCAGCTTGTTGAAAAAGAATGGAGAAAAAAAAACCTTTAGGATTTTTTTTAAACAAATTTATCTATTACAATGCATCGCAACGAATACGGTCTCGAAATGTGCTCAATTTAATGAAAAAAAAAAAAAAAAAAAAATGCGCACTTTTTTGTTGGAACATTTAAAAATGGGTACAATTTGTAAGAGATAAACGGTTTCATAATTAATACTTTTAACTCTCTAGATCCCAAACTGCTCAAGATATTTCGAGACATTTTAATTCGAATATTCTATTTCCCACCAGAAAATTAAAATAGCAACATTTGCCTTACATAATAACAGACATTCCGTAATTAAATAAACCGAAATTAGCCACTGAATTTTTCTGGTGTAAAGTTAGATTTTCTGAACCACATAATTTCTAGAACATGGGAATAAAAGGGTTAAAAGTTTTTCTAAAACAAATACTAATTCTGAATTTAATATATATATATATATATAAAATCAGCGTGATTTCAAAACCTCAGATTAATCCACGGCATGATAGTTAAATTAAATGAATGAACAACTAACTCATCCATCATTAATAAGTCTTATGTAAATGCATGCTACTCGCCACGTCAACACGTGGATGGAACATGGTTCCAGCGAGCTCCAACAGATGTCGTTGCGCAAGGTTTTTACAACGTGCAGAGGGAGAAAGGGTGGTCACATACCAGTACGCTGACGACTTCCTGCCCGAGTTTTCTCTTGGGAACCTAGGCTTCTTCTACGCTCTCTGCACCTGCTCTCCCTCCATCTACAGAGGAGATGGATTTTTTTTGCACAGATGACTTATGAGCGGAACGTCACCGCAGCAAAGATATGAAAAGAGTCCGGAGCCCGAAAAAAAAACACGAAGAAAAGGCGCGTAACTGTTCATTAATTTTTTTCGATGAACAGTATCAAACTTTTCATATGCCACAAGAGTGACTATATGTAAAAATGAAGGAAGGAAACAAGTTTTTAAATTAAAAAGTACTTTCAATGAATATCATCACACTTTTTATGTACAACAACAGCATTATGAGCAATTCATTAATTTATTTTCATTATATTCATGTTTTTCTTTCAATGAACATTATTAAACCAGGCATAAAAGAGTTCTTCCTAAAGGAAGAATCATTTTTTTTTTTTTAAGAAATTCTGGTCATTCTCTGGTTTGATGCAAAAATGCAAAGAAAATCTTTGAAGGATAATTGGGTGGGGGAGGGGGTGGAAAATTTAGTAATTGGACATTTTGTCTACTCACTCTTTTTTAAGTTTTTGAATTGTTGCACAAAAGAGGCATAAAATGAAAGGTGAACTTTTACGTATAAGCATCTGAAAGTCATATAAATGAAATTGCTCTAAATGTCTTTCAAAAATGAAATATTTTTTAGATTTAAAAAATTCAAAATGAAAGGAGGTTTCTTTTTGGAATAGAATATTTTGTACCATTTGTACAACACATTTGGGAAATTTCTGTGATATATTTTTTGAGATGTATTTCTGAAGCAAAGATCAATTTAGTAGTGAGATTATTTTCTTTTTTTGGGGGGGGGGGGAAATGTAGGGGAATGTAACAGCTAAACTATTCAGAATAATATTTATTTTGGAAAATTAATGAATGTACTTCACATATGTTGATCAGATATATTTGTTTTTACATCTTTTAGCATAATAGCAATGATACGTGCAGTTACATTTAACTTTATTCTATAAGTAGCTGTTGAAATGACACTTAAATTATAAAAGTTTAGCGCTGTTGTATTCATGGGAAAAAAATTTCACCTTTTTTCTTATTTCTCCCTTTTATGCCTGTTAAACTTGTCATATGCCACAGCGGAATATTACTTTTTGACAACACAAAAATTAATGCTTGCTTTTATAATCACAATACTCTTGTTGTACATAAAAAGTGTGAAGGTATTCACTGAAAGTACTTTTTAATTTAAAAGTTTCTTTTCTTTCATATAGTCAGATATAGACATATAGTCACTTTTGTGGATATGAAAAGTTTAATAATGCTCATTGGAAAAATTAATGAATATAAATGAAAATAAATTAATGAATTCCTCATAATGCTGTTGTTGTACATAAAAAGTGTCAACTGTAGTGGATGGTATACGGTGATATGCGCCATATACCTTCTAATTTTTAAGAGCCTGAATTTAGCCTCTATTTCTTAAGTAAAGCTGCGTTTTCTGTCTATACCCCTTTTTACGTCTACTGCACAAAAGCGGTTGTATGAAACAAATTTGCAAATTAAAAAGTAAATAAATCAATTTTTTTTATGTATCACAACAGCACTCATTGAAAGGATGAAGAAGGGAAAAAAAACCCTAAGAAATAATTTCAGTGATTGTAACTGTTCATATACCGAAAGGGCGATTACATAGAAAAGGCAGGGGGAAAAAAGCAAATTTGTAAAATAAAAAGTATTTTTAATGAAGATTATAAAACTTTTTAAATATCATGAAGATATGGCTATGTGAAAATGAGGAAGGAATAAAGCATTTTAAATTAGAAAAAGGTGCTTCCAATTAACATATTAAATTCTTCTTACAGAACAAGGATGACTATAACAGAAAGGGTGGAATGAAATAAATTTGCCAATTGAAAAGCATTTACCATATTTTGTACTGAAGAACCCAAGAAATTATGTGTCCTATAAATTTTTAGCTTCACATTCTTAGTTATAACACAAAATTTTTTTAGAATTAAAATTAAAAAAAAAAATTGTTCAGATAATCTTAAAGACATTGATGCAGACTTTTAGAAACTTTATTCATATCTAAAATCAGCATTGGTTCACAATAACATTATTAACTTTTTAACGTTTCCCTTATTTACCTCAAGATATAAAAGTTAAGTAAAATAAGTTGAAGCATATGTGGGAAATTTTATTGTTTTTACTGGACCCAAATTAATAACCTTCGTAATAAATTTAACATACACAGTAGAAAATAAATTATTCAAAAGTGGTAGACACAAAAATTTCTCTTAGAGTTAAAAAGCAAATTAATTTTAGGATTAACTATTAATGACAAATTAAGAAATCAAGGAAATAAAAGTCTAGATAGATATCAAATAGTTAAAAATAAGATCTAAGAAATAATGAATTTCTAAAATTGAGAGGTAAAATGCAATAAATTCGTTAAATTACAATTAAAAACACAGTTAAAAATGAAAAAAAATAATAATAACGGATACAGCCAACAATAGAATTGTCTTGAACCTTCAATTAATAATAATGTATCATCAACAAATATTCCCAATCTATGTGGCTGGATATTATTTCCTCACGTCATCTCATCGAAGAGAAAGAAGGGAATAGAGGGAGGGGTTCAAGTGGTCCCATTCTTCAACTAGCCCACGTGTCTTCAGTCAGTATCTTCGAGATTCGACCTTTTACAACAACAAAACGAAGAAAAAAAAGCTTCAGGGTGGAAAAGCTTTCTGAATAGTTCCAAGACCACTCCCTAGGTTGCCCCGTTCTCTATTCTCGGACAGCCTATTACCAAATTCTTTGATTGCTTCCAGTAGACATCCGGTAGCACTAGGTTATTACATTCTCCCCTGGGGTCTGAAAGGTGAAAGCACAAGCAGAGGCAGTTTCGGCCCGAGGTTTAAAAAAAAAACTATTTTCAATGTCACAATAGAGTGACTGGTCGTAAAGCAGTAACTTATATAAAGTTATTACGCCCAATAGCAATGCTTTATAATTATCTTTACTGACTTTCGGCAGGAAATTCCGATTTTAGATAATTCTCCATACCCCTAATTTTTGTCATATTTCTCCTGATTTTTCACATTTTTTAAATATTCTTTTATTTTACAATCAAATGTGCAGTGATTCAACGATGAAAACTCTAGTACAGGTGTAATTGTTCTTTAGTATGATTGATCAATAGCATTTTATGCGAAAAAATACATTCAGATTCATTATAAATGATTAATCTTTAAGATTTGTTACTATGATCATCGTTGAATTATTAATAATTTGTCTCGATTAAGACTGTTATCTTTATTATAGTTTTATATAAATTTATGAGTAACAAACCATCTCACTTATTATAATATTTAAGTCAACTTAAAACAAACGTTTAAATATGCTCTAGTAAGGAATACTTTCCTTATTAAAGTGAGATTTTTTTTTTTTTTTTTTTTTTTTAATCTTCAGCCTTGTTATCCAAGCCTTATTGAAATTTAAATTTTCACTAAAGTTGATTTACATCTAAAAATTAATAAGTTTTCATTGACAAAAATAACTTCTTATTTCTGAAATAAAAACTCCGGATTTTTAGCTTCCAAAACTTGGGCAAGTCTGTCTTTATTATCGAAGGCAAAAAGTACGTGAAGCTCTCGCCCCTTCCCCCTGTAAAATATTTGATACTACATAAAAAATCAGAAATAAAATATTAAAAGTAATGAAAATTATAAAAGATAATTCAAAATACCTGAATGAAGCATTTTTTAATTCTTCAAACATAATAATAATATAGTGCTGTGCACTGAATAATATAGTGTGTACACTGATTTTATTATTAGATTTTCCTGTTTCTAGCATTTAAAGAATTACAATTCCTTTTTAAAGGATGGTTAAAAAAATCCTTTTGATATTTGCTTGAGGGTTTTTTTTTTAAAATTCTGTAAATGTATTTCACGCATTAAAATTTAAAACGTACTTTAAAAATTTGCAGAAATATGTATAATTCGAAATTTTCAACAATTTACAGTAATTTTGGAAAGTTTTTTTTTTTTTTTTTTTTTACATGGAGCTTTAGACTTATTGAACCTTATGTCTCCTACAGCGATATGCTCTTGCATATGTGCATAGCTATTCTGTGATATTCAGTGTTCTCGCTGGCATTTGACCAACGTTAGTAATTTGGCTAATTAAAAATAAAAAAACATTCGCCAAATGAAAAAAGTCTTAGCAAAATAAATTCATCACGTAACAAAAGAAAAAAAAATCTTAAATATTTTAAAGGGGGTACACTTTGTTTCAATATGTTCTAAAATAACCTAAGTTTTTATAACTGCGACAACGATTGTTAATCTAATTTTAACTATCCGCTACAAATGTATTAAAAATATGTATATAGGCACATGTATGATAAAGAAAAGAGAGAAAAAGAAAAAATTGAACACTAGCAATTTGGCGAATCTAATCGTTTGTTTACTCGCCAAATGAAAAATTTAGTCGCAATTTGGCGAAATGGCGAGCGACAGCGAGAACACTGGTGATATTTTTGTTGCACGTTTTTAGCGCCCTTCATTGTTTGCCAAGAGCTTAGATGAGCCCCTGCTTAGTGAAAGGTTGGACAGGCCTGGAATAACATATTGAATATATAAAGAGACCAAATAATGAAAACTTAAACAGGTGAAATACTGATCATGTAAGGTTACACCTTTACAACTTACATAAAACCGACTGAACAACGTCTCCAAAGAGTGGTATCTATCTGATCGCGAGAAATTAACATAGGTTAGCATGCAAAGAGGATCCTTTCTTTGTTTCACAACCCTTATCGATATCTAACAAAACTGGTGGTATGTGGTTTATGGAACAAACGCAGATGTAAAACTACCCCAAACGAAAGTAAAATACCATAAGTAAGAAGTAGGAAAAACCTGGCATAACAAGTTCACGGCAGACGCCAGGTGCTCTCTTCAGCACCATCACTGCAAGCAAGCAGCTGCGGAAGAAAAAAAAGTTACCAAGGGGAAATTTTTCACGACCTTCTTCATTCCTTCACTGAAACGTGGTGAAGATACAGTTTCGAGGTGGCTAAAGGCAGGTGGTGAAACTCTTGTTTTAAAGGTTACACAGGTATCGAACGAATTCGAAAATTATAAGTCAGTAATAGCATGCATTCTTTTGTACGATACTGGTAAAGTAAGGGATACGTCCTTACCTCATTTCCGGTGATTAAAAACACTATTGTACTTCAATTTTTAATGATTAACCCATAACTTCATCTAGGAATATAACAAATGAGAATGTAAAGCAATTAAATAATGATTACGTGTAATATCGCCTATTCTCTGTTACTTTAAAAAATTGAATAACAGAAAAACACACACAAAAACACAACGCGCTTTTTTTTTAATTAATTAAAAAAAATTATTAATAACATGTGAAATATTTCATAAATTAAAAAATATGTAAAATAAAAAAGTATACTGATAAAAGGAAAGGGCTCGCGTTACTATTGAAAAACTATCATTACATTTTCTATACTAATAAAACCTTTTAATAAAGCATTTAAATAATTTTAAATAGGAAACGTTTAAAAAAAAAAAAAAAAAATAGATTCGTCGACTTTTTCTCCCCCCCCCCTTCCCCCCACCGATGTAATAAATTATGTTAAGTACTTACAACAGTTAATAGATATTTAAATAATTTCTATAATAGCGAAAGAAATTCCAATGTCTGTAGAATTTGAGTGTATGTAATTATTAAATTTAGGTAACTTAAAAAAAAGTAGTGAAGAATGCTGATAGTGAAGAGTAAAAAAGTACATAAAAATTACACATGAAATTGAGTTTTTTACGTTCCACCTGCTTTTATCCTTTCAGCTGTTGAAGATCTGCGAAAAAAAAAAAAAAAAAAAAGGAAATGTTCTGAAAACATAAATTATAAAATAAGTTCGTGGAATGTTTCCCATACATGAATATGTACATGAACTTGGAATTTCGGTTCCTTGGTGTTTAATGCATTTATTTATTTATTATTAAGAAAGTTCCTTTACAATTACTATCTAGTTTCTATTAAATTATACCCCTTTTAATTTATAATGATAAATCGATATAAAGTTTCTTTTTTAAATACCCTTCAATTAAAAACAATATTCCACGAGCTTAATCGATAGTAATATTTATAAAAATTCAATTCTTATTCGATATTAAAATTGTTGTTGAAAAGTAATTTCTCTATTCGAAGAACAATAAAATTAATTTGTATTCCTTTGTTACTGAAAAAATTATGGTCGGTTATAACTTAAGTCTCTTATTAAAAAAAAAAAAAAAAAAAAAAAAAAAAAGGGAAAATAGAAGCATTTAATTTATTTACATAACTAACAAAAGTTAAACAATATCATTATTTAGTTTATCTTATATCAACAAAAAACAGTCAGTGGAGCTGAAGTGTCCCCTCCCACTTCAATAAAAAAAAAACAAATTTAACTTTTCATACCATAGTATATGAGCATGCGCTAACACTAGAGTTAACATAAGATTAATTGTAATCTCTGAATAACATTATTTATTTTGTAAAAAGCAGCTTTGAGTAGTAACTTAATTGGTAACAAAAACTTCTTTCTTGGAGATCGTATTTCCTGTTATGAAAATGCCAACGCAAACACTGGCTTTTATTTTTCGGCGTAATTTAATCTTTCTATGCAGTAACCTTCACGACTTTAATTTCCTCTTAAAGCCAAATAAAACACAAGCACGATGTCTTAACTTTTTGAAGTCGTTAAAAAAATCGAATCATTAACTACCACTTCCACTTCAAATTCAAAATGGCCCTGTCCATTGGCCTCTTCCCATAACAGCCAAAATCGATTATTTTTAATTTGAGGTGATGACATTTTCGGCAGGTTAACAAATTAGGGGCGGGACACAGTGATTAATCTTCTGCTGTTTTTGATAAAATTAAAACTAACGCCATTTTGTTGCCTTAGTTTTTCCCTTTTTATCAGCGGGAATGAAGTTTTTCCGGGTGATTGATTACGTCTTCGAAAAGTCATGCATTTTCCCCTTGGTGTTTACTTTATTTATTAAATGGTCAGTCCCTTAAGAAAGATGATCTTATCTGGGCTCAAGAGCATCTGGGAAACCAGTGGTCCAGATGTGTAATCTCTTCTTTACTTTTGAAAGCGGTTCTCAAACAAATATTTCTACCCATCCAATGACACAAATATTCGGTTTTTTAAGTTTGTATGTAGAAATGTCACTCTCAGTTTATAACATGAAATGCGGTATATACATTTTGCCTTTTATCAACTAACGTTACAATGTTTTTTTAAATCTGCCATGCAACAATACAAGAAAAAAAAAAACTTTTAATTATACAGCATCATTATTTGAAGTTAGTTCACACTTTAACTAAAAAGGATTTTTGCATAGAATGTAAAAATGAAATAGTGTTGGGAAAATATTTCATATACTGAATTATTATTCTGCAATATTTTGATTGAAATTTATTTAAAGCTGTTTTTGAAGAAAAAAAAAACAATAATGCTGAATAGTGCGAAAGTTCTTCCCACGTTAACATAGCCATTTTTATATATGCGCAAAATTTGTAGACATGTTCGCAATAGTGTTTGAGCTCTTTAATATTGATGTAAGGAACTACTAGCTTAATCCCATCGCTCTGCTTTAGATTTTTTTTTTTTTTTTTTTTTTTTTTACCAAACTGTTTTTAGAGAAAAGGATTTCAAAATAAAAAAAGAAAAGAAAAAAGATTCAGTTTTTGCTGATGTGATTTTCATAAAAGAATTCTTTAATTTCCCCCCCCCCCCCCCCGTTTGAAAACCAAAAATTATGAGATCTAATAAATATTTTTTATTTCTCTTTAACAAATATTAAAAATTACGAGTAAGGTTTTAATATAGGTATTGATACACGTTTTTATTTTTAAAAAATTGATAATTTTTGTTATTTCCTCGCTAATTTCCTCCTTATTTACCAATGAGGGAACATCTCCAGTAGCAGAAAGAGCGCGACGTGCGACATGCGTCGTATAGTCATTTTTGTCCTTGCATAATTTTGCCGCCATAATTTCTGTTTCGAAAAAAAATTATCATATAATTAACTTTCTTTTAAAGAATACTGCATACTTACTGCATGCATTTATGGAATGATTTTACTGTATATATTCATTACAGAAAATGCACAATAGCAATATTAATGATTATTTATATTCTTAGACTTTCAACATTTAAATAAAGATTCATTAAAAAAAATAAGGCTTAAAATAAAAGAAAAAGAGAAAGTTAAAAACATCAAAACTTTTGAAGCTTCAAAATAAAAAGAAGATTTATGAATATGTTTCGATATCATTATTTTTAACACAATCAAACTGATTGGTAACGTTATCATACGAATTGAATATTTCCAGCTGAGCGAAAAATTGTCCAGGCCGGGGATCGAACCCGGATACTTGGCTTACAAGCCGGCTATCGCCCAGATAGCTTAACAGGTAAAGCATTGGCCTTGAAAGCCAAGTATCCGGGTTCGATCCCCGGCCTGGGCAATTTTTCGCTCAGCTGGAAATATTCAATTCGTATGTTTCTATATCATTTTATTAATGATTTTCTCAAATCCAAAGGCAATCTGATACATTTCTGAATTCATTTTTTTTTTTTTTTTCGGAAACGCATAAGAATAGCATGTGTTTTTATTTAGAAACTATGTAGTCGAATGGCTTTATCCATTTTTTTATACAAGCAGTTTAAGAAAATGCTATCAAAGTATATCGTTTTGAATCTAATTTCCGGAAGCGACAGCATGGGAAGGGAAAAAAATCTCCAACCACATGACAAGAATCTCTTATATCTCAACAAGTGTATACAAGTATCTTATTTATCAAAATAGAAAACGCTATTCGACTCTAAATCTTTTCAACAGTCAAGCTTGTTGATTTTATATCTTTACAATTAAAAATTAGTCAGAAAAAGTGTCAGACTTTCGCGCTGTTGTGAAATGAATTTAAGAACCACTAAGAAGTATATTTCCAAAGATTACGTTAACGTATAAATTCTTTATTGCTATTCAAATTTTTACAAATCTTGTTGTCTGCCCTACACATCGTAAGCGCAATTAAGTCTGGTTCCGACCCGGCTCGACTATATGTAGAAAAGCAATGCAAGCCTGATCTCGGCCAGGAACGAGTCTGCTAAAAAAATATTAAGCCCGGATTAGATAGAATGTAACTGTCCGATGCCGATCTGTAAAACGTACATCTCTATATTGATGTTGTCAAATAAGAATCGGCTGGTGACGCACATTTATATTCATTCTCGTTAAAGCCATATTCATTAAAAATAGTTCACATTTTATCGTTTTTGCACAAATCTTTCTAGCGGGCCGGACGCCCCGCTAGAAAGATACGTCTCGTCCCGAAAGTCCGGACCGCTAAATATTTTATTTGCTCGGCCTGGCCCGTAAGGCCAGTTTAATTTCTTTTTTTCTTTTTTCTTTTAATTTATTTATTTATTGTCGGTCCAGCCCGTTAGAAAATTCAGAACTGCCTCTACCTGTCAACCTGGAAGGAAATATCAAATAAGCATCTTAGAAATTAACATTTCATTTCAGTTATGTCGAAAAGTGTTAAAATCATAAGTTAATTTAATTATAGTGTTAACTTATTTTATAATTGCCAATTTCCATCTTTTCCATTTCACAATTCAATAATGCGGAACGTTCTGACAGTGCTATTACGAAATTTCCTTTATTCTTACACATGTGTGCTTTTTCGGTATTCTCTATCACTTTTCAAAGAATTGATCAAAAATTTCAGATATCATGAAAGATTTTCAGTTACAACACAACAGATTACATCTGTGATGTAATTATTTTCATGACTGTTAAAGTGATCCTTTCTCTCCCCTAAAAAAGGGAAAAAATATTTGCTCTATACAACGCAAGAGTTACTGGCACATTAACGGATTCATTTAAAGACATAAAAGCACAATACTTGGAGACATAACTATTCAATGATTTGTTATGCAAAGATTTTTCGTTTTCCGATAAATCACTTATATCATGACTTATAAACAGCTGTTTTCTCATGATGGCAGTTTTTTCTTTTTCCGTATTCAAAAGCGGTTCTTTGACAACGTTCTTTAAAATATCTTCTTCCTTTATCCAAGAATAGAAAACTGTTCGATTGCACAGTTTTCGAATAAGAATATCTGCCCCTTTCTTTCGTTAAAGAACAAAAATTAACTAAAAATGTGTCAAAGTAGTCAGTTTCTATTTGAGAAATGCCATACGGCTGAAACATTTAATTTAAATTTCCGTGTTGATAGCATAATCTGAAACATGCTTTACTTGAAAGAAAATTAAACACATTATATCATTATCAAGAACCGACTGAAAATTTCATGCATGTATTAATAGAACACATTAAATGTTTCATATGTCAAAAGATATAATACGTCACGATGTGAGAACACTCTAAACTGTGTCATTTATTAAAAAAAAAAAAAAAAAAAAAAAAAAAAAAAGGGGGGGGGGGAATACTGATGTGAAAAGTTCAGTTACTGATGAATTTATTCATGATATTGTAATCACGAGGGGGAAAATCATTTATAACTTAAGATGTAATTCATTTATCAAAAACAAATAAATAAATAATAAAATAAATTTTAAAATAATCTTTAGATAATGAAAAATTCAATAGTTTTGCCAAAGGCGGATTAATGACCACACGAACCCGTAGACTTGACATATTTGCTGACTTCTTTATCATTTATTCAAAGAGATATATTTCGATTGATTCAAAATATACATCTTTTAGATCATATCATAAATCAGATTATAAAATTTAAGTACAGATTTCATGTATGGTATATTTGTTTTACAAGAAGCTGTATGCATATTAAAACATGAAATTTAATTGGTATACTGTTTCTGTATTTTATAAGTTATAGTTATATTGATTTTCATAATAGATCTAGATAATCTAGAAAATTGAATTTTCATAAAATTTAAATAAAATTCAATAAGTTTTGGTCGCAAAACAGTATAATATTTTTAAACGTCCTTTGTAGAGGGAAGAGAATAGTTCAGAAATCAGGGACTATATTAAAAAACTGAATTTCTTATGTTAATATGTATATATAGCATCTTTTAAAACAAATCTGATTCGGTACTTGATTTGCATACTTTGTGCAATTAAGTGGTCTATTCACTCACTTGAAACACCCGCTTACTGATTCTAAACCTATGCGCAGGTTATTTTCGAATTTCTGAATTAAATTTAAATATTTTCAAACATTTCTTTTTTCTATAGGATAACTTATGTTAATATCTAATATGGCTTGTTTCACTTATCCGATTTGCAGATTTTTTAATAACATACTTCCACTTTCAGAACTAGTTTCGAAAGTGAAGTATCTTTATTATAAAAAAAGTCCGAAACCAGTATAAACATAGTTGAAAGTGCTTAAAAAATTGGTTTATCTGTCCGACTATATGTCTAAACTCTAACTTGCGTATATAAAGTTGGATTGCTCTGTAATTGATATGTGTTATTGAGATTTTCTGCGTCATGTTCGGCAGTGAAAATAAAGTACGTAACGTTCATAGTTCATTTACACAGAGACATTCAAAAGTATTCCAATACATTACGGTCTATGGGGAAATGTATTTTTGTAAATATGTTGCACCTATAATCGTCATCTGATCTGTCTGTCATTCCGCATATAACAGTCCAAATCTATACAACTGAATGGTTTGAAATTTAATTTATATAATTATTGGAGAATTTTGTCGAGTCATTTCAATTGACTTACAGACTCAGAACTTAAAAGAGAAATAAAAGTATTCTTTATTCTACTAAATCATAGCGTAATTGATTCAGTGATATCCCATGATAGATTATGATTATGGCTTTATAATGTTGATAACGTCCTACTTAAGATGGAGTCTTATTAGTTTCGTATTACTGAATTTAATATGTATAATCGTATAAAATATGTTCATGCATTTTTGCATGATTGAACCAAGATCTGAATATTTATAAAACTACAGTACGAACACACTTCATTTCCCACGTTTAACGTGCAATTTTCAACTTGTACATCTTCCTCCCTGGCAGAAGTTATTTTCTTCATTATTACCATCGAAATCTAATAAGTATTAGTGCATAATCAATAATCATCAGACTGGGTTACACTAAATATAAAATTTCTTTGAATTTTGTGTAGTAATTTTGCATTATAGTAGCACTCATAAATTTTTAATAAACGGACAGAAATCGTTTGAAGAAAAAAAATCATATTTAAGATATCCAGAAACGTAAAATACAGGGCTTTCTTTAAAGAAGTGTTGGAAGGGGGAAGGGAAAGGTTTAATAAAAAGAATATTGCCCAGTTAAACTAATGATATTGAGATCACAGTCTATGCACACTGATTGTACTATTACAGACTTATATAATAATGCCCTTCGAAAAACAAATTAAGGGAGGAAATAGCCTCCCGCAATTATTTTTATACTTAGTGATTGAATTCAAAAACTTATTACTAATACGTCCTATCATATAATAAACCTGTATCCAAAATTTGTAGCAAGTCGGATATTTTTGCATGAAAACCCATTTATGTAATTTAAGAAGAAGTTCCCCCTTTACCTCTTTTATACTAAACCATTAAACCTCCAAAACTATTGAGACATTCAACTTAACAAAAAGAACCTACATACAAAAATTTAAAGCAAATCGAATAATTCTGCATAAAACTCTATTTAGCTAACTTAAGGGGGGTAATCATCCTTAACTTCTTTTATAATTAATAAAAGAAGCCCACAATTAATCAGGGAAGCTTATCACTATGAACATGTATCCAAAAATGGAAGCAAATCAGTTAATTCTGCATGAAGAACCGTTTACTTAAATTAACCCGTAACTGCTGTGACAAAAATTGTCGCATAACTACTGTGAGCGGTCTGTCAGACCGCTTAATCTAAAGATGAATAAAATTTTAAATTGACACTCACAATACTATTTTTATATTAAACTTTATGTACAGTACTATTATAAATGAAATTCAGCTTTTCAAAAGTTTCTAAAGATAGTAATAGGGCTCTAAAGGAAACAAATTTGACCATTTTCTATAGTTAAACTAAAAATTACGAGTTAAACTCTAAAACTTGAAAATATTAGCGGTCTGTGAGACCGCTGACAGCAGTTAAGGGTTAAGAGGCGTAGTCCCCCCCTATCCCCCCTTTATAATTATCCTATAAATTCCAAAAACAAATCAGGGAAGCATCTTATCAGAATGAACCTATATCAAAAATTTGAAGCTAATAGGTAAATTTTGCGTGAAAAACACATTAACCTAAATTATGGGGTGGTTACCCTCCATTCCCCCCTTTATACTTATCCAATGAGCACCCAATACTAATCTCGGAGACACCTCATCAGAATGATCCAATATCTAAAATTTGAATGAAATTTGAAAATTCTGTATTAAAAACCCATTTTTCTGAAAAAGGAGAGGGGGGGGTAGCTTTCGTCCCCAATACTTATCCATTGAGCT